>CM051693.1:28593220-28603220 GCA_028022725.1 Lycodopsis pacificus
AATAAATCAAGAGAGAAGTAGAGTCATTTTCTATAGACTTCTATAAACCAGAGGAGTCGCCCCCTGGTGGACACTAGAGAGAATGCAGCTTTAAGACACTTCCGCATTGACTTCACTCAGCAGAACCGGAGGTTGCCGCCTGGTTTGTATCCACGGAAGAAATATCACATTTTTTGTGAAATGACAGAAGAAGTATTCCTTACCATCTCTATGACTCAACATAATCTGATGACGTTCGATAAAAACAACTTGAGACAGAATGAAAAGAGGGGAAAATAGAGCTTCTTAAAACTGATTTAACCTCCAGAAATGGAAGTGTCTAATTTAGATTGCACCCAAACAGAAACAATCTACTTGCTTTACGTCTTAAAAATGCTTCAAATAACCAACATACTAAAACACGACCTGCAGCATAATAATGTTAAAACGTGACAAATTGATCAGTCTGGAGGACTGGCTGGTCTCTTATCTCAGTCTATCAGCAGACCAGCTATTAGCCGGGGTCACCGCGTCAATACAGCATCAGATCTCAGGCTCAGCGGCCGTCTGCTTAATCCAGAGAAGACGAGACGTCGATGTCATCGAGCCTCAGGGTCCGTCGTCTCAAAGCATTCTGCAGGAAACGCACAATTCCAATGACGAAAAAATACAAGATGGTATTTATATTTAAACATTTGCTTTGATTAACAAAAGAAATCTTGCCATTTGTATTTTGAATTATTTATACTTTTACGGTGTTTAGGAAGTCATTTTTATTTTATTGTTGTGGAAACATGTTCAAACAACAAAGTTTCTCAGCAAAAACCACATTTACAAGATTACATTTCAACACAACGTGATAACGTTTTGATTTACCGATTACAGGCTGATTACAGACAATAACAGGGAAGCGGAAAATGACGTATCATGCGGCACCATGGGATCAGATTGTATCGACGTCTATGAGACAATGACTCTACTTCTCTCTTGATTTATTACCTCAGTAGACAGTGTAGGGCGGGGATACAGTGATTGACAGGTCTCTACCAGAGATGTGTACGGCATCTCTACATCACTCCTCCGCATTCCAAATATGGTAATATGGCCATAATCCAAGATGGCGACGCCGAAATCGAGGCTTCAAAGCGTCAGTCCACAAACCAACAGGTGACGTCACGATGACCGTGTCCACTTCTTATTTACAGATATTCAGTCGATAGTCAGAGCAGAAACACGCTGCAGACAGAATGCGTTTCTCATTGTGGTGAAGGCGAGACCGCCCTTACTTTTAATGTGACTATTTAGAATCTGCCGTAAAGAATTGGAAGAAAACTGCAGCTCTCGTCGACCGTGGGGGTCCAGAGGTGTGTGTGTGTGTGTGTGTGTGTGTGTGTGTGTGTGTGTGTGTGTGTGTGTGTGTGTGAGAAATATGTGTAAAAATACCAAGAGAGTATGTGTTAGGAGAAGGTGGAAAAAAGAGACAGAGAGGAGAGGACATAATTATAATTACAGTCTTTAATCCTCTGGACACACACACACACACACAGGGCGAGCTGTTAATTAACTATTTGGCGACAGGGGACTCTGGTATTGGGCTAATTATTTGAACCGCACATCCCTGCACTCGTCTCCTCCTCTCAAGCGCTTCCAGAGAGGCAGGCAGGTATTCCTCGCTTTGAGCACACCTGGTAATTGAAAGGTTTTGTTTTTTTTTGCGTGGAGATCAGTTCGCTCCAAAATCCCTTGAAGCTGAAGTCCAAACCATCGGGGACGGGGAGCGAGCTAAAGTTAGGCTTCTCTTTCTGCTGCAGGGTTATCCACAGTGTAATACGGATTTAGCTTTTAAAGGAGGACAAGGAGGCAGAATAACCGGCTGTTATTAAAGGTTTTTATTTTTAAGTCTGCGGGCAGAATTCAGCTCAGTTTCAACGTGTCCAAATCCTAAGAGGGACTCTGTCTGCTGAAAGGGTTTAAGGTAGAAATACAACATATAAATACAGTAAAACACAGTATTATGAGATAACATAAACAGGCACCGTTACAACGTGTCCTTTACATGCATTTTAAATATTTTGGTGTATTTTGAGATTCACGGAGGTTTAATTTAACGTGTTCTGATAGTTGTGTTGATAGTTCAGAGCTTTGTAGGGGGGGCCGAGACTTTCTCTCTTGGGGGGCCAAATGAGAAAGTTAATGAAGGACCGCGGGCCAAAAGCAAACACCTATTGTATTGTGTTGTTACCGTGAAGAGGCAGAATGGTTCCATTCTTTCTCTTAGTGTCACGCTCAGGACTCAAACTGCTGTCGCCTTTGCTTTATAAATAAATAATTATCAATAAATAATTATTAATAAATAATTAGGGGTCTTACATTTTTAAAGAACAGTGTTACCTAAATCCAATTTTTTTAAGAATTAATTTTAAATTTCCAATCGCCACAAATACCTGGCGGACCAGATCGAACCGCACGGTTTACGTGATTGGACTGAAATACATTTCGCAACATTTCTGTGAGGATGTTGAATCTAACATGTAGAACATCGATCATTTCAGGCTCTGTCTGTCTTCATGTTCTTTTTTTTACACGTCTGAACGTGAGTGTGCATTAATGAGTGTGCATAGGTGTGTGTATGTATATGTGTGTGTGTGTGTGTGTGTGTGTGTGTGTGTGTGTGTGTGTGTGTGTGTGTGTTTGGAAGCAGCAGTCAGGTGGATGCAGTCTGTTCCTAAATCAGATCTCTGTGTGATTCACTGGGTTGATGAGTCACCGCAGCAGCACGAGCACAACCAGCCTTGTCTTCCAATACACCCCCCTAACACACACACACACACACACACACACACACACACACACGTAACACCCTGTAGCTATGACTCCCTGCGTTTCTTTCCAACTGCACATGTATGCGACGTTTTAGCGTGTGTTTTCATATGTCGGCCTGCCCGTGTGCGTGCATGTGTGTGTGTGTGTGTGTGGGGTTTGAGAGTGTGAGTGCACTAAATAATGATAGTGCTCCGTCCTGCAGATGTGATTTGGTGACTAATGTAGAAGCTGCTGATGTCATGTGTTTGCTTCTCCTCGCTGCTGAACTCCTCATTTCCTGGGCATTCATCATTTATCAGCCAATCGCCTTGCGCGCGCACACACACGGGAACACGAGCGCGTGTGCACACTCATTATCTGTATACACGCTCAAAGATGCAGGCGCTAGAATATACAGGATATAAGCTATTGACATATGGCGACAAGGGCCCGAAGATGTGCAGAGCAAAGGAAGAGGAAGGATGAAACGTGAATGATGGATGATGTGATTCAACAAAGCAGCAGACAAGAAAGTGACTGCGAATGTGTGAAATCAAACTAGCAACGGTAGTAGGACTAGTAACGTATATCCACGTTGTGTAACCGCCGTCTGCCTCAGACAGCTGAGTGAAACGGGATCATATCGATCACAGCAGCAGACACCAGCGGATCCCTGCAACAAGATGTGGTTCGCATGTGTAGTCGGATTGAATTTGGATCAAGTAAAAGTGCTGAAAGGAAGGATTGTTCCGGAGAAGCACACAGCATCATCACTGCTGACTGTGTTTACGTTACTCCTGACATTCCGTTATTGATTCTAAGAAAAGGATAGCATGCTTTGATTGCACTGTTTCACTCATATTCTCCACATGTATGCTGCAGAGCACAGCCCGATCAATGTCTGAAGATGTTCCTGATACATTATGTTCCAGCATCACGGTCTCAGTCTGGACTTTACTCGACAGTCTGTGTGCATTATGTCCAACAAACATCTTAAAGATTCACGATACGACATTCAGAGTATTAATAAAGCAGCTAACTACTAGATTATATGACAGCGTACAACATGTTAATAAAGCAGCTGACAACTAGTTAGCATTAAGGCTAACTACTAGATTATATAACAGCGTACAACATGTTAATAAAGCAACTAACAACTAGTTAGCATTAAGGCTAACAACTAGATTATATAACAGCGTACAACATGTTAATAAAGCAGCTAACAACTAGTTAGCATTAAGGCTAACAACTAGATTATATAACAGCGTACAACATGTTAATAAAGCAGCTAACAACTAGATTATATAACAGCAAACAATGTGTTTATAAAGCGGCTAACAACTAGTTAGCATTGCAGCTAATAACTAGATTATATAACAGCTAACAATGTGTTAATAAAGCAGCTAACAACTAGTTAGCATTGCAGCTAACAACTAGTTGATATGACAGCTAACAATTACTTAATATAGCTGCTAACAACTAGTTAATAGAGCAGCTGACAACAAGTCGACTTGGTACTGAAGTATCTGTTCTAATGACTAGTTAGCAACGGGAGCTGCTAGCCAAAAAACACGTGAACCTTCTAGTAAACAGACGCAACACTGTGCTGCATGCATCTTCCCCTTTTCTACTGAAATTTCATCTCCTTCGTGTTTTCTGGCTCGAGTTGTCATCGGCGGCTCAGTTAGTCCGTTTATAATCAAATCATATTGCTTATTAATGGATTACATGTTGTATTTAGCTCCCTGACGTCGTCGGCAAAGGTTGCTTCTTTTTCATTTGCCAGATCGTGCCAAAATGACAAACGCTGAATCGGCCGGTTTGCATAAAATTCAACCGGTTTAACAGACTGGCAAAACCAGAAATCTAACCAACTCTATTGTAGATGCAATATTTGTAATACCTCTTAACTCGAAACCTCTGTTAAAGATTGTGTGTGTATTTCTTCGTCCAGTGGAGCAATTTCCCCTCAGATTGTGCAACATCGTCTGCAGAGTTTACGCCAAATGTGCGAGAACGTGTTTGTGCACATTTGTGTGTGTACAGGAGGCTGTACGTGTGTTCAGCAAGTGACAAGGGATGTTTATAGATTTATGGCTAAGGTGAGTGTGTGTGTGTGTGTGTGTGTGTGTGTGTGTGTGTGTGTGTGTGTGTGTGTGTGTGTGTGTGTGTGTGTGTGTGTGTGTGTGTGTGTGTGTGTGTGTGTGAGTGAGCGGGAGAAGACAAAATAGTCGGTCATCAGTTCTCTTGACAGTTTTACGGCTGCTGAGCTAGCAGGACGCTGTGGGATGTTAGTTAGCCCACCTCGTCACACATCAGACCTGTGTGTGTGTGTGTGTGTGTGTGTGTGTGTGTGTGTGTGTGTGTGTGTGTGTGTGTGTGTGTGCGTGCGTGTGTGTGTGTGTGTGTGTGATGCTGATTCCTGGGACTGCAGCCCCTTCGACACTCCATCAGATCACTTTGACTCCGCCATGTTCCCGTGTGACGTGTGTGTGTGTGTGTGTGTGTGTGTGTGTTTGTGCGTGTGTGTGTGTGTTTGTGCGTGTGTGTGTGTGTGTGTGTGTGTGTGTGTGTGTGTGTGTTTGTGCGTGTGTGTGTGTGTTTGTGCGTGTGTGTGTGTGTGTGTGTGTGTTTGTGCGTGTGTGTGTGCGTGTGTGTGTGTGTGTGTGTGCGTGTGTGTGTGTGTGTGCGTGTGTGTGTGTGTGTGTGTGTGTGTGTGTGCGTGTGTGCGTGTGTGTGTGTGTGTGTGTGTGTGTGTGTGTGTGTGCATCAGTACAGTTTGTCTCCGATGTTGTCACGTGGAATTGCATTTTACCTCGACTCTTATCTCATCTAATTATTAAGTTTTAGCCAGTTTTTTTTTGTTGGTGTCAGTCTCTTAGATAAAAAGAGGAGCAAAGGCTTATTTCAACGTGATAGTCCTCCGACATTTATCAAACATTTTAGGAGTAATTGATTGCAGAGCTGACAGAAAGACCAACTCCCAGAATGCAGTGAAGCAGGCTGTTCTCATCCAGCGGTCGTAGCTAAACCTCCGAAACACCATAAGACATCATTCGTAGACATCCCATGAAATAATTCCGTACGTTATCCACGTAATCCTAAACGAGGATGTTCGCTGTTCGTTCTCTGAAACCAGAAGTCCGTTTTGATTTCTTTGTTACGTAACCTACGTACTTCAGTACCTGCTCTTCCGTAGTTATTTTAACCCAAACGACAATATTTTCCTAAACTTAACCAAGTTGTTTTGTTGCTTCAACTGATTTGTTTCTTGTGAAGACGACAGTTTATTTTGAAAGACTGTATGCATGTAACGAGCGGGAAATTGACTCGTGTCGCAGGCTTTTGTAGGAAAACGCACTAGAATAGGAGTAACTTTCGTAAGATATCATACGAACGTTTGTACTAAATCTGAATTCCAAACATTACCAGTCATGTCTGCATCGTGTCTCATTCTGCTTTTTTATAAAATTGTAGTTCCTCCTGATACTCTGCAGCAGCAACACTTCTCTCACGCTTGAGTCAACCACAAACCTTCTCGTTTTTACCCAAAAATCCATCGAGTTCTGATCCGCTGCGTGTGATCGAAGCATCACCAGAACCCTTTGAGGGGAAGACATCTGTGTTCCTCCCTGCTGAAACATCCACCGCTGCCATTTAAACAGTCCACTTGGTATTTTCATGTTTCAGCTGGTGGCTCACTGAGCATGCTCCAGGCTCTCTCTCACACACACACACACACACACTGCAGCTGCTTCAGCAGAACTAAAATGGAGATGGTACATCTAGCCGTGTGTGTGTGTGTGTGTGTGTGTGTGTGTGTGTGTGTGTGTGTGTGTGTGTGTGTGTGTGTGTGTGTGAGTGAGTGTGAGCCTCTCCTTGTCTGCTGACAGTAACCTACTTTATGGAGCCCACTCACTCGGAATGATAAAAATACTGCAATTCTCCCTCCTCTTCCTCCTTCTCTCTGTCTGTCTTCACCTCCATCGTCTCCTCTGCCCGTCCCCTCCTCTCTTCCTCTTTCCATCACCATTTCTCCCTCTTTTTATGTCTCAGTCTGTAGCTCTCCATCTTTTCCTCATACTAATCTGCACCTCTATTGTCCTCAGTTCCTCTTTTCTCCCCTTCTTCCTTACATTGTATATCCTTTGTTTCCTTCTTCTTTTCCTTTACCTCCTACTCTTCCTTCTATTCTTCTCTCCCTCCTATTTTCCCTTCCTTACCTCGTTACCCTCCCTCCATCCCGCCTCTATTCTATACCCAATGCTTCACCTCTCCCTTTTTTTCCGGTTCCTCCCTCTTTTTTCTCCTTTTCTTTATTTGCCTTTCTCTCACTCTCTTTTTTAATATTCTTTTCACCCTCACTTCTTCCCATCACAGTGAGGAGATGCTGATGCTGTATAGTTAAGTGAAGTTAAGAGTGTATGATGGAGGGAGTGAGAGAGAAGGAAAGGGAATGAAAGAAAGAAAGAAAAGTAGGGGTGGAAAAAGAGCGGTCGCAGAGAATCTTCCGGCGCAAGTGGTCCAGTGGTTAAGAGGAAAGAGAGAGAGGCCTTCACTCGTGATGGCATGAGGAAGAGAGGGAGGGAAGATGGCGGAGAGGTGTGATGCCTTTAAGTGGTAGCTGCTGGAGATTTCTTATTTTAAATGCAAGATTGAGATGAAAGATGGATTTGTTGTGATTTTGTTCAAACTCTCCTGCAGCTCATTTTGCCGTCGTCTTGTTGATTAGAGACGGAAACCTCAGCGTTCCGTCTCTTCAGCCGATGCCACCCAGCGAGTTCTGTGGCTGTTTTATCGCACTTTGTTGGATTTTTTTTAAAGCTGCGTCATGAGTTCAGTGGAAATGTTTGAACAGAACAACTTTTTTTTCTCAACAGACTTTTGAGAAATAAATCATTTTGTGGCCCAACTGACAGAGAGCCACAGACTTTCTGTCCAACTGGACTCAATTCCAATGACGATAATTAAACTCACTGTATGTGAGTGTGTGTTCTGTTGGAATAATTCATTTGTGTGTGTGTGTGTGTGTGTGTGTGTGTGTGTGTGTGTGTGTGTGTGTGTGTGTGTGTGTGTGTGTGTGTGTGTGTGTGTGCGTGCGTGTGTGTGTGTGTGTGCGTGTGTGTGCGTGCGTGCGTGTGTGTGTGTGTGTCTGCATGACTTTCTTTCATGTGTGTGTGTCAGTAGGCATGTGTTTGTTTGTGGTTGACATTCGAGTATGAAAATGGTGGATATAATGGTTCAGTCCAGTCAGACTGGAGAGTGATGGACGTGTGTGTGTGTGTGTGTGTGTGTGTGTGTGTGTGTGTGTGCGTGCGTGCGTGCGCGCGCGCGTGCGTGCGTGCGTGCGTGCGTGCGTGTGTGTGTGTGTGTGGAGAGAGAATCTGAAGTTCTCATTACCAGCCTGTAAAAGTGGCACAGCAGATATTCGGCAAAATAAAAAAAAGCTTCTTCCACAAATCAAAAAGAGCTGGGGTCAGGGGGAAAGAGAGCGAGGGAGGGAGGGAGGGAGGGAGGAAGAGACGCACCCTTTTATCTTCCACATGTCTATATATAGCGGTTCATGGAGGAGAAGAGTGGAGCATGATGGGAGGGAGGTGGGAGGAGGCGGGGAAGTGGAGGTAGAGGATGGAGCGAAGGCAAGATGGCTGAATGAGAACCGAGGAGGAGGAAAGGTGAAGAGCGACTTTCAGTGATTTTAGGGTCTGAGGAAGAGGAAGAGGAGGCAGATGAAGGGATGAACAGTCGAGGGAGGAAGAAGGCAAATGAGAGAAGATGAAACTTTAAGTGTTCGGAGGGTAAAACTACGTTGTTTGTGCCACAGCTGCAGCCTGAAAATATCAAACCGAAATTAAATAAATGAAGCGCAGCGTTGGTTCAGCGTTGGCTCGTATTGGCTGATCGCGATCATTGGCTCTTTCACAGCTGCGTGGCAAGTAATCTGTTGATTTAACTAAGATCTATATTCATCGGTGTTTATTAAGGGGGGGGGGGATCCTCTGATTCTTTCGCATCTCTCTCGAACAGCAGATCTGTAAACGGACGATTCCTTGATCTAACCGTCTCCGACCGAAACATAGATTTTGTTTTAATTCATTAGGATTAATGAGAAAAGAAAAAGGTTGAAAACCTTGTTTCATGAAGAGATATTTTCCCATTGACTTCAGCACATTAGTTGTTTACTTTGAACAAATTGTGTCGTAGTAATAGTTCCCTCTCAATAAAACACACCTGATCCAGAACAGACCTCAATGAGATCCGATCAGGAAATAATTAGACGGATTATAATTTGGACCCGGTCTGACTCTGGTTCAAGGTTTGGGTTTCAGGGAACTGAGTGAACCCTTTCAATGTTAGTTTTACACAGTAATAATAAACTCAACACAAGACCTGCATTCTCTCTAGTGGCCACCAGGGGGCGACTCCTCTGGTTGTATAGAAGTCTATAGAAAATGACTCTACTTCTCTCTTGATTTATTCCCTCAGTAAACATTGTAAACATGAGTTTATGTCTCAATCTCTAGTTTCAAGTCTTCTTCAATACAGCATGATGTTCATTTAGTACATGATGGTCCATTTAGAGTCACACAGACCATAAAGCAGGGGATGCTTTAGGGCGGGGCTTACTGTGATTGACAGGTCTCTACCAGAGACGTATACGCCGTCTCCACATCGCTCCTCCGCATTCCAAATACAGTAACTTCCGTTCACTGATTGCAAAAAAGCCAAGATGGCGACGGCCAAAAACGCAAAACCCAAGGCTTCGAAAGGAATGGGTGTACCAAGAACGGTTCTGGTCCCGAGATAACATCTCTGTTCACGGGGTGAATCTTTACATAACTCGCCTGTCTTTCTGCAGTGACCTCCACGGGTCTGCGGTGCTTCCTACCACACCCAGCGGTGTAGCAGCGCTGCACGTGAAGCGCCGTATCGCACACGTGGCGTTGCAGAGAATGTGGCATCTGCTAGACAAGCACAAGCAGAATCATTCGACTGGATCTCGGTACTTGTGTGAACTCGCAATCACGCTGCGTCTTCACCTCATCTCGCACTGAATCTGCAATTTGATTACATCCGTTCACCTGATGTGCGGTTTCAAACTCTAGTTTCCACTTCGCGTTCCGTCTCTTTAACAGCGTGAGTGAAGAGAATGCGAGTTAGTGGATCTACGGAAGGCCTTAAGACTCTTTTAAACCCTAATCTGAGTCATCATTTGGAG
>CM051693.1:28615720-28625720 GCA_028022725.1 Lycodopsis pacificus
AAAGCAGTTGGTTTCACCACCACTTCGCAGTGGAAACAGTCTGTTTGGAAGCCACTGAGGACTTACACATGTCGGTCATGACGTCCTGAGAACTTGCGCGGTGATGGTTTAGCTAAGTGGCACACAGCTGACGTTGAATACAGCTCGAGCGTTTACTTAATAGTGCCGTTGAGCCGGAGGATTATCGGCTGGAACCCGCTGCAGTTCGTCACTCGAGCAAGCAGCCGTTGTGAAGCAACATTTATGACATGCAGACGGTGACATGTACCTTTTTTTTAAACAAAATATGTATTTTCTTTTGTTGCTAAAAGCCAGCCCGCTTCAGTGTGCGGTGCTTTGTGCACACCCACACGCCCTCGTGAACAGAAATAGAGATCACAGACACAAACGCACACCTACAGACACGCGATGTGAGGGCAGCTGAAGTTAAGCCCGCTCACCAGCACACCCACAGCGCTGACAGCCTGTTCTGCTTCAGTGTCCCTCAGCAACACACTTCAAGCTGCGATCAGCCCCAGCTCTGCTGCTCTCGACCCGACTCGACCCGACCTCTGACCTCTCTGGAAGAGAAGGAAAAAATAGAACATTTTAAGGTTTTCACCTCCAGGAGATCAATACATTTCACTCTTTGGTCTCCACCAACTCATGAGAACGATACTTACTTTACACACAACTATCCGACGACATGACATGCACACAAACGCCCGCAAACAAGGACACAGAAGTCCAGACGTCGTGTCCTCATGAGGTCCAAGAGTCATGCTGGCAGGGGACGGAGGGACAGGTGGAGCGAGAGAGAGGAGGGGGGAGAGAGGGGAGAGAGAGAGAGAGGAGGGGGGAGAGAGGTGAATGGAAAAACTGGAGGAAGATGAGCGACGCAGGAAAGCATGACGTGGGTGAACAGGAGAGGGATGAGTGTCGGTGTCATTAAAGGACAGGAATGGAGCCGGACTGACAAACAGCTCCTGCACCAGAGAATCAGGAAACACACACTGCAGCTGGAGAATCTGGCAATGCAACGCGAATACAGATCCAACGTCTCGTCCTCTGTTGCTGCTGTGTTCACACCAAACGCAGACATTGGCCAGTTTGAAATAACCACTTTTGCTGCTTTGTGTGTTTTGTGGAAGACGGAGATGCGGCGCGTCTGGGTTCACAGCGTCGCGGTTGGAAGTTACCGTATTTGGAATGCGGACGGGTGATGTAGACCATGAACTCATGTTTACAATGTTTACTGAGGGAATAAATCAAGAGAGAAGTAGAGTCATTTTCTATAGACTTCTATACAACCAGAGGAGTCGCCCCCTGGTGGCCACTAGAGAGAATGCAGCTTTAAGACATGAAGCATCGGCTTCACTCTGCAGAACCGGAGGTTGCTTAAGCTCCAGAACCCTCCAGTGGCCAGAGGGTGTTTGCAGAAAAGCATGCGCACTCAGCAAGCCTTCCCCAGAGAAATAAAGGTTAATAAACATGTGATTAGAGGACAGAAGGGCGAGTGAAGTAAATGGAAAATAGGGAAAATGAGGGAGTTTGGTTCGGGGGCGGAGGTAGAGAGAGAGAGAGAGAGAGAGAGAGAGTCCATCAGCTGAGTGTTAGCACTCTGCTGAGATCAGCAATAATGTGTGAGGGAGAAAATGAAGAGAGGGAAGGAAAGAGGAAGAGGGGGAGGGGGGGGGGTTGAGGATGGAGAATGTGGTCAGAATGAGAGTGCTTGCATCCTGCCTCTGCCAATGAACGCTTCAGCAAACCAGGAGACGGGGAAGAGAGAGGGAAGAGAGGAATGAAAGGAGGGATCGGATGAGATGTTTGGATGGAAAGAGGAAAAGTGTCCTTGATGAAGCGAGAGGTCTCACGACACCAGCTGGTGGGAAAGATTCCCAAAAACGCCGAAGGTGAAGACGCCGTTACAGTATCCCCCTTCACCTGCAACCCAACACCCCTCTGCACCGAGCAGATGGGCTCTCCCAATAACAGAAAGTGATTGGGTCGTACCACCTTGGTGGCGGAGGACGGGGGGGGGGGGGGGGGGGGTTGAGTGGTGACATAACAGTCGGAAAGTGCTGCTTAATGTCCCGTATCTACAGGAGAGAGATGGGGGGGTGAGAGCATGCATCAGCTCATGACCCCGACTGTACTGGAGCATTTACGGCAAACAAGAGAAGAATGACCACGTCTATTTATTTGGTGCTTTTCTTTAACTTTGCAAATATCGAAATATTTATAATTATAACGTAGAACCGGCGTACCCGATGAATGTTACTTATATTCAAACATAATCTTCAAATTCCTTAACTGTGCACCGTGTCACACTGGAACATTGTCCGTCATGTGTGTGTGTGTGTGTGTGTGTGTGTGTGTGTGTGTGTGTGTGTGTGTGTGTGAGAGGCGGGTGAGGGCTCATCAGGAGGCACTAGGGGGACAGGAGTTCACACTGTGATGACACATGGCACTCCCACACTATTTCCACACAATACACACATAAACCACGTGCACGTACTCTCTCTCTCACACACACACACGCACACAGCTCATGCACATGTCGGGGGCTGGATCTTGTCCCAGGCTCTGTCATGCTGTGAGTGCGTGTCTTTACTATGTTTTGCCAAAGCAGCCACACTGATGGCATGCATTACATACAACACACGAGAGCACATGCATGTTGCGGTCGAGCTCATGACGTAAGTTAAATGTGATCGTTATCAGTAAATATCAGCTCATATCTGCCACGACACAGCTCACATTAGTTATACATTCATACTTATATAATGGGAATTTTGGCAAAAGTTGACTGTAACCTTTGATCTCAATGATAAAGGTCCTGGTTGAGACTCTGACGGAGATTAGATTAGATATTGATATGATATCTATGTATGAGATCTGGGGGAAATCCTCAGCAGTTCATTTCTTTTAGCGCTCTCCAAACAGGTGACACGACAAAGCGTTGGTCTCCAGGTCCTCATGTGATGCAACAACATCAAAACACAGTCGAGTAGGTTCTTGCTCGGCCATTTAAAACTAAAAGATGCGTCAAGTCAGTGCGGTGGGGCCGTTAAAGGTGTCTTAAAACACGTCACACTGGTAGCCATTGTGCATGTAGCTGGTAAAGAAGATGGAAGTTGCGTTGGGTTGTTGTGTACTCTGTGTTTTAGTTAAAGGGCCGGCCTGCAGGATTCAGGGGGATCTAATAGCAGAAATGTTTTCATTCGTGTGTAATCACCTAAAAGCAGGAATGCTGTTCTTTAGCTTACAATGAGCCCTTCATAGGGAGCGGTCCTCCTCACGTAGTCCACCGTGTTGCATGGTATGTTTATACAGTAGCCCAGAACGGACAAACCAAGAGAGAGACTTCCACATCGTTATTTGAGTCCGGCGAACGGCGTCGTGGAAAAGGGAGGAGTGAGAGGTGAGGTATTCAGTCGGTTGCAATCTGCAACCACACCGCTAGATGCTGACGAGTCCAACACACTGTCCCTTTAAGGCTGAATCAAAATGAGTCTAACTTCAGCACACGGAGGCTGCACTGTGGCTGTGTGTGATGCGTTGTTCACTACCAGACGGATTTTAACCAATCACAGTCGACGGGTTGAGTTCCTGATTGAACAGCATCTCTACATTTTAGAGAGTTACAAGGCTCCTTCTCGTGTGTGTGCGTGTGTGTGCGTGTGTGTGTGTGTGTGTGTGTGTGTGTGTGCGCGTACATGTTGTAGCAGAGAAAGTGGGTCGTCCATACTACCTGCAACGCATTCGTCTCCATCATCAGATCGTACGTGCTGCGTGTGTGTGTGTGTGTGTGTGTGCAGAGTGAGCGCATGCACATGATGAGAGTGTGTCTGTGTTTGTATGCGGTAAAAGGATGCCCTCATTTGGTCAGTGTGTGTGTGTGTGTGTGTGTGTGTGTGTGTGTGTGTGTGTGTGTGTGTGTGTGTGTGTGTGTGTGTGTGTGGCTGCATGCCAGGGAAGTTACGCTTGTGTGTACACACTGTACATTCTCACCGTGCATGAGAGCTGCTGTTGTGTGAGGGGGAAGTTGAGGTTAGTGTGTGTGTGTGTGTGTGTGTGCGTGTGAGTGTGTGTGTGTGTGTGTGCGTGTGCGTGTGAGTGTGTCTCTGTGCGTGTGTGTGTGTGTGTGCGTGTGCGTGTGCATATGTGTGTGTGCGTGTGTGTGTGTGTGTGGGAGGGAGATGCGGGGGCTCGGACGGGTTGAAAATCAATCGCTAGGAGACCCACTTCCCATCCCCGTTGCTGCGGCAATGCCGAGATTCCATCAATGAGCCAGTGCTGCGTTGCCCCGGCAACGCTTATGAATGAGAGCAGGTCGGTAACCGTGGAGACTCGGCGAAGAGAGGAATTCGCCGGTCGCCATGGCAATGCCGCGAGCGGGGAGAGACCGGGCGAAGTGAAGGCGGCGAGTGACCCCTGAGATCCTCCTCATCAGGGCCAGAAATCACCATCATCATCACCGTCATCTTCATCATCATCATCACCGTCATCGTCATCATCATCATCACCGTCATCATCACCATCATCGTCATCTTCATAGTCATCATCTTCATCTTCATCATCATCTTCATCGTCATCATCTTTATCACCATCATCTTCGTCATCATCTTCGTATTCATCATCATTGTCTTCATCATCATCGGCATCTTCATCATCATCTTTATCATCATCGTCTTCATCTTCACCATCATCATCATCATCTTCATCACCATCATCTTCGTCATCATCTTCATCATCTTCGTCATCATCATCATCATCATCTTCACCATCATCATCGTCCTCATCATCAGTGTCCCTCTGCAACAGGACATCACGCTTGTTTCCATCGGCTGCCGTGAAGCGATTATTGAGTTGAGATGCGCAGACGATGACGTCATGTCTGCAGTCGGAGGACGACGTCGCCTAAAGACTCGAACCTCAAGCGGTGAAAGAAACGACGTAGAAAACTCCGTTTTTTGTCTCTTCAGCGGAAGCAGAAGCTTCAGTGAACGCCGAGGTCGTGTTATGCATTCGCTCAATTTGTTTCCGTTGCACTTTCTTGCATGTTGCTTTCATCGATGCACCAACTGTTTCACTGTACCGGCCAAACAAAGCCCGGCCACTCACCCAGCAGACCGCTGTAGTGCCCCGTGTGACACCAGAAGTCATCGTACTGAGTAGTTCTGTTGCCGGAGACGCTTCCTGTGAAGACAGAAGATACTTTTTTTTTAAACTGTGTTCATGTAACGAGAGGAAATTGACGAGTGGACTGCTGGACTTTCGTATGAAAACCAGGCGACAACCTCCAGTTCTGCCGCTGTGAAAGAGTCTTAAAACCTGCATTCTCTCCACTGTCCACCAGGGGGCGACTCCTCTGGTTGTATAGAAGTCTATAGAAAATGACTCTACTTCTCTCTTGATTTATTCCCTCAGTAAACATTGTAAACATGAGTTTATGTCTCAATCTCTAGTTTCAAGTCTTCTTCAATACAGCATGATGTTCATTTAGTACATGATGGTCCATTTAGAGTCACACACACATGATACGTGTTGCAGGCTTTCATAGGAAAACACACCGAAAATGAGGAGTAACATTTTCCATCCTCCAAACCGTGGCGTGATGTCAGTCACATGACAGCCGTCATCTGCACCTCGTTCATTACTGTTCATCCATGAAGACACCAGCGAAGAGGTCAAACACAGGAAAGGTGAACACACTGTTAGCATATTATAGCACAGCTTAAGGTGTGTGTGTGTGTGTGTGTGTGTGTGTGTGTGTGTGTGTGTGTGTGTGTGTGTGTGTGTGTGTGTGTGTGTGTGTGTGTGTGCTTTACAGGTTGATTGTTTGGTGTTTCCCGGGAGTGAAAGCTTCTGTCATCACTGTCCAAACACCTTTCTCCCTCCTGCAGATGAGACTCTTTCTCTGGAGTCTCTGTCTCTCTGTGGGGGCTTCTCTCTCTCTCTCTCTCTCTCTCTCTCTCTCTCTCTTTATCTCTCTCAGCAGTCGAATCTCACACTTTTGACACACAGGACTATCTCTCTGTTTCAATCTGATCACTCTTCCTCTCACCCTCATGTCTCGGGGGGGGGGGGATGTTGGGTCTGCATTTCATCGGGGACGCTCATCTAAAGGAAGGGTTTCGTACATGTTGGTCACATCCAACTGAAGGTAAATAACAGAGAAAAGAGGGGAAATTGGGATTAGCATTTACAATTAAAAATGTAAGATGTAAAAACATGAAGTATATGTGCCTTTCTCACATGACAGCTATATATATATTTAAATTTTTGATCACAAATACCAATTCAAAGGCTGTGTTTTAGATCGCATGCTAACATACCATCATGCTAAGTATGACGTAAAAGTGAGAATGATGCGTGTTCACGATGCATCGTATTTGAGTAGAAGACATGAGCTTAATCCTTATTCTTAACTGCCTCACAATCAGCCGGCAACCTCCAGTTCCGACAAGTGAAGCCGATGCAGAAGCGTCTTAAAACCTGCATTCTCTCTAGTGGCCACCAGGGGGCGACTCCTCTGGTTGTATAGAAGTCTGTAGAAAATGACTCTACTTCTCTCTTGATTTATTCCCTCAGTAAACATTGTAAACATGAGTTTATGTCTCAATCTCTAGTTTCAAGTCTTCTTCAATACAGCATGATGTTCATTTAGTACATGATGGTCCATTTAGAGTCACACAGACCATGAAGCAGGGGATGCTTTAGGGCGGGGCTACTGTGATTGACAGGCCGCTGCCGCTAACAGAGCTGTTTACGGCGTCTCTACGTCGCTCCTCCGCATTCAAAATATGCTCACTTCTGTTCCTTGGTTGCGAAAAAACAAGATGGCTTCTCAGCAGAACTGGAGGTTCCCGCCTGGTTTACAGACGTGGATTGAAAATCTTTAAAACCTGATATTTTGAATGTGTGTTTTAACATATTTAAGATTACTGACACTGTGGCAAAATGAATTGGGCATTTCACATTACCTCACTACTCCTGAAGAGGAAGGAACATGAAAATATTAAATCAAATTTACAAAATAGAACAATAGTCAAAATAGCAACAATAATGAGACATTTCTGCCTCTTTTCTCTTGTCGTCTTTTCCTTCTCTGCTACTCTCAGTTGTTTTTCTTCCCCTCCTTCCATTCTACTCCTTCACATTCATGTTGTTGTTCCACTGTCCGCCCCCCCCCCCTCCATCCCATCACAGCCGCCGCTCCCTCTACCGGCCGCCTCGGTGCACTGTGTGGGCAGGTTTCAGCCGTTGCCAGGGGTGACTGCATCCTGGAGGTTTTTAGTGTGTCTGAGAGGAGCGGACGGTGAATACTGAAGATCTGCACGAAGTGAGACGCGAGAAACAGAAGCGGTGAAGCGGGACGAGCGTAAACAAAGAGACAATGAACGACAGAGAGAGACAGAAAACGGCAGAAATCTAAATCCAAGAGATCGAAACGGAACCTTTTTGGTCTTTTGCTGCATCCGTCTAATCGGCGTGAATCAGTCTGACAAAGCACCCGACGCTGTCATGGTGCCGGGGGGGGGGGGTAGCAGTTTGAGCAGCAAATAGTAGCAAGAAACTGACACTTAAGAAATCATTAAAACGTACAAAATATTGACAAAATTAGAAATGTATTAAATGAGAAAAGCCATATTTTGCACACTATGAAGTGCAAATACTGGACGTGTGTAGCTGTGAACCCTAGCATGTAGATTAAACACCACAAAGTCACACATGCTTGAATCTTTGTCTTGGTTTCTCTCTTCCTGCAGCTGTAGGCTGCTCGCACGCGTCATCATCAGGTACGCTTGTTTTAAGGGACAGCTGCTTTTTTAAGATCTTCTAAGGCACAAAAGCTCTAAATATACACAGATTGTAAGTGCAAGTCCAACAAAGATCGGCCGCGTTGGCCTCGTGTAGCAAAGCTCAGACCTCCATTCATTTTGATCCGTGATAATGAGAGAGGAAATGATTACAGTTCGCATGTTACAGATTTGGTAAAAACAGTTCCTTCTGTTGGAGGTGACCGATCACAACCACGTCGTGTCTGATGAGTCGAGATGAATTAATCTACGGTTTACTGACCTCACCTTCATAAACTGACTTGGTGTTGTTAAAGGAGCTGCCAACAGCAATGTTGTGGAATAAATATGTTTCTTTCTTACTGTCGGCGGTTGTTTTATCTTCTGCTGATCGATGACTGAATATTGTTTTCTGAAATGTTATGTTTAAATATGCAAATGAGGCATTATCTAATGGCAGCTTTTGGAGGGCTCAGGAGAAAGTAAAATAAAAACCTGAATGTGTATTTTGGGTGTTTTCTTTCCACTAGTCTGGAATAAAACATGTCTGCCCACGTCGTGCCCCCCCCCCCCCCCCCCCCCTACAAGACGGAGCACGGAACCTTCCAGCCTGTTTCTGGCTGACTTTCCACCAGAGTTTCACACGTACGCACTAAAGACGCATCAACCGGTCGGTGCGGTCAGAGCAGGACGCGGGGAATGGGGCCGTAGTGGCGAGAGCCGTTATACCGTTACTGGATCACTGACTCCATCCTTTCTGTTGTAATAGTCAACGTTTATATTGGATGATCTGACCACAAGGTGTCCGCCCAGCGAGCTGCAGCATCATGATTTATTTTTCTGGTATGGCACAAATTTAAATATTGGTAGTTGTTGAAAAGATTTGGTAATTTCACAATTTGATAATTTGACAAAGCTCAATGTCCACCTCCTCTCTTGTTCCGGAGCTTCGTAATAACCGTCATACTCGGACGGACTTTCCTCATGGAAACTATGAGAATTCAGAAATCTTTCCCTGTAGAACGTTTGACAGGTAAGAAGTTATATCATCAGCGAAATACTCGTCCCAGTTCACTGATCTGTCTGGCTCAGTCAATTTTCAATGGATAATGTTTTTATTTGTATTCATCTAATCGACCACCTTTGTCCCTTCTAACTCCTCTCGGCAGGTTTTCTTCACATGTGAATCTCAAAGTGGAAACTTAGAGATTTTGGTGTGATCGCATTCATTTGTCGAGACATGCCAGTGTCGGTAGTTCCGGCACTCGGTTCTGAAATGAACGGGGCGTCACAGAGTGTGACGAGGCATCTTCTAGCTGATTGGATTGTGTTTGAAAGACATACACCTGTAAAGTGACGTTGTTCTCTGTTTCCCCTCCCTCTGTCTTGCTGTCTCTGCAGTATTTTGTCATCAGTGGGGTCTCAGCTTGACCTGAGGACACTACGAGCCGTCAGAGTGCTACGACCGCTGAAACTGGTGTCTGGGATTCCCAGTAAGTGTTTCTTTGTGTGCACGCTGCCCATTTTCACTTGGAAATTTGACAAACCAATGCATGCATTTACTAAAACCCTTGACAGTGCTCACCTTGTTGCTTGGTTTGCAGAAACAAGCCCATCAATAAGGAAGTCTCTGGATGCTTAAATAAATGACCCCAAATCCGTCCACTATAACATATAACGTCGATCCTCTGACTGTGTCCTCCAGGCCTGCAGGTGGTGCTCAAGTCCATTATGAAGGCTATGATCCCGCTGCTGCAGATTGGCCTGCTGTTGTTCGTGGCCATCCTCATGTTCGCCATCATCGGCCTGGAGTTCTACATGGGGAAGTTCCACACTACCTGCTTCGACAAAGTCACACGTAAGTCACACGTCTGCAGTGAACCTTTTTCACTGCAGACCTTTTGACCTGCCATGGTGGGAAAAGCACCGGTTGATCTGTGACATGTGTTTGTTAGAATCAGCTTTCTGATCCGAACTGAATTCATTGCAACGTTGGATCTTTCCCTCCTTCACCAGGAGAGGTAGTGGACTCACTGCCGTGCGGCACAGAGTTGCCGTCGCGGCTGTGTCCGAACGGCACGGTGTGCGAAGGCCACTGGATTGGACCCAACTCCGGCATCACCCAGTTCGACAACATCCTGTTCGCCGTGCTCACCGTCTTCCAGTGCATCACCATGGAGGGATGGACGGACATGCTCTACTACGTGAGTTAGCTA
>CM051693.1:28630720-28813220 GCA_028022725.1 Lycodopsis pacificus
GTGGGGTTTATCATAAGACAGTTGGGTGAGTAAGACAGAAACATTTGAGAGATATTTAGATAAACAGAAGACACAATATACATTTTTTCGTTTGCTCATCGCTAGGGTCGAGGCGAAGGCCAACCATCAAAACCAAAAACAACAAGACGGAGCTGCTGAACCCTGCAGGAAGGAGAGGACAACATGGGCGATGCAGTAGGTGAGAAAAACAGAGGGACGAAGACGTGCGAGGACAACAAACCTCTTTCAAAGTCTCTGCTCTTTTCAAGCCAAACGTCAGCTGAACATCGGCTGACAGTAGAAGCAAAAAAAGTCATCAAATGTTAATGACGAGCCTTATATCCTCTATAGTTGGGTCCAAAAAGAGAAACTATATCAGTCAAACTTGACTATAACCCTTCATGCCCCCCCCCCCCCCCCCCCAGGTTTTGCCCGCTCCAGCATAAAGAGCGGGAAAGACGGCTCCAACTACAGCAAGAAGGAGCGACGACTGCGATTCTTCATCCGCAAGATAGTGAAGACTCAGGCTTTCTATTGGACGGTGCTCTGCCTGGTGGGGCTCAACACCATGTGTGTAGCTGCGGTGCACTACAACCAGCCTGATGTGCTCTCCGACTTCCTCTGTGAGTAGTATATATATATGTATTATATATATATATATATATATATATATGTATTTATATATATATATATATATATATATAAATACAATATATATATATATTTGTTTGTTTGGCAGTTCTTATTGGTTTTCCATCACATTGCCCTGTGTCTGCCAGGGCTGCAGTTGATAGCTAAAGTGATGATGATGACAAGTTAGCTGCTAGCGAGCTAATATTAGCTTTGTGTTAGGAAGCTGCTGTAGTTAGCTGAGGCACTTGCAAACACAACACAGCTTTCTGGTGTCTCCACACTCCACCATGACACATTCTGTCAAAATGTTTTAGCGTAACTTACAGAAACATCGTTGGCCTAAAACTGACATTCGGACTAAACGCTGCAAACGTTCCGATGATTCGCGTTTTTTGTCCCAAAGGCTCCGTTTTTCCGCGATAGTCGGGACACTTGTCAGCTGTTAGGACGCGGTGGAGCCGCCGACAGAGGAACTGTTGGTGGGACGTCACGTCCTGTTTTTAGTGCTGACTTTGGGACAGTTTTGGTTGGACAGAAGACGGATATGACCACACCTCTACACGATCACCAACTATGGTCTACACATATTTCACAGCACTGCTGTCCACACACACACACACACACACACACACACACCTCGTCCTATTACACTTCAAATGTCCTCCCACACGTGCGCGCCACACATTTACAATTTGAACTCCTTTAAATAGCAGAAGTGTTGCGTTGTTGTACCATCTCGTCCGTCATCACCTCGTTCTTCATCTTCCCCCTGCTGGTGTAGTCGCGCTTGCTCAGTTATACTTATACAACACGGGCCAAATATCATTCTACAGCTTTGTGATGAAGAGATACACTTCAGGTTTTCAAGTATGACACATAAGTATCCTGCTTTTGTCCCAGATATCCAGCGTGAGCTTCGTAGCAGCAAATAGTTTCAAAACAAAACATGAACAGAAAGACTTTAAGTTGTTGCTCCTCACCCGTATCAATGATACAACTGTGAGTGTATTTTTACATTCTGCTTATTTCATTCTTTATGTTAGATCGAGATGCAACGCACACACACACACACACACACACACACACACACACACACACACACACTGGCTGGTGTCCAGTGTCATTAGCATATGAAGCTGCTGATGGAGTCCATTCATCACAGACTGTCATACACCGCTGGGCTCGCACCACTATTGACTTCCACTCATCTAACTCTCTTTCTCTCTCACTTTGCCTTCCTCCTTTTTTGTTTCCCCTCCCCTCCCCTCCTCCCCCACGTTCTCTCTTTTTATCTGACTTCTCCACCTCTCTCTTGCGCTCTGTATTTTCCTCCACCTCCCTCTTTTTTTATTTCAATCCACTCTTAATCTCTCCATGACCTCACCCTCTCTCATATTCACCTTCCTCTGTCCCCCATTTAACCCACTCCCTCTTTACCCTCCCTACCTCCTGTCCTTCTCTCTTCCCCCCTCCTTCCTTTTCTTCTCTCTTTTTATTCATCCCTCCATCCTCTCCTCTCTTTCTCCTTCCTCCCCCCTTCCCTCTCTTTTTCTCCTCCCACCCTCGCTCCTTTCCTGTCTCTTTCTCCATCCTCCCTCCCTCCTTCCCTCTTTTATTCTCCTCCCACCCTCCTTCCCTCTCTCTATATCCTCCCTCCCCCTTTCCTCTTTCATTCTCCTCCCACCATCCTTCAATCTCTCTTTTTCCTTCCTCCCTCCATTCCTCTCTTTCTCCTTCCTCCCCCCTTCCCTCTCTTTTTCTCCTCCTACCCTCGCTCCTTCCATGTCTCTTTCTCCATCCTCCCTCCCTCCTTCCCTCTTTTATTCTCCTCCCACCCTCCTTCCCTCTCTCTATATCCTCCCTCCCCCTTCCCTCTTTCATTCTCCTCCCACCATCCTTCAATCTCTCTTTTTCCTTCCTCCCTCCTTTCCTATCTTTTTCTCTTCCCTCCCTCCTTCCCTCTCTCTTTCTCCATCCTCCCTCCTTTTCCTCTTTTATTCTCCTCCCACCCTCCTTCCCTCTCTCTATATCCTCCCTCCCCCCTTTCCTTCTCACTTTTCCTGCCCCTCATTTCTCTCTCTCTCTCTCTCTCTCTCTCTCTCTCTCTCTCTCTCTCCTTCCTCCCCCTTTCCTCCTCTCTTTCTCCTCCCCCCCTCCAGTCTATGCAGAGTTTATCTTCCTCGGTTTGTTCATGTCTGAGATGTGTATCAAGATGTATGGTCTGGGCATCCGGCCCTACCTCCACTCCTCATTCAACTGCTTCGACTGTGTGGTGAGTGCACACACACACACACACACACACACACACACACACACACACACACACACACACACACACACACACACACACACACACACACACACACAGACACACACACACACACACACACACACACTGTAAGTGGGTGAAAAAACAAATCCAACACTCCATTTAATCAACAGATTCAAATGAACAATGAGCAGATTCAGCGCCGCGTTTGTCACCAATAATTCGTGCGATAACGGAACACTGGTTTGTCCCGCTGCCGTCGCTGCGGAGGCTTATTGGCCGGTTTTACATGCTGACACACAACACGCGGTAAAGCGACGCCGCGTGAAACTGCATCCAGGTCAGCAGGCAGCGAGTGGAGTGAGACTCAGCTACAACGTGTTTGTTCCTTTCTATGGTCATTCATCACAAACAACAGATCCGGGAGGATTTCAAAGAGTATTCACTCAGAGACGGCTGAAGGACCTTCGGTTCACTCGATACCTGGAAGATTGAACTGGCTGTAAAAAGAGTTGTATTCAGAAAGCTGTGTCTGGTTACAAGTTGGTAAAAGAGAGAGTTTGTTAGCTTGTAGTCCAATTAACCATTTGTCAAATAAATTCCCTCTTTTTTCATTCCAGAGGGCCGGGGTACGGAATATTTTCAGTTGTGTTTTATTTCTTGAGCGTCTCAGAGCTTCAGCTATTTATCGTGTTTGTTGCTTAACTTAGGATCAGTTGAAGGATTCAGAAGGACTACGATTTAATGAAATCCTATCAGTCCACAAACTCCCAGAAACAACTTTCGGAAACGTCTGCAGGGAAACAAGCAAACACCGAAACCTCACTGGAAGTAAATGTTCAGTTCGGTGTGTTTCCAACCACCTGTTTGTACAGGTTGCATTTTTGCATAAAAACACCTGAAAAGTCAAAATAAATCGAGTAATATCACAAAAGAGTTTTTACTTCTTCATTGAGGGGGGAAAATGTGATGAATTGACAAAGTGCAGCGGAAACCGATTCAGCGAACACACGAAGGCGTACGTGAAGCATGTGACTTCAACGATTGAATAATCCGATTTTATTATTTATTAATAATCAGATTTTATTCTCCCCTCTTCCTCTCTAACGGGATCATATTTGATCTGGAGATCTGGAGCCACCTACTGTTTTATCTCCATGAACCAACTCCTAACGGATGGACACAAGCGTTCGTTCGCATTTTCCATTTAATGTTCTTGAAATTTGTTAAAAGTTGTAATATCTAAAATACCCCAAAAATATTGTTGCAGTATCAACAAATCCATGAATTACAGACACATGGTTTCACATGCTCAGTAGAAACTGATCTGCCTTTTGATGGGGATCATTTTTTTAAATAATAAATAAGTAAATAACTGCATTGATCAGTGTTCATTATTGATATAAAGTCAGAGTCTGCTAGCGACAAACACCCTGAATGAACCCAACAGGATATGACGGTCTGACATGTGTGCGTGTGCGTGTGCAGGTCATCGTGGGCAGCATCTTCGAGGTGGTGTGGTCCACCATCAAACCAGGAACCTCCTTTGGGATCAGTGTGTTACGAGCTCTGCGACTGCTCCGCATCTTCAAAGTCACCAAGTAAGCTCCTCGTTCTCTCTCTCTCTCTCTCTCTCTGTCTCTCTCTCTCTCTGTCTCTCTCTCTCTCTCTCTGTCTCTCTCTCTCTCTCTCTGTCTCTCTCTCTCTCTGTCTCTCTCTGTCTCCTCTCTCTCTCTCTCTGTCTCTCTCTCTCTCTCGTTCTCTCTCTCTCGTTCTCTCTCTCTCTCTCTCTCTCTCGCTCTCTCTCTCTCTCTGTCTCTCTCTCTCTCTCTGTCTCTCTCTCTCGTTCTCTCTCTCTCTGTCTCTCTCTCTCTCTGTCTCTCTCTCGCTCTCTCTGTCTCTCTCTCTCTCTCTCTCTCTCTGTCTCTCTCTCGTTCTCTCTCTCTCTCTCTCTGTCTCTCTCTCTCTCTCTCTCTCTCTCTCTCTGTCTCTCTCTCTCTCTCGCTCTCTCTCTCTCTCTCTCTCTCTCTGTCTCTCTCGTTCTCTCTCTCGTTCTCTCTCTCTCTCTCGCTCTCTCTCTCTCTCTGTCTCTCTCTCTCTCTCTGTCTCTCTCTCTCGTTCTCTCTCTCTCTGTCTCTCTCTCTCTCTGTCTCTCTCTCGCTCTCTCTGTCTCTCTCTCTCTCTCTCTCTCTCTGTCTCTCTCTCGTTCTCTCTCTCTCTCTCTCTGTCTCTCTCTCTCTCTCTCTCTCTCTCTCTCTGTCTCTCTCTCTCTCTCGCTCTCTCTCTCTCTCTCTCTCTGTCTCTCTCGTTCTCTCTCTCGTTCTCTCTCTCTCTGTCTCTCTCTCTCGTTCTCTCTCTCTCTCTCTCTCTCTCTCTCGCTCTCTCTCTCTCTCTCTCTCTCTGTCTCTCTCTCTCGTTCTCTCTCTCTCTCTCTCTCTCTGTCGCTCTCTCTCTGTCTCGCTTGAATTGGACTTCGTCACTCTGTTGTTCCTCTTGTTCTGGACAGTACCTGCTGTACATGAAGGGATTTAAAAAGTCTCAAAATGTTGTTCTAAGAACTGCAGTCGTTCTTAGTTCTTGCGGTGAAGACTGAATAAAGAGGAGAACACGTCTCCCGATGCTTCATCAGACGTGGAATCCGTGGAGCTGTCCGTGGTGCTGAAGTAGCAGACGGATTCGTAGAGTCCTGCGCTTCTGTCAGTTTCATCTTGGATCAACAATATTATAGAAGAATTCAATGCAAACTGGAATCCCTCATGAAATATGTTCTACGATTTGAGGATCTAAGTGTTTTTCACATAAGTGTAAAAAAGCTAAAAAGTGTCTTAATGATTATTTTGAGATTAAATCTAACGACATGTTTAATCCCTGTGCTCCTCTTCTTCTTCATCACTTTAAATGTTCTTCCTTTCACGTTCTTCACCTCTATTCCTGCCTTCTTTCCCGTCCTCGTCCTTCATCTCTTTCTCCCTTCTTACCTTTTGCCCTCCTTTCTTTAACCCTCCTCCTCCTCCTCCTCTTCCTCCTCAGGTACTGGGCTCCTCTTCGAAACCTGGTGGTTTCTCTGCTGAACTCCATGAAGTCCATCGTCAGCTTGCTGTTCCTCCTCTTCCTCTTCATCGTGGTCTTTGCCCTGTTGGGGATGCAGCTGTTTGGAGGACAGTCAGTATCAACACCAAAAGAAAAGAAACCCTCTTTTCTCTGAATGAACTTTGTTTCTGTCGTTTATTGTTCACGTGATTGTGACGGCGTTCTACTTTTTTTTTCCTTTTTTCTTCTTCTCAGATTCAACTTCGACAACGGAACTCCTTCGACGAACTTTGACACGTTTGCAGCAGCGATCATGACGGTGTTTCAGGTACGGAAGAGACTTTAAAAAAATACATGACTTATTGGTCTGATTCTGCTCATACGATCCCTTTTGATAAACAAAACGTGTTCCGATCATTCTTTCATATATAGGTTCATTCAATGCCAGAATAAATAGTTCCATTTAATAACCTCCTACTCATGCGATGTTACGTGTATAAACGTTGAACTTATTTAGTGGATTCAATTCTGCAATGTGGTTAAATGTTCCAGTCAGTTGCTGTGTTTACCAAAAAATGACTGTAAGCGACACTCATACACACACTCATACACACACTCATACACACACTCATACACACACTCACACACACTCACACACACTCACACACACTCGGGTAGATTTTGGGGAGAGAGCCGAAGCTCTTGAGTGAAGTTTAACGATGCCCATTGTTGTCATGTCATCAGTTTGTCAGATGACTTGTTCGGTCCTGACTGAGACACTTTATTGTGTCTGAGTGACTCAGAAGTGTGTGTGTGTGTGTGTGTGTGTGTGTGTGTGTGTGTGTGTGTGTGTGTGTGTGTGTGTGTGTGTGTGTGTGTGTGTGTGTGTGTGTGTGTGAGAGAAGCGTCTTTGTGCTCGGGGCATTTTACAAATCATAATTAAAAATGCTGCCTGATACATTCAGTTCTACTCAGTTCAGTTTACTTTATTTATCTTTTACTTTCGTTTCAATTGTTTTTGTTCCATGAATGTTTCACAACAGGTGATGTGATGATGGTTCATTTAGTTTTTGTCTGATTCTCATTTCAGATTCATTTAGAAAAAAAATAACTTTATTAATCCCGCAGACAATTCTTGTGCCAGAGTTTGAAAGAGACACTGCTCCTGCTGTTGTGTGCATCTCTCTGCACTAATAATACATATTATTATAATGGTGTTATGATTATAATAATACGAATAGTAAGAGAATGTCTTGTTGTCTGTGTAGGTCCTGACTGGAGAAGACTGGAACATGGTGATGTACGATGGCATTAAGTCCCAGGGAGGAGTGAACGACAAGGGGATGATCTTCTCCATCTTCTTCATCGTCCTCACAATCTTCGGCAACTGTATCCTGCCTGAACGCTCACCACACACACACACACGTTCTCATGTTCTCACAGCGATGATGAAGTGTAGTAGACGGTCTCCTTCCATCCTGTCCATTAATCTGCATGCCTCGGCCTCGGCCTCTCCCTCACCGTCAGCTTCCTCTCCGCTTGCCGTGCGTCGATATTCCTCCTTGACTTCTGCCGCCACAGACACTCTGCTCAACGTCTTCTTGGCCATCGCCGTCGACAATCTGGCCAACGCCCAGGAGCTCACCAAGGTACAGAGAGAATACCATTTCAGTTGCAATCTCAGTTTCGACATCTTTTATTTGCAATATTTGAGAAAGAAAAAAGAAACATTTTAATTATCGTATTTTCATGAATTACGTTCATATAGAAAGGTGTTCCGGCTGCCAGAGTAAATATTCACTCGTGGACTTCACAGTGTGAACTTATTCTGTGAGTGAAAGCGTCTGTCTGGTTGTTCGTTGATTCGTGACGAGGTAGTGAACTATGAACAACTCTTCTTAGCCGTCCCAGGGAGAGCGGACACACTTTGGACTCGTGTGCTCGCCAACAAAACAATAATTCATCAACTGATACGCCAGACAATAAGATTCCTAGCATGTTTGTGGTTTTTTGGTATGTGTCCCTAATTAAAAAGATTATGGTTTGCGCGCTGTAGATTTCAAAACTATGAATAAAATGTGAGTGTTTAGTCAGAAAGTTTCCTCTTTGAGGTTGAAAGAAAAGAGGGTGTGGCTGAGTATGAGCAATGGTGTAGTTGCTGTCTAACTCGCTGAAAAGGACCCGAACAACCCCCGCTCTCCCCCTCTACCCCCAAAGACAATTCATACACAAACCGGCGTTCTTCTCCTCCAATAGGACGAGGAGGAACAGGAGTCAGCAGCCAATCAGAAGACGGCAATGCAGAAGGCCAAGGAGGTGGCCGAGGTCAGCCCGATGTCGGCAGCAAACCTGTCCATTGCGGCGTGAGTGCAGACATACGCTATACGCACTGTACATCAACGCCATGTTAACTCGAAAAGTACACATGCACCTGCACACACACACACACACACACACACACACACACACACTTCTGCACAAAAGTCTCTGCCTCTCTGTTCTTTGGTGAAAGCACTGTATCTTTGCTAACATTCGTGATTGGCAGGCATTCATGTGCACACACACACACACACCATCGCACTCTCCCCCGCGTCCTCGTCCTCCTAAAATATGATGAGGCGATTGTTCCGAGAGTGAAAGGAACAGATTCCAAAAGGCTTTGTGCAGCGAGGACGAGCGAGAGGCGGACAAGTCTGTAGAAATCTGCTCCTGGCAGCAGAGAACGCTGACAATAGGACACATCAAAATGATGCTCGCAAAAAAACAACCCCGCTGCTCCTTTAGAAGCCACCGGACTCTTCAGGCGCTGCTGGCGAAGCCTTCGACGGTGAGATTAGAAGCTGCTGGAGCTTTGCTTGTCAATCATAACTTATGTGTGGATGATTCCTATAAGTTGTGGAATCTAAATAGTGTGTTTTTTAAAGCTAATTAGCTCATTAGCTTGGAACCAGTTGGTTTGTCATCTTCACATTATTTTTTTGGACTCTTCTAAAACATTTGGAGACGATGCATGTCCTCCTGTCTTACTTGACTCCGTCCCCAATCTTTGTTTTAAACATTCAAAAGACGTCTTCCACACGTTTCACTTTATGTCAGAATTCACGTCCTCCATTGCAGCAAAACACGAAGAGAAAAGCTGAGGGCTTAACCTGAGTTGAAACGATTTCAAGTTTTCTCTTATATAATAGTGGTTTATAGAGAAAATGCGTTTGCAGTACTGCTGTTGGCCACTGGGGCAATTTGTCAGCAGGGCTGAGTGGCGAATATTGATTTTTGCATTTCTCAAAACAATAGAAACAGATTCAAAACTTACAGACCTATCAAAACGTTTTGATTTGGACAATTATTATAATTTATTAACGTACATAACATACAATGAATACGCTCAGACACCAGACTCCATTGACAAAAACATTGTTGTAACTCAGTCCTTTGTAAAACGCACTTCATTAAAACCCGATATGAACAATGTTGAACTCATCAAACTTTCTAGTTTAGTTCTTTCAACAAACACCAACTCAAACACGTACAGAGTTAGATGTGAAGGGGCGGGCTCTGCACACTGACACACGTCAGATCAAACTTTTACATTTGGCCTCGTGCATCTTATATGAGCGACGATTCGGCAACTGGAGCGTGAAGCGTCTGTGGCGGAGTGCTGAGGTGGAATAACTGAGAGTGTAGCAGCTTATCTCCGAACAGCAAAGAGCAGCAGAAGAACCACATCAAGGGCAACAAGTCGGTGTGGGAGCAGAGGACCAGCGAGATCCGCCGACAGAACCTGATGACGAGTCGCGAGGCGCTGTACAACGAGCTGGAGCAAGAGGACTGGAAGGTGGGAGGCGAAGGGGAGGAGGTGAGGACACACACACACATGCAGTCGACTCCTGATATACAGGGTGGATATTTGTTGTCACGTGTGAGTGATATTATTGGCCATTTAAAGGGACATTCTCATCCAGATTCTGTTTTTTATTCTTGTGCATGAAATCAAAACAGTGGATTCATTTTGATTTCTAATAACAAAATGTAATTAGATTTATACGTCGGCTTTATATCACAGCCAGGTCCAAGGGTTTTAGGGACAAGACGCACCTGAAGGTGTATGTCAATGGTTCACCAAGAGTCCGACCTTTTCTGTGTCTTCCTAAAGTTGGTCCGGTGATAGAGTCTTAAAATCCTGAGATGAAGTTCATCCTGTTCCACTGTAGTGAGATGATCATTAACCTTTACTCAAACATCCATTTCAGCCACATTTGAAGTTCATCCCCACTATGGACGAGGACATTTCTCTTGTTTCCATCCACATATTGTTTTTCATTAGAAAAGCTGCATGTAGAAGGTAACATTTGGTCAGCGATCCCTGTAACTGAAGGTGTTTTATTATGGGATGTCTCATCGTAACAACCAGCTGAAGACCATGTTTCTTCTTCTACTCTTATCTGGCGGATCACATGTGCATTAACGCAGCCGGTACTCCCGCGCTGAAGACCCTGTTCGGCTGACGTCCTGCTCCTCACTCCTGCAGTGATGTAGTTGTGTACTCCAGGGTGTGTCAGCGCACGGTGACATCACCAACCACACCCATGACGTTGCAGATGAAACAGACTTGAAAGTTGAAAGGCAGTTGAGCTTTTGCACATTACACCTGTATGTAATGTGCAGTGATCTTCAGTAGAAACACCAGCACAAGCGCCTGACCTGCTTAACGACCACTGTGTATTATGGGTCACGCTGCACTTCACAGAGGTTTAGAATCCAGGCTGTGATGTCCCTTTAAGCCTGCAACAGAGTGTTGTTGCTGCGCTAGCCGCTGCTATATGGGACGGCTTGAAGCTGCGTGCTTGGGAGCCATGTATTATTAAAGTGGGGCATGCAGACACATCCAGAGCTGAACCTGAAGAAGGCAGCGGACTCACAACTGGAGCGGGGCTGAAGTGTAATGCGCTTAAAACAACTTGATCAGGAGAGTCCACTGCAGACGGTGTGCTCACAGCTGGAGCTGTTTGCCATGTTGTGGTTCTGATCAAGATTCATGACAATTTTGATTTCAAATTGTTCATGTGGAGACAAAAATGTTAAGCTGTTTGCCGAGCAGTGTGTATCTGTAGCTCGGGGGATGGAACGGGGGGGAGTCAATGACTTTATTGTTGTTTATTTTGGATGTTTTTTTGTCCAAAATTTGCGAAAAATGCTTTTTTCATGAGCCTTCAGTGTGAATTGTAAATACATGTTACAGTGAGTAAATGACTGGATCTCCTAGACAAGAGAAAGTGAATTATGGCAACAATTGCTGACAATAAACACCTAAATAACAAAGTAAAAGTGAAATAGTTTTCTATTGATTTATTCAAATGCAATTTTTAAACACTTAAAGCACCACACATTGTATTTCCTTTTGAGTGGGAGCAGAAGCTAATATCTGAAAATGAAACCAGAACTATCGTGAATGGCTCGATGGCACGTGGGGTAATTAGGAAGGATTTTGGGTGGGGCCCTTTAAAATGTATCTCAAGTTTTAACAGCATCCACTCATCCCTGTCACCCCGACCCAGGTGTCCTATCCACGGAAAGCACGTGGTGATATGAAGACCCACCTGGACCGGCCGCTGGTGGTCAACCCGCAGGATAACCGCAACAACAACACCAACAAGACCCAACTCGGTGAGCTGCCTCTGGACCAGGAGTACCGGCGCCAGGACATCGACCACCAACGCCGAGCCACCCACCACTACCACTACCGCCACCATCATCGCAAAGCCAGCGGCCCGGACGGCGGAGAGACGGGCCCGCCGGCGGAGACCCGCATGGAGCGGGGCTTCAGCTGCACGTCCCTGGGCAACGTGGAGGGCCAGCAAGGGGAGGAGAGGCACATCCACAGGAGCCACCGGGGCCACCGGCACAGGAACAGGGAGGGCCGCGAGGCCCGCAGCGTGTCCCCCAACCGTAGCGTCGGGGTGGAGGGGAACAACGAGCACCGGAGGTCCCGGCAGCACCGCAGGGAGGGGGAGGAAGGCAGGAGACACCGATCCAGAGGGACGGAGGGGGAGAAAGGCGAGGAAGGGGAGGGACGGAAGGCGAGACGCCATCGACACGGGAACCAGGAGAAGAGCAGAGGGCATCGCACCAGAAGGCGAGTATAAAGGACGGGTTCACTTTCAACCGGACAAGCGTTTTAAAGAATTTAGGAAGAGACCCGACAGAGACGTTAACTTGACTGACGAACCACTCACTTCACTACCAAAGAACACTGACCAGGCTCCTTTAATGGACACGTTCTATGTGTTGGCATCAATATCTGCTGTTTTTGATCCCCTGGTCCATAACCCCTGATTGCTTCCTTCCTCCGTCAGGGAGCACCACAGCACCGGGCCCAGCCTCTCCACCGCGCGACCCATACAGCAGCGCAACGAGGACCTGGACAACTTCCGCAACAACAGCAAGCTGGCCAGTGCCCAGGAGCGCCCGTACGGCCTCCCGCCGCACCACCCGGACCACCCGGACCACCCGGACCACGTCAACAACCTGCTGAACTGCCGCGACGCCGACACCCACACCCTGCTCCACAGCATGGACAGCCTGATCCTGACCAGCATGGCCAAACCCGAGTACACCAAGATAGACATGCCGCCCGTCTACCCCTACCCCTCCACCAACGCCATCCTGCAAGGTGAGCATCTGGGGGGGTCGGTCGTGTGCAATCGAGGGTATCAGTTGGCATGCGGACGATGCAATTATTTGACTTTACTCCTTGAGGGAAACGCACGATAACAAACTGGATCGAGTGAAAGGGAAAGAAAAATGTTGAATATTAAATCATCAAAATGTCTTCAAATCATATCTGTATCGGCTACAAGAAGCAGGTCATTAATGGTTATCAATATCAGCAAAAGAAAATCCATATTGTGACTGTATTTGGCGAACACTGGTGCACGTCCAGTCTCGTTCGCTGGCTGGATGTGTTTCATGTGTTTACCGTCTCGTTCTGGTGACGCCGACCTCTTTCTGTCTCCCCGTCCGTCCGATCCTCTTCCTCTTTTCTCCCGTTGCCATTTGCTCAGTGAACAAGAACGCCAACACGGACCAGAAGAAGAGCGAGGAGAAGAAGGAGGAGGAGGACGAGGAGGGAGACAAAGACGGCCCCAAACCCATGCCTCCCTTCAGCTCCTGCTTCATAATGTCCACCACCAACCCGTGAGTGTTCGTGCGCTGTAAAGACTCTGTCCTCATCGAGGACATAGAATGTGTTCACGCGGCTTGTTTCCTCTGCTCGTCAGGTTTCGGAGGTGCTGTCACTACATCCTGACTCTGAAGTATTTCGAGTTCAGCATCCTGTCCGTCATTGCTATGAGCAGCATCGCCCTCGCCGCAGAGGACCCCGTCTCGCCGGACTCACCGCGAAACAACGTGAGCCATCGCTCCGCGTGTCCCTCTGTGCACCTTCAGAAGTAAAATGTCTCCCGAGGACACAAAGACGAGCGAAACCCTCACAGATAGGATTCAGGATTACGTCAAGGTGTCAAAGTAAAATGAGTTATGAACGAGAATAGAAACAAGTGCTGAAACGTCACAGGATACGAATTAAATGTGATGTGTTGCAGCACCACTAGCAAGATGTACAGATGTACATATGTACATCTGTACAGATGTACTGATGTACATATGTACATCTGTACATCTGTACAGATGTACATATGTACATCTGTACAGATGTACATATGTACATATGTACATCTGTACTGATGTACATATGTACAGCGCCGTGTGCTTTCTATTGATACGAGTCAGTCGAACTGAAGCAGGCCCTGCATCAGCATACAGCAATATACAGGAATATAGGTGAACTTAACTCAACGTCCACTTACTCTCTCGTTTTAGCACGAATAAAAAAAGGAAGACAAAAGATTCAAAGACGTAAAAAGTGAATAAATTATTATTTTTTGTTAATCAGAAACGCGTAACAAGGGACAGTGGATTTGGCAAGTAGATTGTGAAATAGTTTAGTCTGAAAATGAAGGCAGGATTGAGATTGGGATTCGCTGTGTTTGCTGTCTGATTGTCTCTCTGTTGATCTCTCTGCTGTGTTTCCTCTCTCACTGATTCATCTTTCTGCTCGTCTCTCTCTCGGTGTAATTATATCTCACGCTGTTGTGTTGCTCTGCAGGTGCTGCGTTATTTTGACTACGTTTTCACAGGCGTCTTCACGTTTGAAATGTTGATCAAGGTAACAAAGTATCACTGTGTGTGTGTGTGTGTGTGTGTGTGTTGACTTTGTTCATAACGCCTTTGTTTTTGCATAATTGTATGATTGCCTTTTTTCTGTGTATTCTCATATTGATGTTCTTGTTTTCTGCGAGTGCGTTGTTATTGCATTTTTTGTCTGATTTTACTAAGAACTGCTTGTTTTCTCCCAATAAATCACGATATTTCGCCCACTTTGGTGTAGAAATCCGCCTTCTGTCCCCTCGGGGCACTGGGCCTGGAGACAAACGGATGTAACGCGTCCTTTCATGAGATAAATACCAATAAGTCACAAACACAGATTGTTGAATTGGATGTGTCAGCTCTTTTGTTTGGTGTGGAAAAATGGAAACCAATGGATCAATGGGCAAAAAAACATAGTGGACTGTACATGACCCCCCTGCTCTGTATGTTAGTGTGTGTGTGTGTGTGTGTGTGTGTGTGTGTGTGTGTGTGTGTGTGTGTGTGTGTGTGTGTGTGTGTGTGTGTGTGTGTGTGTGTGTGTGTGTGTCTCTCAGCTCGGTGTGCTGAGCGTGCTCTTTGTCTTCCAGATGGTGGTGCTGGGCTTGTTTCTCCACCAGGGCTCCTACTTCCGCGACTTGTGGAACATTCTGGACTTTATAGTGGTTAGTGGTGCTCTGGTGGCCTTCGCCTTCACGTAAGTGTCCCCCACCCCCACCCACCCCTACCCTCCTCCTCATCATCTCCACCCACCCACACACACACACATGCCACCATCCACAGAAAGACCCGTGTCGCCCAGCCATGCAATGCTGATCTTCCTCAGAAATCATCACCTCCTGTCTTTGTCTTTCTACTTTCTTCTCTTTCTGTCTTCTCACTCTGTCCCCGTGTCTCCTTTATGTCTTTTAAACGCTCCTCTTCTCTTCTATTGCTTTCTCCCTCCTTCTTCTTCCCCCACTTTCTATTCCTGCTCTCGTCTTGCGTTGATATTTCTCTTTCTTTATTGGTCGGCTCTTTCTTTTTCTGACTGTTTTCTGTAGTCTTGTCATTGTCTCTCGATCCTTTTCTCCATTTCCATATCTGTCTCCTCATTGGTCATCAACACATCTGGCATCGAATCAGCAGGTCTTTCTCTACGTTTCATCGCCACCTCCACCTGGACTACAGCCCGTAATCCTTAACTCCTTCAATTTCCTAAAGTTCTGGATGATCATCACCAATCTCCAAACGTACACTGTAAAAAAAGTGGGCTCCTCGTAACATTTTGCTTTGTCTTGATTGTGCAATGTCTGAGGAACCTCAGATTGTACCCTGAGGTACTCCTTTGAAACCACCATCACAGTATTTACCTGATAGTTGTCTGTAGTTCCAAGTGAGGAACCCTAAATTAGTTTTTAGAGTGTAGTTACACTATCTTCACCCACGTTTCACCCCCCAAACCCTAAACCGTGCCTGAAACAATCCCATCGCACCAACCTCATTCCCCTTCACTGTCTGACCGAATGCACCACCTGCTCCTTCTCAACATTTTCCTTTTCCCCAATCTCCCTTGCTCCTGTTCCCTTGTGTCGCCTATTTGCCAATCCATGCTGCTCTGATATTTCCACTAACCAGGCCGTGAGTCGTCCCGTCCTCTTTTCTTGCATCTAAAGATCTAAAGCCCTGACTTTGATCCCCCAAACCTTTGCTTACCAACGCTCCCGCCTCAGGCCCTTTACAGCTTTGGTTCCCGCTGGTGCCGTCGCCTCCTTCCAGATACCTTCCATAGCGAGCCTCTCCTACGATCTGTCATTACATTGTTCCCCCTCCGTATTCTGAACATACAGCGAAGAGAGTGAGAGAACAATGGGATATTGTAGCCCTTGTAGCACTCAAGACACTCTCCAAACCACCTCAAACAGAAAGGGGAGTTTTGATTTTTGTAAACTTGCTCCAACTCCAAGCTGGTGAAGCAGAATCCGAACCTCAGGGTCAGTCCAAGTCTTCCACTATCTCCATAAAAACAGCAGCCATGCTAGCGCCACTACGAGGCTCTATGGAGCTGATCGGATTCTCCAAAGGCTACGGAAAGGTCGAGGAAAGGTGTTTCGGTGTTAAATAAAGTAAAATAAAGTCCGTTGGTCCTGGCTGGTAGCGCCACAATGACTTGTTAATAGACAATAGAAGAGAAAAGCAGATTTATTTGTTTGCTTTCTTTAAATATTTGTATTAAGATTTAGTTAAATTCAACGAATCTCGCCACATCCGACAGTTTATGTCGCGAGTTGTTGCACTCTCTTGCGTTGAATCACGAGCTGTATGTTGGGAACGAGCGTCACCCATTGCTCCCTAGCTTGCCGGTATCCTCACCCAACCCCCGCCTCCACCCCTGTCTGAAGATAGCCCCCCTACAGTCCGTAAATAACCCCTTTCTGCCCTTCCAAACGCCGCCACTCACACACACCTTTCAACCCCACCTCCCCCCAACAGCCATCAAAGCCATCATCCTGCCTCCAAACCCAAACCCGACCCCCCCCTTCCCTTCCTCCCCCCCCCCCCCCCCGTCCTCCGGGCTGGAGCTCCCTGGCGGTCAGTCCGTGGGGGTGAGGGCGCCCCAGACACCTTTAACCCTTTAAGTGCCCAGGCTCTCTGTTCGCCACGGGGGAAGAACACCGCCGTGGCTCATCGCCTCTCGTCACCCCCTCCTCCCCCCTACTCTCTCTCTCTCTCTCTCTCTCTTTTTTACACACTCAAACACAAACGCACATACTCATCTGTCCTTCCGACCGCGTTAACGTTCCCGGAGGCTCAGGTATTTAACTCCCTTTCCTCTGCACGGCCCGGGGACGTCGGACTGAACGTGGGAGGGGAGGAGGGAGGCATGCTGGGGCAGGGTGGTCGGTCGGTGGAATGATTTGATGTCATGCTGAGGCGGTATACAAATGAATACATATGAATTAAATATGTATGACATATGCAACCCCAGCAGAGTGAGTGAGTGAGAGAGAGAGAAGCTTGTGTGCGTCCTCCTCCGCTCTGGATGTCCGGTGCATGTCTGCCTTGGTGACGGCATGAACCTGAACACAGCCTGCGATGCAGCAGACGGCATCAGAAGTCCGTCGCTGATGTTCGGAGTCGGTCACGGGCACAGACTGCGCTTCAAGACGTTCTGAGGGTTCAGATTGAATGCAAATAGCCAAAAAGTCAATGGAAATACACGAGGCACACAAATCTGCTTGGTGCTTGGTTACTGTAAAAACAGACATCGTCTTCGTTTCTGCCAAAATATTTCATTTCAGAAAAAAGCGAGTTTTTAAAAACAAGCCGTGCAATTTAGTTTCTAACAAACTTTACTCATCACATAAATACTGCTTTCTCTCTCTCTCTCTCTCTCTCTGTCTCTCTCTCTGTCTCCCTCTCTCTCTCTCTCTCTCTCCCTCTCCCTCTCTCTCTCTCTCTCTCTCTCTCTCTCTGTCTCTCTCTCTGTCTCCCTCTCTCTCTCTCTCTCTCTCTCCCTCTCCCTCTCTCTCTCTCTCTCTCTCTCTCTCTCTGTCTCTCTCTCTCTCTCTCTCTCTGTCTCTCTCTCTCTCTCTCTCTCTGTCTCTCTGTCTCTCTCTCTCCCTCTCCTCTCTCTCTCTCTCTCTCTCTCTCTCTCTCTGTCTCTCTCTCTCCCTCTCGCTCTCTCTCTGTCTCTCTCTCTCTCTCTGTCTCTCTCTCTCTCTCTGTCTCTCTGTCTCTCTCTCTCCCTCTCCCTCTCTCTCTCTGTCTCTCTCTCTGTCTCCCTCTCTCTCTCTCTCTCTCTCTCTGTCTCTCTCCCTCTCCCTCTCTCTCTCTCTCTCTCTCTCTCTCTCTCTCTGTCTCTCTCTCTCTCTCTCTCTGTCTCTCTCTCTCTCTCTCTCTCTGTCTCTCTGTCTCTCTCTCTCTCTCTCTCTCTCTCTCTCTCTCTCTCTTTCTCTGTCTCTCTCTCTCTCTCTCTGTCTCTCTGTCTCTCGCTCTCTCTCTCGCTCTGTCTCTCTCTGTCTCTGTCAATTCATAATTGGCTTTGGTCTTTTCCTGGGATCTCTTGTTGTAGTTTTTTATCCTTTAACTTGAGGAAAAATGTCCAAAAGAGTCGTTAACTTAACTTAAAAAAGTAAGAACCCGTTAATAACAACGGTACATTTTGGGATTAAGCTAAATAAAGTCTTATCCGGTCGTAAAGTGAAGACTTTTGGAGAAGAAAACCGCCGCCGCTTCTCGTTTCTCGTTCCCGCCATGAAGTTCTTCAGCTTCATTTTCTCACATTTCAGGTCAGTCTCCTTTTCTCTTTTCCCACAATGCCTTTGGAAAAAAAAACAAAAGCTTTTTATCTGCTATGAAAGATTCAGTGGTGTTAATGACTTCACTTTGCACTCAGTCTGAACATTTCAACAGCAAATATAAGTGACGTCATTGTTACGATGCGTTCACGCTGCCGACGCTAACAGCCAGCTCTCTTCAGAATCAGACGAGTTGTATTGGAAGGTGTTAACAGAACGCGGAGTGAACAGTGCTCGAGGAAAACCAACAGCAGACGGAGCAGCCAGCGGGACGGGGAAGGTGCACACGCACGTCTTCATAGCTTCCAGGAGAATGGATTCAAAGTGATGTGCTGCTTTGATTTACGTTTCACAGCTGTGTTCGTCTTCAGGACTTCAGCCATGGCATCGTCATGTAACACACACATTCATTGAGTTTCTATCTGAATGTGAATTTACAAATTAAGAGCATTAAGAGGACGCAACTCAGGCAAACACATTGTTATTCATGCAGCTGATCAATGCTCATATTGTGGGCTCTTTGGCTTCAAGTCTTCTTTCAGACTAGTGGGAAAAAACATTTAGGTGTTTACTTTTACTGCTTTGTGTATTTGAGTCTGTCGATTTCTCCTAAATTCACCAAACGTCACCATTACATAATGCCTCATTTGCATATTTAACAATAGCATTACAGAAACCTTGTCATACGTACAATAGTCATCTTAATGTGAGGAATGAACTGGTGGAGTTTCATGGTGGTATCTGTGAGTTAATTAGTTTAAAACCTCACTCGCCTGTCGTGTCTCCTCTCACAAACACGCAGCGAAGGAAGTGAAACTGCTTCATCAAAGTTTAAATATCACTTCTGGCTCAAAGAAAGCCAAACAGCAAAACAAGAATCTAAACAAAACAAAAATCGAAATCACTCCACTGCTGCACCCTCCACAGCATGACTCCCTGCACAAACAAGGTCCTCCTCTCCTTCACTGGCCTCCTCCTCTCCTCCTCCTCTCACTTTCTTGCGTTTCCCCTCTACGATGCTCTCCCATCATTTCCCTCCTTCCTCTCTCCTCCTTTGCCTTCTCGCTCCCACCCGTCTGCTCCGGGGCTGAGCTACAGCAGTAGGGTTTGCATGAAGGGGTGAAGTCTTCACACACACACACACACACACACACACACACACACACACACACCTTTGTAATTCCCCTTTGACGCATGACGTTGTTTCAAAGCGTCACAGAGCCGTTGTGCAGAGAGGTTTGTTGTGCATGGTCGGAGTGCAATGGCTTCATGTTGTTCATGGGTTTTAAAGACGCTTCTGGCTTCCTCATCACGTCCTGACCGGGAGCTGCATGCGGTGGCAGGATCTCCGTGAGAATGCCTCTTCGTCTTTCTGTTGACGGGACAAATCCTGGTTCCTTGAGTCCCCCCTCGTGACGGCTGTCCTGAGTGTATGCCTGTGTTCTCTAGTGTCAAGAAAACCTGGAACCGACCACTTGTTAAGATTTAACACCCTCCCCCCCCCCCCCCCCCACTGTGCAGATGTGCATGCAAAAGAGCTTTGATAAAAATCTCACCAGATGATTGCAGATCTAATGAGGGCAATTTGTGCTGTCGGCCCGGTCTAATTGATCATTATGCTGCGATAAGATAAGAATCGGTGTAAATGGATGCAGCAATCGAGTTTCCTCCTCCGACCGTGAAGCTAATTCTTCTCAGAGCTGGTAGCAGCAGAAGACGGCCAGGAGGGACGGAGGGACGGAGGGACGGAGAGACGGAGGGTTTGCACATCCAGAGTCTCAGCCAGGGGGGGCACACATTCACAGGAAGTGCTGTTAGTAGGGGGGGGGGGTGTTTAAGCAGGTTTGTCCATCTTGCTGTCCTTCCTTCTTTGTCTGTCTCTCATGTGGATGTCTTTTTCCCTGTTTCTACCCCCCCCCCTCTCTTGTCCTGTGTCTGTCTTTGTCCGTCTCTCTCTATCAATGTGTGTCTCTGTGTGTGTGTCTTTCTTTCTATGTGTGTTCCCCCTCTCCTTCCCTCCCTCCCTTCCTCCTCCTCCTCCTCCTCCTCCTCCTCTTCTGTCTGTGTTCCCCGTCTTCCTTTCTGTCGCTGTCACTGACTCTCGCTGTCTCCACCTTCGGTGGAACTCAACAGGAGCAGCACCCGGTAAAGTTCTTCCTCCTCCTCCTCCTCCTCCTCCTCCTCCGCTCTGTCCCCAGCTCTCCACCACCGGATCAAATTGGCTTCTCTCTCTTTCTTTCTTTTGTTCTTCTGTTCGTTCCTACTCATCCTCGCCGTATCGTAGCTTGTCTCACTCTTCACCACTTTAAGTCCCAAACTGAAAGTCATCGAAACAACACAACGGTTTCATCGATGTAGATGATTTGATGCCCACAGGTTGCTTCTTTAGAAGACACTTGATTCCACTTTTGCAAAAGATTAAAGATTCATACATTATCAAAGTGATACTCCACCGATCGTCTATCTTCTGCTTAGAGCCCTGAAGGCTTTAAAGGTGGCGGTAAAAAACGTTTTCTCTGTCGGCAAAAGTTAGAGCGAATCCATACGCTGCAAATTACTAAACCAGAAATGAAAACTCTGAAGTCTCATTGCTCCTGTGCTGGTTTCTGCTTCTACAAACTCCATCTGCTGCAGTAAAACACTGACTATGGAGAAGAAGCTCGAACAAAACCCGATTCAAAATATCTGAACTGTCCCTTTGAGTCAGTCCAGGTTCAACCACTGAGACGATGACCTTCTTGCCTTCAGCGCAGTGAATGTGTGAAGCTGTGGACTGTTTTCTCTCTCTTCTAGTATCAAAGTCTCCACTGTTTGCATCCATTGGACACAAATCCAAGCTTCCAAGAAGCCTTTTACAGCCACCGCATAGTCCAACAGGTGCTCAAAGCACAGGTATTGTTTTGTGTGGAGTATCCTCTTGATTGCCATTGAAGGAACACCCTGAAACATCAGGAACACCAACAAAACTCAACATTTAGTCGTGAGACTCAAAGAGCTGCTGCGCCGATATCGTGCCGCTAGCGTGCGCGTGCATGTGTGCGTGCATGTGCTTGTAGGGAATGCTGTTGTTAGTCCCTATAGCACCTATGGCCCTACTGGGCTTCACTCTATGGCTGATGGAGAGACCTCCGTCCTGCTCAACTCCAGACGGAGGAAGGCCGATTGACAATCGATCGGAGTCTCACACACATTGCAGACTCGTAGAACTTTCCCGAGGTCTTGGACTCGATCAATCAGCCTCGAATTGAATCGTCTTGCGTTTTTTGGGGTTTTTTTCCGCCGCGGGACCTGAGTTCATAGTTAAAGAGCGAGGCTTGATGGACGACCCTCTCTTCTGCTCGGGCTTGGCAAGCGTCCAGGCGCCTCCTGCCTTTCTTTTTTTATATATTTTTTAAATGGCCCATCCACTTACAGGAAAGATCAACTCGGCTATTTACTCCCTCGACGCCACCATTTTTCCCCCCTAACTGATATTGGTTTATGGGCTCACAAATCATGAGCAGAGTTCAGTTATGGGGTTCGCCAGCGTATTAAAACACTCGACAAAGGGAGTTCTGCTTGAGCCCCCCCCGCGCCCGGTCTCGCTCCCGTGGCTCGTTTGACACCATTGCTTGTTGTGACGTCCCGAGAGGCTCACATTGCCTCCGTTTCCTCGAGTCTTGCAGTCGGTTTGCAGTCCCGACCCAGAAAATAAAATCAGAACACCATTTTCTGAAAATCTGGACTCAATTGAAAGGAAGCTATGTGAAACCGACCAAGATCAGTTCATTGAGTGTCTCCAAATTCAGGATTTTATCAAAAATAATCCCAGCCATGTAGCTCTTTACAAGTCCACGCTTCATGTTTCCGCATCTAAAAAACTCCCATTTCCCCCTCCGAAGAAGCGAAAGAAAGAGGTTTGGCCGGGCACTCTGCCGGGAGATGCCTGTTTGATATGGAATGTCTAATGTATCATGGTGAAGATTACAGCAAAAAATTATAGTGATGATGATGATGATGCGTCTTGATGTCCATGAAACCAAACGGTCAGGAAACCGATTGCTTTTCCCTCCCACGGCTTTCATGTTTGACTTCTCAAAAGTTTCTTTTTTTTCCCTGCAGAAGAAGAGACTGTAAGAGCTTTGATTGTCCACACTGACGCTGTGGACACAAGTGTCACATCATTAGATTGTCACTGTAGAGGTTGTGTTTGTTCCGTAGTATTAGAGGTTCCATATCTGACCTTCGTCGTTGTTCTCTGGCTGAACTCTAGAGGGAGCAGCAAAGGCAAAGACATCAGCACGATCAAGTCGCTCCGCGTGTTGAGGGTGCTGCGTCCTCTGAAGACCATCAAGCGACTCCCCAAGTTAAAGGTAAAACGGCTCCGCAAGTCCGCCGGCGCATCTGACTGACGTACACCTTCTCCTCACTTCTCTTGCAATGCTGTCTTTCCTTTTCAAAAGCGTGATGGGAAACAAACTCACCTGAGAATAGTTCTTCGTGATGTATTGATGCATTTTCTATCCATCTACAACTAATGAAGACTTTTGTGGGATTAACTCGGTGGCAACCTCCAATACTGAAAAGTGAAGCCAAAGCCAAAGCCAAAGCTGCATTTTCTCTAGTGTCCACCAGGGGGCGACTCCTCTGGTTGTATAGAAGTCTATAGAAAATGACTCTACTTCTCTCTTGATTTATTCCCTCAGTAAACATTGTAAACATGAGTTTATGCCTCAATCTCTAGTTTCAAGTCTTCTTCAATACAGCATGATGTTCATTTAGTACATGATGGTCCATTTAGAGTCACACAGACCATAAAGCAGGGGATGCTTTAGGGCGGGGCTACGCGGTGATTGACAGGTCTCTAACAGACCATGAAGCAGGGGATGCTTTAGGGCGGGGCTACGCGGTGATTGACAGGTCTCTACCACGGCATTGTCCGTGTTTTTACAACTTTAACTCTTTCACAGTGTGTTTTTACTTCATGAAAGTTAACTGTAACATTTTGGTTGCCTAAAAAAATACAAACAAACAACAACAACAACAAAACCAAGACCAAGAGCGCGGCTGAAATCCAAGATGGCTACATCCCAAATGGCAAATTTGAGGCTTCAAAACAGCAGTCCACAAATGAGAGGACTGCTCTCATTATTACAGTCTATGGGAATAACCACAGAATAAGTGAGCATGCCTTTGATTAAAACGTTGTATGTTTAGTCCTCATAACTGTGGATTTGCCCTCAAAAGCTTTAACAACAGTCTGGACGTTATCAGACACCACGGCTGTGACCGTTGACCTACGCCTTCGGTATCTTCTGATAGATGAGGTCAAGGGTCGTCCAGCCCGTGTGTGTGTGTTTGCTCATGGCTCCGTCTCTTCCCTCGCAGGCGGTGTTTGACTGCGTGGTCAACTCCCTGAAGAACGTGCTGAACATCTTGATCGTCTACATGCTCTTCATGTTCATCTTCGCCGTGGTGGCCGTGCAGCTCTTCAAAGGCCGGTTCTTCTTCTGCACGGACGAATCCAAAGAGTTTGAGCGGGACTGCAGGTTTGTGCCAAGAAACGGCAAACTGAACACAAATATGTCAGTACGAGCGTCGACGTGTTTCTCATCCACAGGATTCCACGTTATTTTCAAGTATGTTTTCACGTAGTTTTGAGTCATTTTTCTCGATTTAAATGTTTCACGCAGTAACAAAAGCACTCCGTATTTCAATATTTTCTCATTTGTAGATCTCAGTAGCATAATGTGTATTATCAGTGATGTATTGCTGGTACTTGTGGTACTTGCACTTGTCTTTTGTCACAGTACGGCACTCTTAAACTACAACAACTACCAAAGCTGGTGATCATGTAGCGCCAAAGATACACTTTGCACATTCCTCTAGAAAACGTCTTTCTTTCTTTCAATCGTTTTATTTTCAGTTTATACGGCTTACACGCTAAATGTTACCCTGAAAGAGAATATTACATAACGTGACATAACGGCTAACAATAGACAACAAAGAGAACCACACAAACACAGATCATCAGCCTCCGTATCATACCTGCCATATCACTTATATATGAATGAATATTCTGGACTTAACCCTTCGGGGGTCACTTTGATCCTTCTCGTATGATTCCATCATAGTCCTCTCCAGTAAAATCCATAACAGGGTTCCAGACAGAGGAAGACACGTTCATGACTCACGTTTTTGAGCATGAATCACTTGCCTTTGGTCGGTCGCGTCAGTTGAGCAGATGCTGCCACCTAGAGGAGTTTACTGGCAATTTAAATATAAACTGTCTTATTCAATGAGAAGCAGTCACCATAATAGACCGGACCAACCCTAACCCTGTGTGTGTGTGTGTGTGTGTGTGTGTGTGTGTGTGTGTGTGTGTGTGTGTGTGTGTGTGTGTGTGTGTGCGCGTGTGTGAGTGTGTGCGTGTGTGTGTGTGCGTGTGTGTGTGTGCGTGCGTGCGTGCGTGTGTGTGTGTGCGTGTGTGTGTGTGTGTGTGTGTGTGTGCGTGTGTGCGCGTGTGTGTGTGTGTGTGTGCGCGTGTGTGTGTGTGTGCGTGTGTGTGTGTGTGTGTGTGCGTGTGTGTGTGTGTGTGTGTGCTTGTGCTTGTGTTCCTTCAGGGGCGAATACCTGGTGTATGAGAGAGACGAGGTTAAAGCTCAGAAGCGGGAGTGGAAGAAGTACGATTTTCACTACGACAACGTGGCTTGGGCCCTGCTCACCCTCTTCACTGTCTCCACTGGAGAGGGGTGGCCGCAGTGAGTGGGACGCTCTCACACACACACACACACACACAATCATGTAGTAAAATATTTATATTTGAATCTGAAAACAAACCAAATACTAATACTTGTGTTATTTCTCTCCTCCTCTCGCAGGGTGTTAAAGCACTCAGTGGACTCCACCTATGAGAATCAGGGCCCTAGCCCGGGTTATAGGATGGAGATGTCCATCTTTTACGTGGTGTACTTCGTTGTCTTCCCCTTCTTCTTCGTAAACATCTTTGTGGCTCTCATCATCATCACCTTCCAGGAACAGGGGGATAAGATGATGGAGGACTACAGTTTAGAAAAGAATGAGGTGAGGAGGGACGCAGGGTGTTTGGTCTTTACCTGTAAAGCTTCTTAAAGAAGTACAAAAGTAACGTGACTCCCCCCCCCCCCTGCAGAGAGCCTGTATAGATTTCGCCATCAACGCCAGGCCTCTGACTCGCCACATGCCGAAGAACAAACTGAGCTTCCAGTATCGCATGTGGCAGTTTGTGGTGTCTCCGCCCTTCGAGTACAGCATCATGGCTCTGATTGCACTCAACACCATCGTCCTCATGATGAAGGTACGAGTCCCCGCTGCAGTAAAACACGAGCGGTTTCTCTACAGGGAAACACTACCACTCTTGTCCACAGGGGCCGCCAAAGAGCAACGTCGTCGTAGCTTTGATGGTGAAGATTTACACAAATATTTCTCAAGATGTTTGTGGCGTCGCCACAAACATCTTGAGATGATGATCTTGAGATGATGATCTGAGATGATGATCTTGTAGACTTGTCAAAGAGTTATTTTAAGCTTAAGAAGTATTTGGATTTTCTCAACATATAAAGGAAAAACTTCATTGTTCAGTTTATCACAAAGATTCAACACCTCTGGAGATACGAGGTTTTCACCGAACAGGAAGTCATCTGAGAAGTAACTAAAGCTGTCAGACGGATGCAGCGGAGTAAAAAGCACAATATTTACCTCTGAGATGTAGTGGAGGAAAAGTGTACAGTTACATAAAATGTAAATACTTGTTCTTAAGTACAGTACTGCAGTTGGTGGAGACAGAGCTCAGAGAGAGTTCGTCTCAAACGGACGCTCGCTGTGTTTCCAGTCACGACAGCAAAGTCAATACAAAAACTCTCAATTGAGTTTTTTTTTTACATTTGTCGTAAAAAAGAGAACCTTTGACAAATAAATGCTGACGGTGGCGAACATTTAACTTACATGACTGATCAGCTGTTTCAGGATATACATCGCAAATACCAGCTGACATGGAAGAACAATTAAAACCCTTTCCGAGCAATTCTTTCGTAGACGGTTCGATATCCACTTTAAAAGACCGTAATGTGTCAAATGTGTGTGATGTTTAGCTTTGACAGAAACCATTCATTTCCTACTTTTCCATCTACTTCTACTGTTCTCACCATGGTTTTATTTTCTGTCCGTGTCTCTAGTTTGACGGTGCATCAGAGACGTACGACGAGGTCCTGAAGAACCTCAACATCGTGTTCACCACCTTCTTCTTCATGGAATCAGTCCTCAAAGTCATCGCTTTTGGCCCTCTGGTAAGGCTTGACGTTATCATTCCTGATCGAGGTTGCCCCCGGTCTACATGCTTCAGCATTTCATCCTGTTATTCATTCATGGAGCAGGTTATTTCGGGCAGAGAGATCTAGAGCACACGCGATCGGCCTCCTTTGATTCTGGGGCGTGAGACGCGATCGCCTACCTTTACCGTCTCTCACTTCTCTCTCTCTCTCTCTCTTCTTCCCCCCCAACAGAATTTCTTCAGAGATGCCTGGAACATTTTTGATTTTGTCTCCGTCCTCGGAGCCGTCACTGACATATTAGTGACAAAACTAGGGGTAAGTGCTGTGGAGTGTTTGGACGACGCTTCGCATTGAAACGGGTTCGGTGGACTAGTTGTCGATGTCTAAACCAGCCTTTTCGTAGATCTCGCCTTTTATTTTCCTTCGCCTGTTGTCAGTTAGTCACCTGATGCACGTGTTGTCCCGTCCGCTGGCGTCACAGAGGGACTCGCTGTGTGTAGACAGACGATGCTCAGTGCTAATGAAGATGATAAAATGACACATTAGGACGATAGAAATGTTGTCACGCGTGTGACTGTTTCCTCCTCGGGTTACAGGCTGAGCGCTGCTAGCCAGCTACTGTGATCGAGTCGTATCTTTATTGTACGGATGTGAAAGTATCGATCTTCTCTTGGCAAGAAAGCAAATATGCGTGTTTCTGAACAGCGTTAACGATTCAACGAACATTTGTTGTACATTTCTGCTTCCAAAGAGATGAACAGAGAGACGAACAATAGTTTATGGTGTTATTGTGTGTCTATATAATGTGTGTACATACGTCTGTGTCAGGTTTAACTTTGATGTTATTTGATCTGGAACACACACAAACACTCCAAATGTCTCTTTTTGGAGCCAAACCAGTCGCACCACTTAATTGTGCTGTTGTGTGTTAACGCGCTCTTGTGTTCTCCTCACTGTTAACCCTGCTAACTTTGTCACTTGTGTGTCTGTTATTATTCTATACTATGAGCCCAATATGATTGTAGATGTAAGAATATCTGTGGAAGTTCAGCCCCTCTCCGTCGTCCACTGACTCTGGATTTATTTTCACCTTTACGTCAAACTGCGAGTTGGATTCTGCGTCCTGGTTTCGGTTGTGAACTCATAAAAGGTCTCTGACGCGGACTGAAGTTCACTTCTCAATTCACACGGACTCGAGTCACAATCAGTGCGCTGATTACTGCAAAACAACTGACTTCAGATGATTAAAGGCGCCCACTGGCCACGTAGAGCGTTCTGCATCAGCGTCCCGGCTGTCTGAAAGGAGACATTCATTGACTTTAGTTTTTACGTCCGATCGATTCTCTGTCGGCTGGTAGCAGCAGACCTGCTGCTTTAGCACATCGAGTGCAAGATGCTGTTTGTATTGGCTAGAAATCACATGTTGACGTTGGCAGGTTGTGGTTGTGGGCAAAGCCAAAGAAACAGCTGCTTCCATCTTGATACTCCTCTGAGGACAACACTCCCCCAAAACTGAATTAAAACTCTACCCAACAACACCAGCCCCTTTGGGTTTTACTCCACCGACTGCCCGACGATCTGCAATATAGCCAACAAATCAAATATGGAGCAAAGACGGCTCTGCGAACGTCTAGTGTCGGCATTTAACAATGAAGCCAAACTTTCAATGCCGAAAGACTCGATGTACAGAGCTAGCAGTGTGAGAAAACACCGATACACGCGAGTATCATGCCGGATGTTACAGTGATGAATGCACATCCCAGTTTTCTGATGACATAAAAGACGTCAACTTTTCTTTACTTAGATTGCATGCACTGTCTATGGCGGAGTGTTCTTCATACTATGACTGCTAAAACTTTCATATTCTAATTTTAGAAAAACGTTGTAGGTGTTGGTAGTCGCCTGTTTCCACTTCAAAATAGCAAAATTAGATTTCCTAACATGTTGTAGGGAGACGAGAACCCATTAGAGTCCAATACTGAAGCTAACCGAATAATTGAAAGTCTCATTCGTCGTTAACGCAGGCGGTCTGAGCCCTGCGAGGCGTGAGAGGCGGTCTCGGGCCGATCGAGCCCCAGAAGAGTTCGATTGCAGTGAGAATATAATCCGACCCCCATTTGCAGGAAGCGAATGAAAACGCTGGCCGCCAGTGAGCGACAGGTCAACCTGAGAGGTGAAGGGCCGACACGGGCCCCTGTAGAAGTCCGATCTCTGCTCGGGCCGCAGAGAACGTACAGAACACGCGAAACAAAGTCCGTAAACAATTGTGACAAGATCATGTGAGATGAGGAGAACGGATTCGAAGCGGAAAAAACAGAAAACGTGTTCCGCTTTAAACTGTGTGAAGCCAACCAGACAAAAGGAACCAACAGGACCGGAAGTACTGCGGCGCGTGGAACCTCCCTGAAGCGGCGTCGGGTTCAGAGCAGCGCTGAGGTCGGAGAGGGGCTGAACTCACCGTGTCTCGCATCGCTCTCTCACTGTTGTTGTGTTGACTTGAACCTTCCAATGACGCCCATAATGATTCCGTCTTCCTCTTCTATCTCTTTACATGCTTTCTTTAAAAACACCTCTCTACTTTGTTGGCGCCCTACGCCCCCTCCCCCACTCCCTCCTCCTCTGATTAAAAAACAATCCATCCAATCAAAATGCACTATGAAATCCTTCATCGTGTTCTCCATCCGTGCTGCGCCATGCCATGTGGTGGTGGTGCTGTGATGATGATGATGGTGGTGGTGGTGGTGGTGTGCCCCCCCTCCCCCCCTCCTCCCCCTCCCTGCCCAATAAAACACACGACCAACCCTTCCCCCACCTCCCACCCTCCCAACAAAAAAACAAAACGTCTCTCACCCACTCACAATGTACTTCAACTCACAAAAAAACACACAATTAAAAAAATAAACCCCTCCCCATTCATCTTTCTACATCTTGGCACATGTAGAATCTGGTTGGTTTGTAATTTATCTCTCAAAGCTTTCTGCTGCATCCTCATTGGTCCCCCCCCCCCCCCCCCCCCCATGACCAGTCTTCCCCTTGACTCCCAGTGCATGTGCTTCCTGGAGGATGACACTTGATGACATAGAGATGATCATTATCAGTGTAATGCATCTTTGCACATACTTTATGAAAACATTTTAAGAATAAGCTGAATTCATCCCAACGTTTTCCTGCCGGATGTATTGGTGACGGACTAAACTGATGAAACTGAATCACCTGATGACGACGTTTGTTCATGTGTGTGTTGTCATCACAACATTACCAGCTGGTGTTTACCACTCGTGTTCATTTTCAAACACAATCAGAAAAAACTAAAATAAATCTCATCTCACGGTGCAACTGAGGAAGTGAATGTGTGACCCAGAGCTCAGGATGTGCTCGGCCCCACTGGCCCCCTGCTGGTCTGCATGTAGGCCAGGCCTTCCCTCTAAAAAAAAGAAGAAGTATGCTGCCATGCCGAACCACGCCTGCACCGAGGCTGCTCGCTAGTCCCTCCCCTCCTCCCTCCCCTCCTCCCTCCCCTCCCTCCTCCATGCTCCTCTTCCTGCCTTGCCTGTCAACCACAGAGTGCCGGGGCCTCAGCAGGGCGTCTGGCTGTTGTACCATCGCGTTGTTCCTCTCTGTGACGCCGCAAAGAACCGCCAACCAAACTCAGAAGCTCAGAAGCTCAGAAGCTCACCGGGCCGAGGCCACAGCGCCGCCGTGTCTAAGGGCAGCGTCACACTTGGTCTAGATACACGAGAGTCACCCCAAACACTTGATCGATTTGGGGACAGGTATCCTTAATTACACTATTCCTCACCTGCGTCATCCATCGACACTCTTTATTGAACTGAGCCGGTCCGTATCCTCGTACAACAGCTCGTCTGATGTCTGTCCTCATTTGACTCATTTCAATCCGTTTCCGCTCGTTACATGCAGACAGTGACTCCACTTATTTAGGTTTAGGCAACAAAACTGTACTTGGTTAGGTTTCGGAAAAGATTGTTGTTTGGGTCAACATAAAAAACGAACAGTGACTGCACTACGCATGTTACGATGCAAATGAATCTACATTGGCTTCTCGTTTAACACGGAGAACAAACAGCGACCTCCTGGCTGAACGATGGCTAGAATGGGCTGACAATAACACAACAAAACCTCGAGCCAAGTGTGAAAACGCACCATGTTTGTCCAACCCTAAAACACAGCGGCTGCTGTCCGTCGCTCTGATTTTCAGAAGTCAACTCCCCCAAACATTGAACAGAGTTCGGCGTCACAGACGACCCTACGCCGTGCTCTTTGGGCCACAGTGTGTGTGTGTGTGTGTGTGTGTGAGTGTGTGTGTGGTTGACAGGCACAGTGCCTTGTGCTCCATCTTGTGTGGCCTGCTTGCCCCCCAGAGATCAGTGCATTTGGTTCTATAAAAAAAGAAAAGGCGTTCTGCTGTACCAGATTGGATGATGACCTTTAGAGTCTTTGAATTATGATTTCCCTTATTTCCTCTCTTGCTCCTTCTTTCGTCTTTTCTTTTGTCTTTTGACTTTCCCCCTTCTGTCTTTCTCCCGTTTATCTGTACTGAGAGCCGTTATGTCTGCAGTTGGTTATGATTTATTGGGTTTGACCCCCCCCCCTCTCTTTGGCCTCTCTTTCCTCCGCTGTTGCTTTGTTTTCTTTGTGTTTGGATAGCGGGAGGTTTGTGCCGCCGTCGTGTGTGTGAACTGACTCGTGTTCTCCGTCTGCAGAATGACTTCATCAACTTGAGCTTCCTGAGGCTGTTCAGGGCGGCTCGCCTCATCAAGCTGCTGAGACAGGGAGAGACCATCCGCATCCTGCTGTGGACCTTCGTCCAGTCCTTCAAGGTATCCGGTCGTCTAAACAATGGCATATATTTATATATATATATATATATATATATATATATATATATATATATATATATATGCACACACACGTGTACACTTCCTCTGTCTCCTTCTTCTTCTCTGGCAGGCTCTGCCGTACGTGTGCCTGCTCATCGCCATGCTCTTCTTCATCTACGCCATCATCGGCATGCAGGTGAGAAGCTGCAACTTTCAATTCAGCATTCGATATGTTTCATGTCGGCATGTCGCGCTGATTAAATCACAATATATGGACCTCGATCGCTTTTTACCTTTAACAATACATGGATCATATTCATGTCATGTTTGGACATGAACGTCTGAGCCCGGTATCGCTGGTTGTGTTTACTAAACAGCAGGTTTAAAGATGATGGGCCTGAGAGTCCAGTTCAGTTATTGTTTGGGTTGAGTGGTTTTATTAATTTAGACAATTTTCATATTCTGTTCAGTCCAATTCTGATGTCAGAATATTCTTGGGACTTACTGCTCTTTGAAAGAGTGTACTTGCATAATTATGCTGCTATATTATCAATATATCAGGGGCATAAAATGACAATAATATTGTGTACTATTTATATCTTGAATGACTTTTAGGGTCAGTCGGTTTTCTCTGCAGATGTGTGAACAGCTGGAAGAAACGTTTCGTCTAAGTAAACGTACCAATACCACAATGTAAAATACTACATTACGAGTAAAATACCTGTATTCAGAGATGAGATGTAAAGAACTAAAGTACAGAAGTAATACTCAAAACTAAAGGTACTTCAAATGCAGGAACAAGGGCTCCTGTTATACTGCATATTACAATACCATTTTACTGAACTGATACAACAACGTGTGCACGCTGTTCATGCTGTACATTTTAACTGCTGAGTCCTTTAACTTATAAAATTGTATATTTATGTAGATTTAAAATGTAAAATCAGAAAAGTAACTAAAGCTCTAAAGATGAATGCAGCCGAGTAAAAGTACAATATTGGCCTTTGAGATATAGGAAAGTATAAGCACAGCGGCAAACCTGTGATTGCGTAAATACAGATGTTGCATATTTAAATCCTCTCTGACAGCTGCTGTTCCTGTATTAGTCCATCGGTGTCGTCAGAGTGGAGGATACACAGTAAAGTTTGGGTTTTTGTTGTTGTTGTGGTCGCTTTCTGTCTCCACCGGTTCACGCGTTTAGTTGTTTGGGAATCTGGCTCTGGACGACGACAGCGCCATCAACGAGCACAACAACTTCAGAACCTTCATCATGGCGCTGATGCTGCTGTTCAGGTGAGTCTGCGTTCCCACGACGTCGTTTTCTGATGTGACGGACGTGTTTCCTACGCGTTATCGTCTTTCCGGTGAATTCTGGTGTTGCCACGGCGACGCTGACCACCGACGCCTCTCCATTCAACGCATTCTGCTCTTTCCTGCTGTTCTCCGCGGTGCAGGAGCGCTACGGGCGAGGCGTGGCACGACATCATGCTGGCGTGTCTGGGCAGTAAGGAGTGCGACCCGGCCTCAGGGAACACGGAACCTGAATGTGGCAGCACCTTCGCCTACACCTACTTTGTCTCCTTCATCTTCCTCTGCTCCTTCCTGGTGAGCACGAACACAACTTCAACCAGTTCAATAATCAATGTTCAGTGATGTGTTTTTGTTCTTTTTATTGAATCCAGTTACTTCTCCTTCGTAGAGGATGTGAACCGAACCTATTTGTCACTAAAATACCTTTTAAAAGCTCACTGATGCTCAGCTTTTTCATTTTGCAAACTGCAAAACATTTATTCACAAACACGAGAGACACGAGAGACGCAGCCAGCCTGCAGCCAAACCGTCTTTATGGACCTACACGCACTCCCTTTGGACAAGTGTGATCCCGTGCATGTCGTGCATTGAAGCAGGACATTGACGGGACATGCTGTGTATTTCACACACTCACTGTAACAGTGAATAAAGATACACGTTGTTCCTTAAGTTCATTCTCTTCTGTCTGGATGTCCAGGTGATGTGATGGTTCAGCTTCTATCTTTATCTTTTTAACCTGTTCTCTCTGCTGGATCAGACAGACATCCTGCATATATTATTCATATTGTTGACCCTTCTGAAAAAATGTTTCTTCTTCCGCCTGGATTGAGATGATTTGTATGCAGAGTGCAGGTAGTGAGTGTAGCTCCAAGCTAACGTCGCGCTGACAGCTTTGATGAAGTAGGAGAAGGGGGCGGGGCTTACCCATTGAGCCACATTGTTCGTCCTTTCGACTTTACATTGTTGATGTCAAGAAAGGCACAAAACAGCAACTTCTGGAGGCTCCGAAAAAGTTTGAAAGATTTAAAAACAGAAGGAAACGTTTTATTATTTTGCGCTGAGCTCGTCGGTCACCTCGTCCTCGTTTCCAGATGCTGAATCTGTTCGTGGCCGTCATCATGGATAACTTCGAGTACCTGACCCGAGACTCCTCCATCCTGGGGCCGCATCACCTGGACGAGTATGTAAGGATATGGGCCGAGTACGACCCGGCCGCCTGGTGAGTGGCACAAACGCAAACAACAGCACGCACGTGAAGTAGCAAACACACGAGCAGGCGAGCTGCCGCAGACCGATGTGTCGTCACCAAACATCAGATACGTCGGCACACGTTTGGACAGTCTCATGCTGAATGTAAACCATCTTATCTCTTAACCCTTGACTTTCTCTCCCGTCCCCCCCCCAACAAAACGGGGGGGAAGAGTCGTGATGTCGTCCGGGAAGAGTTGTGGTGAAACAGGATGGTGTGATGATAGCAGTGGGTCGGTTAAAGCTGAGAATCAAGGGTTATCCAGCTGTCTCTCTGCCTCTCTCTCTCTCTCTCTCTCTCTCCCTTCCTCTCTGAACTTTTCACAAATGAGTCCACAGTTGAGATGACCCTCTCCTCTTCCTCTTCTGCCCTCTGTAATGTCTGCATGAGAGGATTTCTCAATGTAAATAAATGCTCTCTCCTCTTCTCCCGTTTCTACTTCTCTATCATCGTATCTCTCTCTCTCTCTCTCTCTCTCTCTCTCTCCCTCTCTCTCTCCCTCTCCCTCTCCCTCTCTCTCTGTGTTCTGTGTGTTCCCTCACCTAACCTCCCCTCCTTGTATTTTTCTTGCAGCGGGCGCATACATTATAAGGATATGTACAGTTTATTGCGAGTTATCTCGCCTCCCCTGGGCCTTGGCAAGAAATGCCCACATAGGGTGGCCTGCAAGGTTTGGACAAAACCCCCTAAAGCACAACCTTAAAACGCAACCTGCTCGCCGTTAAGAGACGGAATGAATGTCGCTCTTTATCACTTTTGAAACAAATGATTTTCCTTCAACGTTTTATTTCATTTGGTTTTTGCGTTTGGGTTTGCATTATTCAGTTGTTTTCATCATTTCACCATTGAATCATTTCTTTTTGTGGGGGGGGGGGGGGGGGGGGTATGTTGTATATGCATTCTGACATGACAATGAGAATGTTCGGGACAATGCAGAAATGCACACACACACTCTTGTACACACACACAAGCATGAGGTGGTGCACTGCACTCGCTATTGTCTTCTGACTGACCGCTGGGAACAATGACACCGATGTTGAGCTTCACGTGAGCAGCGGAGTCTCGACTCCGGTCAGCCGTTCTCTTTCATTTCTGCTTGCTGTCTAATTTTTTTGCCTGGGCAGAAAAAAAGGGTTTGGAGCAATGTGCATTTTGGCTCTTGTTTGAGTTTTGGGGTGTTTTTCGATTGCGGGAGGCGGGGCTTCACGTTAGTACCAGAGGCTTGTGCAGAGAAGGCTTGGTCTGAATACCAGCACGTGTCATCGAGGCTCAAGAGTCTGCAGGTTTGTTTGCTGCTGTTGTGGTTGGAATGAAAAGAAACTGCAGATTCGTGTGCCTCCGTGTGTGTGTGTGTGTGTGTGTGTGTGTGTGTGTGTGTGTGTGTGTGTGAACCGCTGTGCTTAAGCAGCCTGTAATATTCAATCCATGTGCATATTTTAAAGCCACTTTATGTCCTGAAAGTCTGATTTTTCTTTTTTTAATCCTACACAGAGTGGCTTTAAGGATTCGAGGAATTAAAACGAGTGTTCGGCCTGTTGCAAGCTCCTCACAAAGAATGCACGCAACAATGCAAAGGGTTATGCACGACGTGCTGATTGGACAATTAAATGTCTGAAGTCCCAAAATTCGCTAGAACTTTGCAGCGATATCGATATCGAGCTACTTAAACTGCAAACTACCAGTGAAGAAACTGTAGAAAACACAACGCCATCTCGCCTACTCAGCCTTGATCTGCAGCAGCTTGCGTCTCTTTTGCGTATCATAAAACCACAAGTTTTCCACTCTTTCATGGTAAATATATGGAAATTCTTTATGAGGATTAACCCCTTGAGATGTACCATCTCGTTTCCAAAGGGGTCCTCAACATTAAACAAAAATAACAAGATAACTAAACGACACCACACATGCCAAACAACACATAAATGAATGCAATACAATGCGATAATAAGACACATGCTGAGGAATACTCCCGTCCCAGACCACAGTGATTGCCTCCCGCGTCAGCGTTGGTGACGTGAGCACAGAGCCGGTGTATCCGCACGCTTGTTGTCGGCAGCCCTTGAGTGGAGAGTGTAACAGGCCTCATGTGGTACCAGTCTGTATTCACTGCTACCGAATGGAATACTTCAATGACCAAACCTGCTCTGTTTGTGGTTTCTGGTGTGTGTGTGTGTGTGTGTTTGTGTGTGTGTGTGTGTGTGTGTGTGTGTGTGTGTGTGTGTGTGTGTGTGTGTGTGTGTGTGTGTGTGTGTGTGTGTGTGTGTGTGTGTGTGTGTGTGTGTGTGTGTGTGGTTCGGGGCAGGGACTCCACATGAAAAGGTCTTGTGTCCACCAGGTGCCTCTTAGTAACTCGCTGTGTCGACGGATGCTCGTGGGAACAATCGTTGAGTTCTTTTTTTACGGTGCCGCGGCCTTCAGGGTCAGTTCAAATCATCCAAACAACATATTGTAATATTGCACAACTTACCGCCGGTGATATCCAGCAGTGCGCGTCGCTTCGGTGGCGTCGATGAGGTGCTGAGTGTTGATATTTACTGATGGCTTATGTGGCTCGAGCAAACAGTACGCAGGGTCCAACTGCAGCTCAGATGCTTTGCTGACTTTATTATGTTGTGTATAAGTAACCACGCATCACTGCAGTCACAATCTAACGCCAGTAAAGCGAGTTCATAGGAGCGTCGGGGCCTGTGAGGAGAGATGCAATGAGTCATGCAGTTAGATGGCGTTACGCTGAGCACGTGGTTAGCGTTGTAATTTAAAACGACAACAAAAAATCCGACGAAAGTTCTTCATTTGGTTTATTAAGCGACACAACTACTCGGTTCGGTTTACAGAGGCAACGCGTCCTCCGCCCTGACTTCGTAGCCGTCAGCCCGGGTTGGGTATCCCACGAACATCTGGAGGCGCAGCTGTGAGCGGAAGGTTTCCCGGTGGACACGCAGCCTCGGCAGCCGACTGCATTGACTCGTCGCTGTGACTCACTCCGATCTCTGCAGCGGTGCTTGTGTTTGCCTGCTCGAAGCTGCCAGTTCTATCCGAGCGGCGAAAGAGGGCAGAGAACAACAACAACAAAATCCCAGATCCCCTTTTCACCTCGCATAGAACGGTTTATCTCAACGACTAACTCAACTAAATAACACCTCCAAATCTCCCCTCCTTCCCCAGCCTTTCTCCCTCTCTCCCTCCCTCTCCTCTCCCCCACTTTATGGTGAACCAGACTAGAAGCCACGTAACGCACTCCCCCGTTCTCTCTCTCTTTCCCTTGCTTTCTCTCTTTCTCTCGCCACAGCAACCACATGTCCACAGCGATCAAAACAATAACCTCTGTGTATTTGTTTCCCCTCCCTCTTCCTTTCCTTTGTCGGTTCCTTTTCTTTTTGTTTTCCTCCTCTTGTTTCCTCCAAACACTCCTCTGTGCGTCTGCGTCCTCCCTCCCTCTCCCTGCCCCTCGTCATTTTTCTTTTTTCCGTTTTCTCGTCGTCCGTCTTTGTTTGTCCTTGTCTGTCGTGTGTGTGTGTGTGTGTGTGTGTGTGTGTGTGTGTGTGTCTGTTGGAACGCATGTGTGTGTTGGTGGCCACCGCAGCGGCCGGATCAGTTACACAGACATGTATCAGATGCTAAGACACATGTGTCCGCCGCTAGGCCTCGGGAAGAGGTGTCCCGCCCGGGTCGCCTATAAGGTAGACTCGCCCCCCACCTCACCCCTCCGCCCCCCTACAACCACCACCCCACCTCCCTCTCTCCCTCCCTTCTCCCTTCATCCCCTCCCCCCCCAACCCTCCTCCCTCTCCCCGCCCATCTCCGTCCTTATACCTCCCCATCGCCGATGAGGAGAACCTCTCCTCTCTCATCTGCTGAACCCCCCCCCCCCACCACCTTCTCCTCCTCTCCCCCCTCTCTCCTCCACCTCCCTCCCTCCTCCCAGCGGTGTTCTCCTCATTGTCTGTTAGTGGTGGTTGTGGTGGTGGTGAGCGCTGTCCTCTCCTCTCTCTCTCTCTCCGACCGCGGGGATGGAGTGATGGGCTTTTGTCGTGAAGTGAAGTGAAGTGATAGTGGAGTGGTAGTCGATCCTCTTTTCTTTTACCCCCCCCCCCCGTCCCCGTCAGGCCGCAGGAGTAAGGGAACGGAGGAGGCTTTGCCAGTCCTTCTGCAACCTGCACGGACGCACGCACGCAAGACAATCCAGTCGTAAAAACACAGCGATAGAGCACAGATCTGACAAAGAATTCCCGTAACAAATTAAGACGCTTAAAGTGAGCAACCTTCCTCTGATCGTTCTCTAATTGATGCCGGCATGTTTTACCGAGCTGCATTTTGCAGGATACGTAAATCAAATATTAAATACGCTTGTTCAATACGCCTGCCTTCGACACCATTGTGGAGCAAAAATGCAAACTGTATAAATAGATCATATTTTCTGACCACAAAATCCCAATTTACGTGATATCGCTTTGATTCATTTGAAGATGACATCCTGTAAATGACGCCCAAGGACCCCAGCACACAAATTGTTTGAAGTCATTGCTGATATTCTTTGTGAGCATACGTATACGGCATTATGTACACATTGTATTGTTTCACAATAAGAAACGTAAATCATGTGGAAATCTTTCGTGTTGAGGCCCTCAAACAAACATCATCTAAAGTGCAACTATTTGCCGACGATGCGGGTACAGAAGGACCGGCAAGGTGTCTGTCTTCAGTTCTCTGCGTCTCTTATTCCTGTGGATGGCACTATAGTGCACACATAAACCACTACTGTACCGCTCACTGTGCACATGCTAATAATAATAACAATAATAATAATAATAGAGTGGGTAGGAAAAGTTCTGGCCCTTCTAGTTTTTCGTCTTTTTTTCAAGATGCCTCTTTTTTTTTTTTTTTTTGACACCCAAGGAAACGTCAGCGTCGTTTGGCTTCTCTTTGTGTCTCAGACCAGCAGGGTAAAGATTCGGGTCGGGCATTTCAGCATCCGCTGCCTCGTTGTCTTTGTTGTCCAACTGTTCTCTCGACCATAGAGCCCTACTCTCTCCTCTCCTTTACTCTCTCTCTCTCTTATTGACATCCAGATTAGCCGAACAGATAATGTGGAGCTCCTTGTCAACGATACTCTGAGCAACGCACAAGCCAAATATCTTCCATCCGTCACCAGTTAACAGTTAACAGTCAATTAACAGTGTGACATGTGAGCATCGACTGTAAAGCTAATCGACCTGAGCTCACGTCTTTGCACCACAAAGCTTTTATTATTGGAACTTCTTTTATTTATTTTTTTAAATTCCAATATTGATTAAAAAATTATACTTAATCTGACTTCCTTCAGATGAAATACGCAGAGTGCACATACAATTAAAATGGCTGTTATTGGATTTAAATCTGACCAGACATTCAACGTTTTCAGTACTCGACAGTTTTTCGATATTATGAACAAATTTTGGTCAAATATTGCGCTTCGATCGCCAGTCCGTCTTAAAGTGAAACTCCCTCTTTACCTCTTTACATATGAAGTAATATGAACTGAACTATTCTGTAGAGCGGGATGACTTTGATCAAATAACGTTCCTTTGCGCTGAACTCTTACTGAATCTGGGTGTCAGTCCGTCTTTTCCTGCTGCTCTGCTCTCCGCTTCATTTTTTACTCATTCTTGTTGTTCACTCGTTTCGTTCTACCTCTCAGTTTCCTCTCTTTCTGTCAAGTCTTCCGTCCCTCTGCCTCCACGTCCACTTGTCCGTCAGCGATCAGCAATCCATCGTCATCTCCTCATCCCTCTCTCCGCCCAAAGCCGGCTCTGTCTCTGCCTTGCCTCTCCTTTTCTTCTCCTGTTTCTCTCCAGAATGTGTGTCAGCAGTGGTCCCCATCGCATACTTCAGCCATCAAAGCCTTCCAGTATTCATTGACACAACTTCACACAAAGCAAAGTCCATTAAAGGACATCTTTGAGATCAGAAACTCCTCGTGGGTTCTTGTTAGAACAGAGAGGGGAAGGTTAGACATCAGGACCTTTCTGACACTCATCACTCGTAATGCTGACAGGCAAAGCTCTTGATCCTCCCTTCAGTAGACACAAGGCCTTCCCTTACTTATCCGTGTATCGCTACGGACCTCTTCTTAGTAAACTTATGTCAGTGTTGTTTTTAGTCCTCGTCTTTATCTCTTGTCTTGTTCTTGTAATTCTCAGCCTCTCTCCTCTTTCCTTTCTATCTGCACACACACACACACACACACATCTCTCTGCTATTCCCAACTGAACCACTTTCTCTTGATTCCTCTTTTATACTCTTTCAGTGTTTTCACGATCCTCCTCTCCCTCCTCATTCTCGCCCTTCCCTTTTTATCTGTAACTACATCTCATGACCGAGCTTAGAGCCGCCTGTAGTTTAACTCGACTAACCGCTTTCCCTGCCATGTGTCCCCTTTGGTAGACCCCGTCCCCTTACCCTACAGTTCTACTTCTATAAAGTCTGGTTGGTCCAAAACTAAAGAACAGAAAGAACCTCAATCATCTCTTTTTGATCTTCTCTATTATTTATTTTTTTCTTCCAGGGAATGCCACAACTCTAATCCTCTAACTTTGACAACCCCCTTAAGACACTGCACCCGTTTGGCATTGAGAGAGATCTTGACTTGAAATGAAATGCTACCATCGCTATCCAATTCGACTTTGATTTAAGGGAACCATGACTGTAAAAGTGTAGAGAGCAAAATGATTAGAAATGAATCTGTAAATAGGATCAATCCAAGTTGGATTGAGGATACTCTCTTTGTGCGGATGCACGGCTACTTGTACTTACTGTGAAAGTGGGTTTTGAGGGAAGTTGGGGGGGGGGGGGGGGGGTTTGAGGGCTGGGTAGGTGGGGAGAGTTTGGGCTTAGATAATGGGAGTGAAGTAAAGGCATGTCGCATGCTTTGTGTGTCCGGGGTTTGTGGGATTTTTGTTTTCCAGGAGGGTGTTGTGTCGCATGCGATCGTCGCACTCTCTGTCGCATGGCTATGGGCGACACCGAGCCCGCCTGCTGCACGCCGAGCGCTGTGGATGTTGGCCGATGCCCACCGGCCTGCCGCAACACTTGGCTTTGGGCATGCCTGACACTCGCACACACTCAGGAACACACGAGCATGCACACAACCCCACCATCGCCATCGTACTGCCGTGCTTGCCAATCGTGAGTGCCCAACGCTCATGTTCGTAGGTAAATCCAATGGACGCCAACTGGCCGGATAGGAACGGCAAGCGGCCCCAGTTGGGCCCAGCTTGTTTTGTTCTATCCGCAGGTTTCTCCATTGGGTTTACCTGGTACAGTATACTTTGTGAAAGACAGGGAACCTCCTTACAGGTAGGGGGAGCTCTATAGCAGATGCCTCAGCTAAATATAACTACAGCAGTCTCCTGAAAAATAGCAGAATTACACCAGTGATACTGTTATTGTTCTCCAGTCGACCTATTTTGTCTTCAAAGGACTGCAATTAAGCGCCCTTAATTGCAGTCTGTGAAAATAGTTGTGTGTAAGTGGGCAGGGAGGGATTAAGGTTGGGGGGGGGGGGGGGTATGGGGGTTTGGTGTATGTGTACTGTTTAATATTTATATCTACATGTGTGTAACAACAGAGATGTGTAAATGCGCCAATGCATTCACACATTTGGGGAACATGGGCACAGGTTGGGTCGGAGGCCATTCTGGCTCCGATTGTTCTTCCTTGTGGTTCTCGGCTCTCACAGTTGCTTAGCAGCAGATGGCCTCCGTTGGATAGCTGTGCTGTTTCGTAGAGTATCGCTGGAAACACAGGAGACGCAGGTTTCTTTCTTCACGCAAATGCATGCACGAATGAAGTTACCAGAACTCAGCGGCAGCCTTTAACACACGAATGCTCAACAGTCACTTCATGTAGGACGAGTTTGTCACAGGACTTTTAGAACTCAAGTGCCTCAAGTTGAAATTTACTGACTTGACTTTTTAAGCATTGATCGGAATCATATCTGACAGAGTCAAAGTGACACTCGGTCATCCTTTCCTCGGCTCTAATCTGTTCAAGCGAACATTAAACCAATCCACCATTGGCTGTTGTCTATGGAGCTCTCTCAACCCCTGCCCCCCCCCCAGCCCCTCACCCTTTCCCCTTCCTGGAGGTTCAGGCACAGCACCCTTTAGCGAGGACACGTCCCTTTCTCATCCTCTCATCCCGACTGGCTCTCCACAGAGGCTGCTGCGCATGGATCTGCCGGTTGCAGATGACAACTCGGTGCATTTTAACTCCACCCTCATGGCTCTGATCAGGACGGCACTGGACATAAAGATTGCCAAGGGTACGGCCCTCAAGTACTCTCTAGCCTTTACTCTACCTGTTGCTTTCTTGTCTGTCACTCTTGGGTGTTCTTGGGTATGACTTTATCACCTCTCAATTTCTGTCTGTCTCTCCACAACAAGAATGATCTAAATGATTGTATCAAATATAACAAAACTCTAACAAATAACCTTTTTGTTTTGGGTGAATGTGTGCACGCGTGAATGAATAAATACATTTTATTTGGGGATTTTGTGCCATCGTGCCTTCCTTTTGGTCTGTACCTTCTTGCCCTGTGTTTATGTGTGTGGGGGGGGTGTTTGCATATGTATGGATGTATGATGTGTGTGTGTGTGTGTGCGTGTGTGTGGGCACTCTGGTTTTGCGGGGCCACTCAGGCGGTGCAGACAAGCACCAGATGGATGCGGAGCTGAGAAAGGAGATGATGGCTATTTGGCCGAACTTATCGCAGAAGACACTGGACTTGCTGGTGACGCCACACAAGGGTAAGTTGTAGACTTATGGCGCATCGTGGTGTGTGTGTGTGTGTGTGTGTGTGTGTGTGTGAGTGCGTGTGTGCGTGTGTGTCTCCGATCACCAACTCACCAAGAGGACAGCTTCTACCAGCCAGTGTCATCCACTGCTTCGCATCTCCTGATCAGGCCACTACAGCATAAACACACATACTGAACATACATATAAATACATCTGTACGCCCGCGTAGTTTCTGTGTATCTCGACGTCTCCGACGCTGCGGTCCAGAGGGAACATCTCCGGCCGGATTGCCATGACATTCGGTATCAAGATTCATTGCTCGCAGGATATTTATAATAAACGCTGGTGTCTCATGTAGCATCGCTATTGGGTGACTTGTAGGGGTGGGAATCGCCAAAGATCTCGCGATACGATATTATCGCGATACTTCGATATTATCACGATACTTTCACGATACTGCGATATTCTGAGTATTGTGATAACATATATTGCGATTTATTACTTTTTTCAACTTCAAATTATGTCCCCAAAGGAAAACTGTGTCAACAACATGTTTTATCTGAGTTCTTTCTCTGATGTTTCCGTCTTTGTTTCGACCAACTTCCTACCAATCACGCACGCAGACCCGGCACCTCTGCTGACCTCACCAGAAAACAACTCAGCACCATCTAGTGGACTGAAAAAGCAATTGATTTCATTTTTATTTTTTAAAATAGTTTATATAATAAAAGATCGATATTTGGCGTCCGTGTATCGATATAATATCGCCACGCAAAATATCGCGATACTATGCTGTATCGATTTTTCCCCCCCACCCCTAGTGACTTGTGGCACAGGTAGAGCCACGAGTCAGTCTCTAAACGCTTCGCTCAACTAGAGACCCTTGTTTTGTTGCTAAAACTTGATGAAAACAATTATAGTTTATAAAACGTGTATAGCAGAACCAATCCAAAGTCTTTATGGTGGCTCCTTATATTGGGGGCAGGGACATGCAGAAGTCGTGTGCTTGTTAACAATGTTGTAGCAGAAACACGTGCACAGAACCGTTGTTGCTACTGCGGCTCTGCTAGCATGCTAACCAACACACTCAGGCATCTCACTCGCTGTTGCTGCTGTTAAAAAACAATAAGAATAATCTGGGGGCTCTCCTTTCGCCGGTAAATAGCTCCAGAATGTAACTCGCAGTCACATGTTTTACTCCTCCAGAATCTCTGGCCAGTTCTCTCCAACGGAGCCGCGTCCGAGACTCCCTTTACCTCCCAATGCATGCAGATCGCTTCCCTCGCCACACGGTTGGAGGCTGGGCTCGTCATCCTTACTCATCGTTACTTCGCTAACACTGAGCTTGATGTCGGTTTCAGTTCATTGAGGCTTTCAAATAGACACGGACGGACGACAAAGCGACACATAGATCACATCGGAGGGAACACGGCAGCGCACACACCTTCACTGATCTCTCCACCCATCCAGAAAGGCCTGGTATCAGGGGGTGCCTGCTATAGAAGATCCTCTATAGAAGTCTTTTCACTACAGGAAGAATTAAACAACAACTGAACTAGTAAAACAGATCTAGGCTAATAGGTTTATTCAAAATGATTGTGATGAATGACCTCTTTCAGTGCTAGTGAAATGCTAGTGAAATGATGCATGTTGAGCAAAAGCACCAGGTTGTTTGGCTAAATGCATGGCAGCTAATGAGCTGCATTACACACATAGGTATGAGATATGTGTGGCCATATATTATCACACGTTTCTATACGTTCTAATGCTGTTGCCTTGTAGCCATGCCACTTTGAAGAGGACACCACTCGTTCAGTTACCGACGCCGTTCGGTTATTGGACAACCAAAACGAAGCTCAATCTTTTTCTGATTTTAAATGTCTGTGTGTTCCATCCAAACTCTGGGGATACATGTCCGGAGTTTTTCGAAAAACATTGAGCTCCTGTTTCCCAGGGATAGCGAGACTGAGGCGTCCACGTGTTTCCTAGTGAGGTGGCTACCGGGTCCTCAGCCTTAATGCTACGGTTTGACGCGGTTAGGTGACAGTGAAGTCATACGAGAATGCTAAATGGTATGGTAAAGGAAACGCATCTGCCTGTGAAAAGACTATTGGCTTTGTCGTGTTAATAATTGTACAGTGTTGTAATATTTAATTTCTTGGTTGTACACCACAGACTGAGCTCAGTTCTGTTTCAGTTGAAGCTTCACAGGGAACGTTTAGACAGTGGTTACCAATGTTGCTTGAAGACAACAAAAGACCATTTTTACTTTCTGTCACGATGAGTATTTTCCTCCTTTTATTTTGAATGCCTCATCTCAGCCCCAAAATTTGTCAATTTGGCATATTTTCCTGGGGGTGAAATGTAAATCTACATTCTGCACTTGCAGTGCTCAGAAGTACATCATCAGCAAACAAACAGGCCCTCCTAACTTGCCTTTTTATGCATATAACTGTACATAATATCATTGCATTAAATGATTTCAAGCCCTGTGTTGGAAAGATTTACTAGCCAATGAGAATGAGGTTTGGTGAACCCAAAGGATGCATGCACGCATGAAAGTTAAGTATGTTTGCCTGCATATTATAATGCATATTTAAAAGCACATATTTGTCCCTCTCTGTGAGCGTTTTTATGCTCCTCCAACACAGTGTTTGTTGCTTACAATTATTGGTTACCACTGACCAAATATTCTTAGATGATGGAATTATCCGAAATTCGAGAACCAAACATTTAGATTAAAATTTCCAGGAATTGACATGAAACAGAATTGTCCCAGCTGCTGTGTGTATTCTGCATGTTGTCAGTGATTTGCGTTTTTAATCTTTTTGTCTCGTGCCCCCCCCCCCCCCCCCCCCACCCCCCAACGGCTCAGGGTCCCATCTCACTCGGGTCTAATCTTGCAGGGTAACTTGTCATTTTCTCAGCAGCCACAGACTTGACGGTGGGCAAAATCTACGCTGCCATGATGATCATGGAATACTACCGGCAGAGCAAGACGAAAAAGCTGCAGGCGCTGCGAGAGGAACAGGTAGACTCCCTCCCAGAGAAATTCCCACAACGCAAAAAAAGACTCCTTTACTCTTCCGCCTCCTCCCGGCCCTCTTCTTGTTTGATACCGCCTCCACTAGCCCTTGGACTGAATTTTGCCTTTCTTCTGCCAAATATGGATTTAAACGCACAAGAACCATGTCTTGTACGTTTAAATCCAACGTACGCTCACGGCTACACTTCCAAACAAACCCTCACTTCCTCAGGTTTTCTTGTCATCACGTGTTCACCCAAACCCGACCTCCCTCTCAGCCTGTGCTGTACCTTTTGTTAGCATGCTACTTTAAAACAAAACCTGCGTCCTTTTTCTTTCCAGCACCTTGTCGCTCTCTTGGTCGGCCTTTTGTCACGCTTTGCAAACAGACGGTGTTTGACTTTCTCGAGCTAGTTAGCGACCTTTTCTTTTCACCGCGGGCTGTTTGCAGCTGGCGAGGAGGATTGAGGTGTTGCAAAGGTTTACCGATTTACAAATGTGTTTTTGCTGTTGTTGGTAATGTTCTGAGCATTGATGATGACACCACATGGCCTTACCTTCTTGTTCCCTGTCAGTGCTCTTCCCTCTCTTGTCGATGAATGCCTTTGAGATGCACTCGCTCTCTGTCTCTGTATTTCTTGGATCCACACTGCGGACGTGTGGGGAAACATCTCTCCACTCATCATACCTCCCGTTCGCTCCTGCTGTTTCAGCGCTTGATCCCAAATTTGACGTGAAACAACAAAATCCAAATTTTGCTCCTGACTAAGATAACGGGATTTCCATTTTGCCGAACGAAGGAGTGCACCGGTGGATGGAGAGTATGTTAGTCTTTCTTCACACTGTGAATACAGTATGTGTTGCTATGTTCTGGAATGCAGCCATCCCATTGGACTGAATGGACAGGTCCACACAGGCTCTCTCAACATCAGCAGTACACAAAGGGCTTCAACCAGTCTGTGTCTGTCAGTCTGTGCCGCCATCTCTATCTCGTACCTCATGTCGTCCTCCCTCTCTCCTCTCACTCTGCTCTTTGTTTTCATAATGCCGTACCGTTTCAAAGGAAGAATCCATCCAAAAAAACCAATGAAACAACATCTAATGGTAACTAATGTACTTATACGTGTTATTAGTGTAGTAATTGTTACTATAAAGTCATCATTATTCCGATAACGGTAAACCCGGGGTTGGTCTCTTGCACCACACATGTGGATGTGATTTAAAGCTTCATGTATCGTTCAGTTAAATGGGCTTCAGGAACGGTGCAGGAAAGTTGTTTTGAAAGAACATCGAGACCAGACCAGCTCCCTGTTTCTGTCTTGAACTTGTATAATGGCACCTCCCAAACTGAGAACAAAAAGCAGGCACACGAGCCACTTGTCTCATGGTCTCATGTCACGGTGTAAAGGAATCAAGTGGTGGATTTTTTCTTGAACTCCTCATTTGTCGTTCTCGTCTCTCTCTCCTCCTCCTCCTCCTCCTCCTCCTCCTCCTCCTCCTCCTGTGTATTCTTCGTGCCCAGTTGCGCCTCAATCGTCCCTTTTCAGTGTTTGTTTATCTGTGTATTGTGTCTCTGTCGTTCTCCTGTTCCGTCACCCTGTTATGGAGCCTGTTGTCCCTCATTCCTGTCTTCCATGTCGTCTCCGTCCCTCTGATGCTCTCCCTTTATCTTTCCAGGAAGAGATGGGACCTTGACTTGTCAAGCTCTCCCTATTTGGTCAATCCAGGTCGATTGTCACCAAGTTGCTCTAACCAAGACCCATTCTCTCCAGTCTGTGTGTTCATGAGTCTGTCTGCCTGTCTGTCTGCCGTGGTGGTGGTTGGTGGGATGTTGAGTGGAGGTTCCTGTGACCAGTATGTAATCACTTTGGGACCATTCATTTATACCCATGCCGCTTCTGAAACACACGCCATCGAAGCCGGTGTCTGCGTTCGGTGTTTGGTGTTTGGATTCGTCATAATCCATCTAATTATTATCTGCCGTAGATTTCTTCAAGCCAGTGCCAAACCAGACTGTCGAGAGACAAACATGAGCCATTTCCCTTTGTGGCACAGGAAACGACCACTGGACAGGATTAGACACACAAAAACAAACAAATGCAGCATTTTTTAAAGCTGCTCCTCAGATTGTTTCTGTTAAAGAGGAGGAAATAGAAGGCTTTCAGTTGACTTTAAATACCCTCGAACGGCCATGTTGTAGCACTAAAACACCTTGAGGGCCAAAGTCAACAGTTGAATTGATATTTCTTAAACTGACAACAGACACCAAATAGTTTTAATGCTGAGATAAAGTTGGCCATAACTTAGATGTTGCGGAAAAAACAGTATAAATCAGCTTTCTGTTTGGCTGTTTTCTTCTATACTTGTATGGATTTGGGATTTAACGCTATACGTGTCTTTAAAGCTACATTCTCTCTAGTGTCCACCAGGGGGCGACTCCTCTGGTTGTATAGAAGTCTATAGAAAATGACTCTACTTCTCTCTTGATTTATTCCCTCAGTAAACATTGTAAACATGAGTTTATGTCTCAATCTCTAGTTTCAAGTCTTCTTCAATACAGCATGATGTTCATTTAGTACATGATGGTCCATTTAGAGTCACACAGACCATAAAGCAGGGGACGCTAAGATGGCAACGGCAGTCCCAAACCATTGGCTGACATCACGATGACTACGTCCACTTCTCATATTCAGTCTATGGTCAGTTCAAGGAACTCTTCCCAACAGGAAGTTGGATCACAGATCTGCGAACAACAACCGCTTAATGTCACAAGAACCCACATTTGGAAATAAACCTCCCACGTCTGACAACTTGCTTAGAACCTTTGGCCGAATTACAAACAGTTTTGTGCAGATATCTGCAACTCTGTGACAACAGATTTATATATTTGTTAGATTTAGATTCAGGAAGCAACTGCAAAGCCTCTATTTCCTCCTTCACTCGCCAAATAACCAGTGATTCTGTTTGAGTTGTATGTTTAAATATAGAATGTTTTGATGTGCATTGGAGCCAGACAAACTTCCTGTCCAGCAGATCAGCCTGAAGTGTCAGAGGAGGTTTGGACGTCTGTCTGTTTCTGAACCGGCCTCGATTCCATCTGCACTCATTTAGCATTCAGCCTTTAGCCTCCAGGCTGTGGAGGGACATGACGAAGGCTGTAGCAGTCATGAACCGTCGCCTCTAAGCCACTCCTGAGAGGACTCCATTACCCAGGGTCCCCTGGGAGGAAAGCTGCCTGACCTCTGACCTGATGGAAGCAGAAGTTGTTTTTTAATACAACTGGTTCAGGTTCAGATGTCCTCTTCCCACAAAATGGCATATTACTCAAAATGTCTTTTTTGATGAAGGATCACACCGATTGTCAAACTGCTATTTTTGAGTAAAATGTCTTTTTTGATGATGTGTTTCATGAGTTTTGTAATCTGGTCCAAGACCTGTGATTTAAGAGCAATCGTACCTCAAATGCCTAAGGTAGAAGTTCCCCTCTGACACAGATCTGAGATCAGCTTCCGTCCCTGAACATCAAGCCAAACTCGTATAAATAACAAAAAGTAAAATAGTCTTAGAGTTAGCTGTGTCCCTTTTTCAAAATGCTTATTCAGTGTGGTTAGCAGATCCCAGATCAGTAGTCTGGCAGGGAACTTTACCTTGGATACCCACAGCCATGTGTTTGCCAATGGCGCCCCCGTGTGGGTGCATGCTGCGAGTGCATCCTGTGTTTGTGTCCTGTGTCTGCCCCCTTGAGTGTGCCTGATGCCAGCCTGCAGGCCATGTCGTGTATCTCACACAGAACCGAACGCCATTAATGTTTCAGCGCATGGAGCCGCCCTCTGAGGGAGGGGGCACGGACGGCCAGGGGGGTCAGGGCCTCAACGGCCTCCCCAGCACCCAGCCAGACAACCCCGACAGCATGTGAGTAGACCGGGCAGGGGGAGGGGCCCTGTATGTACACATTCATTCTGTTGCCCCCTGGGTCGGATTATTGGGGACATCTTGCCTCGGTCCAAAAACAATGTTCTTTAAATACACAACATTTCGCTCACCTAGAACTCAATGAACTAATCCTAACGTGTGAATATCTGACAACAAAGTGATACCAAAATAAATAAAAATGAAGATCAAACTGGTGAATTACGTAGTCAGTTATTAATATTTGGCTTGAGGGATGGTGAGGCCATCTGGTTTATTTTACCTTTCGTAGTAATACATTTAGCATGTTAGCTTTCTATGGTTACAAAGTACGAGGTAAACTGATGAAAGTTCAAACTAACTGAGGTCCAGATGTCCTGAAATGGCCGTTGTACATCGCGCAGAGTACTCTGATCGTTTTTAGACTGTCTTGAGCCCAAAAACGACCCCATAGGTTGTTTGAACACGCAGCTTTTTATGACCCATATCTACATTCATTGTTAGGCGACCACCTCTAGTGGTCGTCGTAATTATGACAGCGAGCAAAAGGAGGAAGTTAGGCGACGTAGTACAAAGAGCAACAGAGTCGATGAGAGGTCGGAGTGGACGGACGGGTCAAACAAACACAGGACTTTGACTCAGGAGACCGCTGTTTGGGTACCAAAAGCCAACATTGACTTATTTTAACTGAAGTCAACTCATGTATCGTACTTTACATGCGTCACACGCGCAATCATAGCTCAACTCGCATTATGTAACCTGCGACATTTCGGTATGAGGGCGTGTTGATCTCCCGCCGCCAGTAGGAGCTGTTAGAAAACACTTGACTAGAGGGGACTTACAAACTACCTATGAGGACGTGTTGGATAATAAGCTTTTATTCTGTAGGCATTCACAAAAACATGAAATGAAAACATGAAAACATGAAATGTCGTCTCTGGCATCACAATAGTATTCCCCCCCTGACTTGTGTGTATGTGTGGGCACCAGACCTCCAGAGGGTGGCATGACTGAGAGCCAGTCGTGGGTGACGGCCAAAGCCCAGGAAATGTTCCAGAGGACGGGCAACTGGAGCCCCGACAGACCCTACCCCGACGAGGTCCACGACAACCGTCATAACCCGCAGGTATGATGAGCACAAAAAAAAAACGCTTCACGTCGTCGACGGTTCGACTCCAACCACGCCAGTTGTGTCCAACTGTAGAGATTTCTGAGCCCTCTGAGTTTAGCAAATGCAAAAGCAGTCTTTCTACGGAAAAAGAGACAAATTAAAGCCAGTTTTTTTTTAACTTGCAATGTGTGAAAATCTGGTCACAGGGGCTGCTGTTCACCTCTACTACTGGGCCCAAACGATCCAAATTTAAAGTCAGTCATCTACTGCCATCTAACAGCAGGGCAATGATACCACTTCTGCCGGAGCTGAAGGCGGATCTTCAGTTAACGGTTAGCTGTAGCATTTGGCGTTTATCCGGTGCAGGGGTCACAGCGGGCTGGTGGAGCGCTGGGTCTAACCTGTGTCATGGCAGCAACAGGAAGTCTACTGATCTGGTTTGCTGAGATATGGTCTCCGGGATAAGACCCCCCCCTGGTATTGGGGTTTTTGCGCTGGCTGAATGTGACTTGCTGCAGCTAACCGCAGACTGAAGTACGTCTCCCGGAGCCGTTTGCCCAAACCTTCCTCCCTGCAAAGTGGTCTCCCAAAAACGCATATTTCTTTGCCTTTTCAGGTAAGTAGTTCATATCAGATTATCTTTTCGTATCATATCTAACCTGGATGGATAAAAGATGATCAATCAAAATCCATGGGGCATCTAATTGGAGTCTTTCAAGATAAAAACCTTGAGGAATTGTCAGACCTAAATCCAGTTTCCTGTCTCTGATATGAGGTGATTTGACGTAACTGCAGTTGAAGAGCTCCACCTTAGTAATGCCCTGTTTGATGCCCTTGTTGTGTAGAAGGTCGAGAACTAAATCTACACTGTCATCCTTGAACACAAAAGAGTTCTTAAAACCTCCAGTGACTTAGTTCAGTATCTGTAGTGCTGGATGTTGCTGCGGTTCCTCCGGTGCATAAGACCTAAGTGTCTTTTAGTCCCTTTGAGCTCTTCTCTTCTTCCTCTTTATTCATCTTCCTGCTCGAAGTCCACATCTCCCTTATTCTCTTCCTGCTCACTGAGTTTTCCCTCTTTTCACTCTTCAAACTCCTCTTGAGTCGATGGAGTTGGTAGATGTGTTTTGTGATGTACACCTTCTCCTCCTCACCGCCCCTTACCTTCACTCGTCCCTACTCCCCCAGCCCCTCATCTCTCTCTTCACTCCCATGACTAATGTACAAAGATGTATATGGATTTGGAATCGCATTTACATGCCAACAGTATTGCACTTATCGATACATTGTATCACGTTCATCAAAAGACCTTGCAGTGTTCAATGAAAATGCAAAGGACTGTGTAAAGAAATGGGAAACTGTCATATAACCATCACGCTTCAGTGAAACGAAAAGAAGAAGATCACGTTCATGCCATACAACCTCCACCAATACCACCAATATTGATATGACCTATAAAGTTAGGTAACGTAAAGTTAAGCAGCAAATTACTTGCACTTACATGATGAGTTGGCTAACGTTGACTAGCTATGCTTATGTTGTTAGCGAACTAGCATTATTGTTAGCACAACAACAGAAGGAAAAAACGCAAAAAAGCTAACATTAATGTCAGTTTGCTAACGACATTAGCAAAGCTAGCTAACGTTAGCAAACTCATTGAGTTAGTAAAAGTGATTTTCTGCTCCAGGTTAAGTTTAACATGTAACATTATTGTTTAGTATCCTGCCGATGCAATAACATGTGATGACACAATTTCATCCGAAGGAGGAGGCGGTTCCTGAGCCTGGAGCTCCTCAGCTGGACCTTTCTCAATTTGATCGTAAAAAAGGAACAAAACAAACTTTCCTGATACATCATTGAATTTGTTTCATATCCCTTACACCTCAGTTAGCGCCTCCCCCTCCACCCCTCCCCCGTCAGAGTCCCCTCCCTCAGCAGACAGTGGTCACGCCCCCCCCCTCTCGTTGTGTTTTACAGACGGTAGAGATGAGGGCGATGGGGCGGGACGGGTACTCCGACACTGAGCCCTATCACCCAATGGATGGGCATGGGCGGACCCTCTCCATGCCCCGCCTCTCGGCAGACAACCAAGTGAGCACCTTCATCCCACCATCACCACCATCACCACCACCACCATCATCACCACCACCACCACCATCATTCTCCCTTACTCTTAGCAGGACAGTTGAAGTGAACAAAAAAAGTCTCTCTTTGCATCCTGAGTTCCAAATGGACCAAACAAATTTTTTTTCTGGCATATATATATATTTATATATATATATATATATATATATATATATATATATATATCATATATATATTCAGAATTTTCTCTTAAAAATAAATTATGGGAAACATGGTTCACATCCTTCTAAATGTTTTGACAGGATGCAAAGAAGCAGTGAATTCAGCTGCACTGTCTGGTCTCCCTGCTTGTCCCCCCCCCCCCCCCCCCCACTCTAACCTGCACTCATCCAGCAGCCGACCCAATGGTCGGAAGGCTGGATGAGTGTTCTAGATATGTATACAAATATATATATATATATATATATATCTAGAAGACCTCTGTCTACAGACTAGATCCAACCTCGTCCTGTTCCCTCATTCGTTTCCATTGAATCCTTGGTGTGTCTGTCCTGTGCAAACTGTGGCCAGAGTTAGCGTCTCTCTCTCTGAAAGAAAGAACACAACCACGCGGTGCCCAAAGGTACATAAGCTGTAGGTTGCCGGTTCATTGTATTTCGGAAAAATCATTTTACGGTCCACTCATCTCAGCCGGGGCGACTGCATCAAAATGACATCTCTGTTGACTTCTTGGACGTGAGAAAGAGGGGCGTCGTAGAAGTTACTCCACGTTTATTAACTACTGTTCCCATGTTTTTGTATCTTAAGTGTCTAACGGGGACAACTACTTCTTGAGTTGCTCCAGTCTTTAGGGAACATGCTGCAGCGGGCGACTCCTCACCGCCAATTTACGTCCACGAAAAGTGTTTCTTTTTGCCTCTGACAGGCTCAGAGTTCTGTTGTAGGAGTCCGGCAACGTTGTGGAAAGGACCCGAAACACTAAACTACGCTTTTCTGTACTGCAACGCAACAAACACTGACAACGTGGTCGGAACACTTTAAATTCAAGCCGGCATTGTGACGATAATGCACGAAGAATAATAAAAAAGAGGATCAGAACTGCAGGAATGCTTTTAATTTGAAAGAACGTCGTCAAGAGGAGCTTTATGGTATATGAAGAAAAGTGTTTTGTGAAAGAATGCAGTGTTGTTGTTGACCAGATAAAGTGCTGACTCCGCTGTTTTACTGAGGAAATGTGAGCAAATATACCAAAGAAGAAGAGTAGGATTTGTTGGCGGTCCTCAGGGCAGATTCTAAACTTAACTATCCAAATAACAATGAGACGGGGACACGTCCACTGTCCTTCCTCTCACACCCTGTTTGGGAATTGTTTTTGTTTTTTGAAACTGCTCTTTGCTCACGAATCGGTCCCCGTGTGCTTTCAGATCTTGGATTCCCCGTTGATAACCGCCCAACTCGGTTTTGGGCTTCATCGTTATATTTAGTCAGTAAACAAATTTTCACGCACACAAAAAAATCTTTATTTCCCACGAAGCCTCTGGCTGCAGTTGCGCACACACACACACACACACACACACACGTTCATTCCATGCTCACACATGTCACTACATCCGGTCATGTTGCTCTCACGTTGGTACGTTGGTTACTCCACGGAGTGTTTTTGTGTGAACATTTAGAGGACGAGGGAGGAGAGAGTAGAGGAGGTTTCTACTAATTCTGTGTGTTTTTAAGTTGCTTTTAAATCGTAAAGATGATGTTGCTGAGTCTTAAATATACTGTACATAATAAAAAGGATACAGTTCCTCTCCACTGTTGAGAAGATTCAGATGTAAGTAGCCTCAAATTAAAGCTGACGGGTAGAACTTTACACTTATTGTTTCATTTTATATCCAACATGCTGGAGCTTAGAGACAACACAACAACAACAACAACAACAGAACAACCAAGAGAAGTGGATCACTCGCTAAATACTCACGCACACTTTACTGGCCTTTACATGTAGACAAGCTGCACTCATTCAGATAACCAACAACACCACCTGGTCCAGGTCCTAGTCCTGGATCACAATGTGTTGATATAATAAGGTAGTAGCTCAACGTGTGTGTGTGTGTGTGTGTGTGTGTGTGTGTGTGTGTGTGTGTGTTGCATACAGTATACGGAATGTGTTACTTACTGCCTTCTAACACTGCTCTGCCCTACAGAGAGCTCATGCTGTTTCGGTAAGTGTGTGTGTGTGTGTGTGTGTGTGTGTGTGTGTGTGTGTGTGTGTGTGTGTGTGTGTGTGTGTGGATGGACATGCATCTTATATTGTCCTCAGTCCTTTCTCACTCCCCCCCCCCCCTCCCTTATTTTTGTAATTTTCTACTTCTTCTCTTCCCTCCTCTGTATTTATTGCCTCATTCCTTCTATCGTTTCTCTCTCTGTCCTCTATTCTCTTTCCGCCCTGGTGGCGATGCTGTCGGGCCTATGCTCTTTGCGTGTGTGTGTGTGTGTGTGTGTGTGTGTGTGTGTGTGTGTGTGTGTGCTACACTGCTCTGCTCTACGTGTCATCTCTGTGTTTGCCTGCTCTGCAGCGGAGGAGACACAGGCCTCGTGGAAATAACCTCAGTGTATGTACACTCTCTCTCTGTCTCTCTCTCTCTCTCTCTCTCTCTCTCCCTCTCTCTCTCTGTCTCTCTTTGTCTCTCTGTCTCTGTCTCCCTCTCTCTCTCTGTCTCTCTTTGTCTCTCTGTCTCTCTCTGTCTCTCTTTGTCTCTCTGTCTCTCTCTGTCTCTCTCTCCCTCTCTCTGTCTCTCTCTCTCTGTCTCTCTCTCCCTTCCATCTTCATTCTTCTGTCTCTCCGACGATCATTTTTCAAACTGGATCTGCAACAAAAATGTAGTTTGCTGGTTTATTTCCATAACAGGAGCCATATGGTGGGTTGAGGTCAGGACTGGTCAGGTGACGTAAATGTTTCAATCTCAGGAGTTACCAGGGTCCTATGTTCCCAGGGTCCTATGTTCTCAGGGTCCTATGTTCCCAGGGTCCTATGTTCTCAGGGTCCTATGTTCCCAGGGTCCTATGTTCCCAGGGTCCTATGTTCTCAGGGTCCTATGTTCTCAGGGTCCTATGTTCCCAGGGTCCTATGTTCTCAGGGTCCTATGTTCCCAGGGTCCTATGTTCTCAGGGTCCTATGTTCCCAGGGTCCTATGTTCCCAGGGTCCTATGTTCTCAGGGTCCTATGTTCCCAGGGTCCTATGTTCTCAGGGTCCTATGTTCCCAGGGTCCTATGTTCTCAGGGTCCTATGTTCTCAGGGGCCTATGTTCTCAGGGGCCTATGGTCCTCGTTGTGAGAGAGACTGGTGAGGTCTAGCTTTGCAGTTCAAACTGTGGACTCTCAAAATGTGAATTGTAAAAATCCATTGAGCCATTGTGGAGACACCAACGTCTTCAGTCAAGAAAACTGTCTTGCCGGCAAATTTGAGGGCTGAATTTGCTAAAGTATAATAACATGAGTAGGCTGTAAGCTGTAGGTGGCTGATTGTGGCCTGATTGACTCAGGGGGAAAATATGCATCGTCATTGTTAGGAGACCAGTGTTGGATGTTTTGTAAAACTTAGAGCACCTGAGACAATGAGCGGACACTCAATTCCCTTTAACATCAAATACTGAAGGGAATGAATGAGCTGTCTTTCAGACATTTGACAAATCTTCATATTTTATATTAGCGTAATACTTTTGATTGTTTGAAACAGCTCGGAAGTACATTTTCTGTGCTTTTCTGCACCTAAAAAAGAAAACGCCATCTGAGTTGTGTTGCCGCAGTGAGCCCTCACCCCACCTGGCTTTTTAAATCAACCGCGGCCTGATTGTCACGATTCAGATCTACTTTGATCAACTCTGCCTTTCTTCTATCTATCCTGTCAGCTTCTCTCTGAGCTGTCCGGGTGTCTCTCTCTCTCTCTCTCTCTCTCTCTCTCTCTCTCTCTCTCTCTCTCTCTCCCTCTGCTCGTGTTGAGGTCTCTCTGCTCTCCATTGTTTGTTTTCTGTGACGACTCCCCCCCCCCTGGAGTTTTGCTTGAATGCAGCAAGTGTGTGTGGGTGTGTTCCCTCCGTGTGTGTTACCCGTGCGTTGTGGTCTGTTGCAATCGCTGCAGAGCGGGTCAACAGTGTACGAGACAAAGCATGGACTGGCCTGATCTACGACTGTTGGCCTGTAGGGGGGGGTGGGGGGGTGATTGGCGGCGTGCCGGCATGTCATTGGTCATGCATGACGTTGCAGAGCTGAGTCTCGCCGTGGATGTGGTGGAGAGGAAGCGGCCGATGAGGGAACGTGTCAGTCACTCAGTCTGTCAGTCAGGAGCTTGAAGGTTGGACGGAGACAGAGTGGCTGCGCGGTGACATCGTTGTTTTAAGTTTAACTCGGGGTGTAATGTAAAAATGAATTTAGACACTCAAGTCCCCGGAATCAGTCCTCCGCATTCTAAATATGGTCACTTCCTGTTCACTGGTTGCAAAATAAAAACAACAACATGGCGACGGCCGTAATCCAAGATGGCAAGGGCGAAATTGCCAAACTCAAGGCTTCAAAACATCAGTCCACAAACCAACGGGTGACGTCACGATGACTACGTCCACTCCTTATACCTTTTAGGGTAATTCATTTGCCAAAAAATGTCTTTATAAATTGCAATAATACCGTTACCGTGAATTCTTAGTAGAGTAGTGAAGATCCGTAGTTGTCGACATAAACTTTCCAAAATAGATGCCAAGACAGAAGTGGGGAGCGACCCGTTGTTTTGAAGTGTGTGAGCACGTGTAGTGCTGTGCTGCCGGCTACCCGGAGGGCGTGCATGGCTTCTGTCGGGCTCCTCTCAGGACGGTGAATCCTCTTGTGTTCATCTGAGTCTTTGTCCGGCCTGCCGCTTGCAGACTGACATGTGCTTTATCATCAGGTGATGTGAAGGTTTCTAGGGTTGGGGGGGGGTTCAGAGTGTCAGCAGGGGGCCTGTCCTGGTCAGAAGAGCCTGATAATGAACCCAGCAAGAACATCTAGATGTAGACGTTACCTGGAGCCAGTTCCTTTATATGACATGCTTTTACTGTTTACACCTTGTTAGAGGTTTCATGATGCAAAGAAACGGTCACAAACAGGTTTATTAATATTCAAACAAGTACACTACTCTTATATACACACACACACACACACACACACACACACAGTACTAGACGGGTTCAAAGAGCCATTTCTGCTAACTGGTGACTTTCAGCCGATTGCTCGTAGTACGTAAATGGTTGCCGATTACAAACACAGACGGTTATGTTTTTAAAATTGGTTTATGTAAAATTAAACATCTTTCCGTCACTGTGAGTCATCAGTTAACACGGTTATCGAGCAACTAACGGTACATTTTATAATAATGCCACAGTCATTCGTTTATTCTGTGGGGGCAACGCAAGGCAGTGTCTTTAGCCCACTAACGTTTCACAGTAAAACGCCGTCTTATTTCATGGCAGAAACTGTATTTATGCAGCATTTTAATGTTAATTATATGGCAAAAAAAGCATTTTTTGTCAATGGTAAAAACGTATTTATACGTTATAATATGGAATGAAACCGTAACCATAAAGTGAGCAGAACTAATATCCTTTGACCCTAATAGCAGAAAAAGTTCTACCGAATTTATTACAGTGAAACTTAGAGCATCGAACTTTAAACGTTAAAATCTTCGTGACAGTCAATCCCGTCAGATTTTTCTGTTGGGTTCTTGCAGAGCATTCTGACCAGACTCAAAGGTTAAGGAATGTATGTTTACCTTATCCACCTGGCTGCCATATTTCATTCATGTCATACTGTTGGACAAACAATACCTACGTATACAAGACCAGCAGGCAAAAATAAAGATTTAGAACGCTTTAAATATTTCTGATGAGCAGAATAAGAAATAAAATAACGACAGTAGTAAGATTATGTTGATAAATTGTTGACGTTAAACCAGTGAGATTTAAATCTACTAATCAGATATTGTTGGAAATGTGTTTATCAGATTCTTTTTGAGTATTTTTTATTTATTTTTTTAAATAGAATTTTAGACTGTGATGAAAAGTAACAGTAATGTCTGGGTCTTCTTGGATGTTCTTTGCTGGTCTGATGATGTACCAACTTTGAAATGGATCTCTCCAACCGGACCGTGAGCTGAATGAAACATGGCTGCCATTTGCAAAGGTCCAGTGGGTGCATGTGAGGCATGGTTTTCATGGCCCTCCTTCATGCTTGCTCTCTGTCTCTCTAGCCCCTTTCTTCTCTCCCTGTCAGTTCCCTGTTTATCTTGTCTGGCCCCCCCCATGTTTTTGGTGAAGAAGCATGTTCTTATATGTGCTTGTCAAAGGCTTGGTAGTCAGGGATTTCAGGGAGTATGGGTCAAGCTCCTTTAATGCAAATACCATAAGCTGATGAATGATTTTAAGATGGGTCAAATAGTGCTTCAGATCAGAAGTGTGCAGAACAAAATGTAACCTTCGTGTCCTAGTGTGGTTAACCACAACCCGACTTATTTGGTACTGCAGTTTGACCCAAGTCACATATTGTCATTCAATTTGCACAGACACACACAGGAATGCACTGACAGACCGTCAACCACATGCAGCTCAGCGAGTGTTGAGTGTCGACCAGTCCGAATGCATTAAGTCTCACTTTCTTTCCTTCTTTTTCTCTCCCCATCTCATCACCTCCTCTCCAACCTTATGTTCTTCCCATCTGCCTGTCCTTCTCCCTTTTCCGTATCTCCCTCTCTGCTCTCCCCTTCATCTGCTCCCAGACCATCACCGACACCAGTCCGATGCGTCGCTCCACATCCAGCCTGGTCCACGGGCGCACGGGCCGGGGCGTGAGGCTGGACGACTACTCCCTGGAGAGGGTGGTGTCCGAGGAGGGGCGACACGGAGGAGGTCGCCGACACAGGGACAGGAGTCACCGGGCCTCGCAGCGCTCCCTCACCAGATACACCGACGCTGACACGGGTGAGTCGCTCAGAACCGACATCGAAACCTTTGAGCAGCAACATTTGCAGGGATTGCAATTATTCAACACTTTAATCCACGACAAGATCACTTAAGAAGTATTGGTGGAATCACTGTTAGCTTGCTCAGTGTGTTCGTCAAAACCAGGCGGCAACCTCCGGTTCTGCAGAGTGAAGCCGATGCTTCATGTCTTAAAGCTGCATTCTCTCTAGTGGCCACCAGGGGGCGACTCCTCTGGTCTATAGAAGTCTATAGAAAATGACTCTACTTCTCTCTTGATTTATTCCCTCAGTAAACATTGTAAACATGAGTTTATGTCTCAATCTCTACTTTCAAGTCTTCTTCAATACAGCATGATGTTCATTTAGTACATGATGGTCCATTTAGAGTCACACAGACCATAAAGCAGGGGATGCTTTAGGTTTAGGGCATAAAACATGTGACTGATAAGAAATGTTCGTCCTTCTGTTGAGAAATGATGGAGAACCTGGAGTTTAACACTCCATTTTTGTATATTTCTTCGAACATTAGACATCAAGTGATGATGTAACTTTGCCGTAGTTGCAGCCCACAGCGTTGCTTTACAGTCAAGGGCAACTCGGTAGCGTTTAAGAGCGATCTGTGCATTTATTGAGCTACGACAGCGGAGCTGTCATCACATTCACTGAAATGTACGCGAGTCAAGTCTCGGCACAAAGAAGTCCTTGAAAAGGAACATCGTCCACTTCGTCGCTAATTGCGAGTGCAAATTTTGTGCTTCAGCCTGTGAAACGAATGCAACCAGGCCGGCCCAGTTCAACTCTAAATGCTCTTTATATGTGAAGAGCTCTCTGATCTGACGGAGAGGACTCCCTCAGTTGTGATGACGGTGTTTTGGAGTGTTGGTAATATGTAAAACTAGACGACGTAATGAATCCATTACCACCAAGTTAGCATATCATGCTAACTGTGACGTCGCGAGAATCCAGCTGGTGTGAAAAAAATTAAAGTTGAAAGTTTGTCGATGGGAAAAAACTGGCGTGGCCAATTTCAGAAGGGGTCCCTTGACCTTTCACCTCAAGGTGCCAGTTTCATGCTAACTTCATGAAGTTTGGGGACAAAACTTTGCGTGCAGTATGAATGTGTTCGTTTTGCCTGTTTTGAAAATGGTGTATTTGCATATTTCTGCATAGTGGGGTCCCAAAAAAGTCTTGAAATTGCATAAATAAGGTGTTACTGAAAAGCTAAGACTCAATTAATAACTCAATAGCCCAATTTTGACAAATAATTAATTCTTACTTCTTTTTCATGACTAGAACAAGTGAAGGTTCTATGTGAAAAGTGAATCTTCAGGTTCCCAGCTTTCAGATGACGAGTTTGTTCTCATTTGAATTAAAAATCACCTCTGACCTGCTTTTCAAAATGTCTGACTACCACAGTAACTTGAGGGTGATGTCGTAATCTTAATTAGTACGACCTCTCCTCGAGTGGCGCTTGTTTATACGAATGTAAACTGAGACATCTCCTCGCTAGGTCTGGGCACAGACCTCAGCACCACCACGCAGTCGGGCGACCTCCCACCCAAGGAGCGCGAGCGGGACCGCGGCCGGACCAAGGACCGTCGCCACCACCACCACCACCACCACCACCACCACAGCTCCATGGACAAGGAGCGCTACGGCCCCGACAGACACGACTACCCCCACAGGCATCCCCACGACCGCCAATGGTCCCGCTCGCCCAGCGAGGGGCCCGATGGACGGGGACACAGACAGGTGGGCTCCAAAGACACTGAGATCAAAGCCAGGATTAGGGAGAGCATACTTTCCTGTTCTGTCTTAATTTCCATACAAGTAGATGAGCTCATATAAAGCTTTTTGCAGGTTGGATAAATAGCTTTGAGGATGTTCTGTGCTGTCATTGCGAGTACCTCAGCGCTGACAGTGGTACTTCACATCCTAGTCACATTATGCAGGTTACGCTTCAGTCATTATTCATGAAGTGATCTGCAACCTCTGCCTTTTAGCACTCACCACAACAGCTGTTCTTTTATCCAGGAAGAGTTCACACAAAGTCATACACCTACTTATGGATATCAATCTCTCTTTTTTGTGTTATGCTTTTTTCTTTATCACTGTTTCTCTCTTTCTGTCCATTTTTCTTCAATGTGACGTGTGGCTTCTTGGTGTCAATTGTTTGCCTCATCACTATGTTTTTGGATGATTTCCAATGGTGTTTATCTATCTATCTATCTATCTATCTATCTATCTATCTATCTATCTATCTATCTATCTATCTATCTATCTACCTACCTACCTACCTACCTTCCTACCTACCTACCTTTCTATCTATCTATCTCCACTCTTCTCTATTCTGGTCTTGGTGTTGTTGTTGTGGTGCGTTTTGATTTTCCTTGTTTACATTTTGCTGTAGGGCAGTAGTTCGGTGAGTGGCAGCCCGGTCCCCTCCACCTCGGGGACCAGCACTCCGCGGAGAGGCCGTCGCCAGCTGCCCCAGACCCCTGCTGTTCCCCGTCCACATGTCACCTACTCCCCCACCGTCCGCAAGCCCAGCTACGGCCCCCCAGGGCCGGGCCGACTGCGCTCGCCCTCCCCCCGACACTTCTCCCCGCCAGACCACGACAGAGGCTACCACCACCGACCCCCGTCACGCCAGGCCTCTCCCCAGCACGGGGGCTCCTCGTCCCGGCACGGTTCGCCGCGCTCCCCCCGGCACCAGTCCCCGCGCTCGCCCCTCCACGGCTCGCCCAGGTCCCCTCACCAAGGCCGCTGGAGCGGGCCTCCGCCCGGGGACAGCCTGGAGGGGGACGGGCCCTTCTACGAGCGCGACTACGAGTACGAGCGGCACCATGAGCCCCCCGCCTACGAGCAAAGCCTCTCCCACGGCAACCCGCACCCACATGGGGGGAATCCTCACCCGCACCCACGCTCACCCAGGACTGCCCGCCACGGGCCCCCTCCGCCCCCTCACCCGCATCCACGCAGGGTGCCCAATGGCTACCACTCGTCCTCCCCTTCCCCGCACCGGCGGGGGCCGCCTGGAGTGCCCCCCCATCCCCAGCACCGGCCCCCCCATGCCCGAGGGCCCCACAAGGGCCTGCATGAACCTTTTAGTGAGACGGACGAGGACGACTGGTGCTAGCAACCACAGGGAGCGAGGGATAAGGGCAGGAGAGGGGAATAATAGCAGCCTCCGGTGCTCTGGCCTTGGATTCGTAGACTTTTAATGAAGCAGAGGTGGTGAGAAGGGGGTTGGACGCCCTCCAAACCCTCTACACTCACCCCTCGGACTCTAAATGAGAGCAAACGAGCAGAGGAGGGGGGGGGCGCAGGTGCTGCAATTAGCCTTTTACAGATTTTGTGTCAGACTCAAATCAGTGACAGAGCAGCACGTGGATAAAAATGAAAAAAAGAGACAACTATGGCAAGGCCCGGGGCACGGTTTACCGCTGCCTCTCTCAGAACTACACTTCCCAGAATGCTATGCCTGACCAGCAAGGCCAGGCTGAAGGAGGAAGAGAGAGGTGTGGGAACAGAAAAAAACAAGCGAAGGGAGGAGCATGCAAGCACGGCCGGGGATGATCGCGGTTCACGAGGCCTAAAGACGCTTCTCCCCAGGCTGTCGCGTGATTGGTTAGTTTCGTCAGACGTGTGCAGATCTGTCGCTGGCCGGTCTGCTAACGTAAAAAGCCTGAAAACGAGTCGCAGAGTCCACTGCTTCGACTCTGCTCCTCGAACAGATACGTTTTAAGAAAAATGATTTAACACAAAGCCAGGACCCCCTAGCCCTTACATGCCAAGCTATGCCTCCAGAAAATCAAACTTGAACAATGAAGAACAAAATTAAACTTTACATGACAAACAATGAAAAGAAAAAATGGGAGAACAACCACTTTATCTTTAACCTTTTTCCTTTCCAAGGGACAGAACCAGGAAGCTCCGCCTATACTGCAAAAACCAGCCAATCACAGCGCTGGCTGATATTTGATGAGTTTTATCATCTCTGTTTACTGTTAAAGACTCACTTAATGCTGACGGATCTGGTGTGACATCACTTCCTGTCCAGCGGTGGTGGTAGTGCAGGGGAGGCGGTGGGGGGGGGGGGGGGCGGGGCACGTGTGGGCTCACTTCCTGTTCGAGTGCGCTATTGGTTAGGGTGGGCCTCAGGTAACTTGAGGAGGGAGTCGGACACTTCGTCATGCCCCTTCCTCCTCGGTTACACGACCCGGCGAAAAAGGCTAAGGGATGACCTGACAGGAAATGACATCGCACGGTTGAGTGGGGCGGAGGAGAGGAAAGGAGGGATGGGGAAAAAGACTAATTTCTTCAGAATTTCTTCGATTACTTCTCCTTCTTGTTCTTCTTCGGACATTGGAGCTTGGTTCTTCTGTTGCATTCGCTCAGCCTCCTTTTGATCTTTTTTGGAGTCCAAACTTTGATGGAAGCCTGCATGATCGATTAAATACATACTAGAGAGGAGATCTAACTGGTGTGGGTGGGACCTGGGGTCTTTGTAGGAAACTTTGCATTTAGGTTTACAAAAGAAGTCCTCTTCTTTCAGACTCTCTCTCTCTCTCGCGCTCCGAAATCTCAAATGTAAGTTTTCGTTTAGTTTCCAACCGAAAAAAACGGGCTTTTGACGTTCGTCCGTTTTGTCCGATAAAAAGCTACGAACTGTTAAGAAGACGGGAGACGCTGCAGTATCGCGTTAACGTTTCCTGTCCTGCTTGAGAGGCGAGAGGGAGGAAGAGCGGAGAGAAGCGGGCTTCCACCACACTTGATTTATTATTGTTAATGATGAATAATGATATCAATGTCAATGCAAAATGACGATGACAATGATGATGATGCTGATTGATGGAACTGTTGCTGTAGATTTGTTGTCATGCTGTTTGGAGTTTAAGTATGCTATGTCCATCTTATTTACATCTGTTATGTTTTTTAAAAATCCCCCGCGTCCAACAACGTTTACCGGGTTCCTGATGCCTTCCGGCGACGCGTCGCGGCGACGAAGGCTCGGGGAAACGCTCGCTCAGCGGCGTTGCGTGTTGTAACGCAACTCTTAAGACACGCTCTCTCTTCAGAACGGTGGCGGTCAGCGGTCAGCGGGGAGCTTCGGCTAGCTGGCTCGCAGTGATTCACCGGGTCAGTACTCTTGTCAAGCCAACCCAAAGATCAAGAATTCGCGTTCAGAGGGAGGGGGAGGGGGGGGGGTGGACCAGATCGTCGAGAACGTGGAAGAGTTCGTCTGCATTTTACACTGCAGAGGGTCCAGACGAGCCAAGTGTTACTGAAGTTCTACCGAGGTTGATTTCTTCAACTTGCAGCCAAAAAAAAAAAACTACGAATCTCAATCTTTTCCCCTCCGTCTGGCTCTGTAGCTTTGTAGTGCGACCGGTTGCCGGCAGTGACAGCACAGTATTGGTGGTGCAGTGTTGGTGTCAGTATTAGGTGGCGTTGTTCTCTTCTTCTTGTGTTGCCACCAGGGGGCAGTTATCAGCGCACATTATCCGCCCTTCTGCCTTCCCCCTCTACGGGACAGCCTCCGGGCTACATCCTGTTTCTCTAGACCTGGAGTGAAACCTCCTCTTGTACCCGTCTCTTATATCTTTGTACAGATGAAGTCCAGTCCTAGTCGGGGAAAACATGGATGCAGCCTGAGAGACGCCATATCTGTCCGTGTGTCGGCCCCAGTCCTTCTGTCTGCCTGTCTGTGCCAATGCTGACCCCCCCTCCCCCCCTTACACCCGTCCAACCCCCTTCGCTCAGGTCTGGATAACCAGAGAACAGCCACCAAATCCCCGATATGAGGTTGTAGCAAAGCTGAAACCTCCTCTGCCAAAACCCACGTCAGTATCCACCGACCTCTCCTCTCTCATCACTCCTCTTCTTTTTCTGTCCATTTGCTTTTGACATCTGTTCCTTCAGCTTGAAGACAGAAACACTTAGGACTCATAGTTTCATCCTTATTGTAATGAGGGACAACATTCATTGAATATTCAATAACTTGATAAAGTATAGATGAATATAGGTGATAAGCTACGTATAAATCTAGATAGAATATCGGTAGGTGTAGTTATAGATAACAGACAGAGTTTAAAGTTTCAGATATTTATTTATTTTGCACGCCGTTCATGCTCATGACACGGTTGACGATCTAGCTACTCTTGAAAAACCTTGCGCTGTTTGCTATCGCAGTCGCGCTATGCCAGAAGACGAACCCCCCCCCCCCCCCCCCGGTCCTCGTGTTTTGACTCTATGCAGACCTCATAAGCGTCCTCTCTGTTTGTATTTCGGAGGAGAAGCTGCGACGCTGTCGTACCGTTGAAAAAAGGGACGAATGAACCGGGAGGTTGGGTTGAAAATTGTGAAAGGTCGACGCCCGCGTTTGCACATGTCTCTTGACACACACAGTGACACACCTTTTTCTTTCATGTCCCTTTGTCCAGATCACCCTTTCCCCTCCCCATTTTTCTCCCTCCTCTCCCGAAATGTGTTGCCTCCAGACCTAGTAGTCGAGCATAGCGTAGTGCAGATGGGGATAAGGGACGGGGGTTTTGGTTTTGTTGATTGTTTACTCGTTCGGCGGGAGTCGAAGGGCGCAAACCCGAAACCCCTCTGCCCACACCTCCCATCAAATGAGGTTCACGGCACGTTGGGGACGCTCCCCCCCCCCCCCAAAAAACCCTACAGAGCCACAGTGCCTTCTGTATCAGAGTCACATTCGTCACCCCCTCCTTATTCCCATCTGCCTCCTCCGCCTCCCTTTACCCTCTGTAGTAGTTGAGATCAACCAAACTACGCCTTAAGAGTCCCAGCGGCTCCCCGCGCTAGCATGGAGACAGGGCGATGTGGGGACATGGGCCGTGGTGAGGAAACAGCCAAGAGTCTACACTTCGATGCAGGGACAATTTAAATCACATCCGGTTTGGGCGTAATCACTTCAACAACAACAAAAACTCAAACGTGCCAAAAAAAAAAAGAGTTCCACACAGTTTGAACCCGAGCCTCGTTTGTTTTGACTTTTAAAGACGTGGTGTACCGGATGCTGCTAGCAAGTAAGCTAGCCCTGTTGGCTTCCCTCCCCTCCCCCCCCCTCCCCTTCCCCCCTTTGTGAGGCGTGGCATTTTGCGTCCATCCCAGACATGTCGTGGGTCCAGTTTTGGCCGGTGGAGTGAGCGGTTTACGGAGGTGCAAAGCGGTTACTTCTCAGGTCCCTCTAGTCTAGAGTGAGGTAGTTAGATAGTTAGACAATGTGCGGGAAGAGCTACCAACCAAGCAGGCCTCGGATTGAGTTATTGTATGGTTTTACCTGCCGTGGCGTCAGACGTTGTAATGTTGACCCCCCCCCCCCCTCCTCTCTCCTTTTACTAACCCTGCATTACACACTCTGACCCCCCCCACCCCCCCCCCCCCCACCCCCATCACGTCCCCCATCAGCAGCCTGCCGACACACCAACACCAACACGCCGCCGATGCGTGTTGAGGGACGAGCAGGAAAATAAATGAATAATCCATCCACGACACCACTCGCTTGTCCAGAATTGTAACAGCGGATCCAAAATGGCCGACACACAACACTGCCCTTGTGTGAAAGCATGTTATGTGTGCGCGTGTGTGTGCGTGTGTGCTTTTCCCGAGATCAAATCCCATTCTTTGGAAAAAAGAAGAAGAAAAAACATCTGAACATCTGATCTTTTGTTTTCGATTTTTTTGTTGTTGTTGTTTTGAACGGGGTAAGGGGGGGGGGGGGGTGTAGTGCAAGGTTTTTGCTAAGTCATTGCTTCTCCCCACATCTGCTGTCTGTGTCCTCACCTCCGGCTCCCGTCACCCATCAGTCTTCTTTTGTTCTTCGTTACGGGACGAAGGAAAAACTAACAAAAAAACGCACCAAACCATCCACTCAGTCGGCTGTGAAATTGTGTCAGTGGGTCAGTCGTGAGGCAACGCGTTGACAAAAAACACGAATAAGGGCTCTCTTTAAAAAAAACAGTCAAAAAAAACACAGACTACAGTGGGTTTAAATGTACAGTAGCGCTGCCAAAAGTTGTGCTTATGTAGCTGAAGCCACGCCGTGGTCTCCCCTTTGTACAGCACTAGATGTGTGCATGCGTGTGTGTGTAGGGGGGGGGGGGGGGGGGCGGGTCAAGAGCGAGGCGGGGAGGGAGGGGCGGGGGGGGGGGCGTCAAGAGGCAACGAGAGAGATCGTAATGATGTGTGTGTGTGTGTGGAGGGGGGGGGCAGCAGCAGCAGCAGAGGTCGTAGTGATGTTAACACACAATTTCACAATGGCACTGGACCACTTTTCGGGCTCATCCTCATCCTCATGCTCAGACGCCATTTTGTCACCGTCACCCCGCCCACTGTGAGGGGGGGGGGGGGGGGGGGGGCGGGGTAACTGCTGCGACAGGGAGACATGTACTGTGTGTGTGTGTGTGTGTGTGTGTGTGTGTGTGTGTGTGTGTGTGTGTGTGTGTGTGTGTGTGTGTTGATGTCTGTGTGCAGGTGTTTCGAGTGGTATTTGGATGTATTCAGGGCTGAAACTGATTATTTGTTCTTATTAATTATTCCGGCTATTTATTTTTATGAATAATAAGTTATTTTATTTAATTAGTATAATTTTGCTGTTTTTGGTGCATTAGCTGTTGAGTTAAACTTGCACGTTTGCATATTTGATTTCCAATTGGATGCAGATAGAATTCACTTTTTCCTTAAATTTCTTCTAATGTCAAAATAAAATATAAGTAAAACAAAAACAAAAAATGATGAAGTAAGCACACTTAAATGAAAGTGCATATGAGCAGTTACAAATAATTAGATAAATGCACAGAAAGGTGCATCTATGTAACTATATTACAATAAAGCTGCTATTTATCTGTATATAAATAGATTAATAACAATAAACATCACGTTTTCTGAATAAAATGACAAAAATGAATGATATCAAAAAGAAGAAAAGCACTTGTTTGGCTTTTTTGGTTAATAAATGACTAAATCCGTCGATTATCAATATTCTTATTGTTTTATATTCCGTGGGTTAATCAATTAATCGACTAATCGTTACAGCACTAAGTGTGTGTGTGTGTGTGCGTGTGCGTGTGCGTGTGTGTGTGTGTGTGTGTGCACGTGTCCTGACAACATCAGCTACAGTAGGTCACCCTCAGTGCCTTACACTGTACAGGACACGATGATTTCTCCCTCTGAGACAATCACGGCACGCACGTGAGATCATAATGTCCTCGTCGCCACCTTCATCCTCCCTCCTCCCTCGCCCACTCCTCACCTTCCTCTGGGATCACTTCAGTTGAGCCAGGACGTGGGGGGGGTTGGACTGGGGGGGGGGCTCAGTAGATACTCATGTCATTTCTCTCACCCATTCTCTCCCACTGTATTGTACATTTTGGCTCAGTAATTCTTGTGTATATAATCCATAAACTTTCTGGAAAAACTCATCGTGTTCATCTGCTTTTCTTCCTTCTTTCCTCGTGTAATACCATTCGCAGACACAAGATGGTGGGATTGAGCTGTTGCTGCCACTCATTGTGAACGTCTGTGAATGCAGTGAAGGCTGACTGAGTTCATGCTCACGTGTGTGGGTGTGCTTTGTCTGTGAACGTCTGTCTGAGTCTTTGTGTTCGTCTTCGGTTCTTTATGGAGTCCGGCGGGTATTTGGAGGTGAATTCCTTGATGATTTCTGCACAATAATCTATTATTTATTCACTCGAGTTCATAATTTGTTCTCTGAAATTATACTTATTGCATAAAATACAGCACGTTTAAGGCTGCACTAATCCACTAAAAGGTAAAAAATCACCTTAAAGGAGCAGTGTGTAGGATTTAGAGGGTTCTATCAGCAGAAACTGAATATAATATTCATTTTATATGTCTTATTAGTGTATAATCCCCTGAAACTAAGTATTGTTGTTATATTAGCCTGAATAGGTAGACTGACACACCGCCGTGTTGCTACAGTAGCCCAGAGAGGACAAACCAAACACATACGGCAACCTCCGGTTCTGCCTCCGGTTCTGCCAATGCGGAAGTGTCTTAAAACCTGCATTCTCTCTAGTGTCCACCAGGGGGCGACTCCTCTGGTTGTATAGAAGTCTATAGAAAATGACTCTACTTCTCTCTTGATTTATTCCCTCAGTAAACATTGTAAACATGAGTTTATGTCTCAATCTCTAGTTTCAAGTCTTCTTCAATACAGCATGATGTTCATGTAGTAAAAAACCTGAAGGCCACCGTAGTTTTCCAACACGCTTGGAAAGGTATTGTAATCTGCAACTTCGCCGCTCAATCCTGCACACTGGTCCTTTAAACAGTGCTTAGCCTATTGCTAAAATGTTAGCTAACAGTCAGCAACTGACACAGACACGGAGCAACATTAGCATTCATTTTTGAGTTGTGTTTGTGTCCAACCTGATACATTAAAGTATTATAGATGCTCCTTTTAGCTCTGTTTTGGTCTAAACCATCTGATGTTTAACTAGCTAGTCGTCGAACAACGATTACCTGAAACATCCAATGCAACATCGAAAATGTTTGAGAGAGCATCAACGGGACTCGCGCTCAGAAAGTTCCCAATTTTTTGCGCACAGAAAACGCAGCGGCTAGCCTGCCGCTAACGGGTGCTCTTTGCTAATACTGTTAATTAAAGGGCAGGTGTAATGTGAGGAATGACGTATTCATTTTTGTGCACGTTATCAACGTTCTTTACCTCAGATACTTGCCGGACTGATTTACACTAAATTAATTCCTCAGAGACGTGAGTTAAAGTGTCTCCTGCTGTCGCGATAGAAACCCCCAAGGTCCCTCTCTCTCTCTCTCTCTCTCTCTCTCTCTCTCTCTCTCTCTCTCTCTCTCTGTTTCCATCCATCTCTCTCTCTCCTCCATTCACTTCCATCACCATCAAACCCAGTGGAGACAGGTTGCATCCAGAAGATCTGTCCTCACGCGTTGACGTCAGCGTCCCGGAATGCTGGAGGCCGATCTCTCCCAAAACATCCCGAGGATTGTTTTTTAACCTTTTGTAGCTCGGATTTGATTATTCTTCTCTGACGGTCAAAACATTTGTTGTGTTTTTCTTGTGATCAGTCAACAAAACAGGGGAAAGTGACACATCTACAGTTCACTGCAACAAAAATGGACACATTTTATTCATTTGGCTTTTTGTGCTTGATTGGTTTAGGTTTGCAAAGGCCGAAATGAACCATTAGCTCCTTTATTGGACACCATTTTTGGTAACCTATCATTTGATAGAAGTCGAGATTGAGGTGTCAAAAGAATTAGATTCCAATCCCGTAAAACTTTAGTAGAAGATTTGAGACATCTCTGTCTTAAACCCATGTTTAAAAAAAACTAAATCAATCCTGAGCCGTCCAGCTGCAAAGGGTTGAATATCGTTGAATTGCCGGTGCAGAGATGTATCGGGAAAACTCTCCGAAGCAATCGTCAACCACCCATCTCATCGCCATGCAACCCATCGGACCCAGTAGAAACCAGTGCCACAGTAGAAAACCATACAGGATTCACTCAGCAAGTCGGGGGAAAAAAAAGAGAAAAAAAATAAACATACATGGCAATTTAAGATAAAAGAGAAGTATTTAATTACAGATTTGCATGTGCAATGTGCATGCCACTATGTGGGGTAACAAGTCAACTTCAGGAATTAAAAAAATAAATAAATATAAAGAAAAAAGTATATATATGTAAAAATATATATAGATAGATGTTTTTAAGAGCAATGTGTTTCTTTTTTTCTTCTATTTTTAAAAACAAAAAAAGAAAAAAAAACCTGACCAAAAAAAAAAAAAAAATGTGAAAATAAAAATCATCCTGATAAAAAAAAAAAATGGAAATGACTTTGGTGATGAAATCAAAGAATGTTTGTTTGTTATATTTGCCAGTTATTTCACGGGGGAAAAAACGTGGGGGGGAAACAAGGATAGATAACACTTTAACTAACATTACAAAAAAAAAAGAAAAAATGATTTTAAAACGGGGGAGAAGGAATAGAAAACGTTTCCTTGATGAAAACAACCCCTTTGAGAGTAAAGAGCTGCCTGAACCTGAATCTGGTGATGTTATTCCTGTTTATTCCGGATATGAAATCCCTTCCCTCTCTCTTTCTCTCTTTCTCTGACCATCTCCTTCTCTCCCTCTGTTTCTTTCTCTATCTATCTCTGCTGTTTCTACCAGTGCATTTTGTAATTTCAAACAGAACTCTTCCTAAAGAACCTGAATAAACCAGAGAGAATGCATTCTACCCATCTTCTTGTCCGCGTTATTGATCCTGCACCCTGCAACACTACACGCAGTAACAATTGAGTAGCCAGATTACACAAAATCTGACATTTTCATTGAAAAAAAAGGAAAAAAGAAAGTTTGTTTCAAGGATTTTGGAACGGCTATATTCGCTTTCTTGGATCCAAATGTCATATGAAGTTCTGAGTCTCCGCTGAATGCAACCTCGCGGCGATGGCATTTTTCCACCATCGGGTTTTGTGAGGATTAAACAAGATATGTAATGTGTTGAATTGGTAAGTGTCAGAGGAGCTGCTGCTTCCTCCTGTTTACATGTCTTTATGCTAAGCTAAGCTAAACCGGCACCGGCTTCAAAGAGCACTTCCTGTTCCCTCGTCTCAAAGTCAACGTGTTTTTTAAAATGTGTTTTTGGTTTGACGCCTGAAATAAGATCTGGTTAACACAAACGGTGTCAATAAAAACCTGTTAGAAGCTTTTTAGAAGCTTTTACACGTTTTAAATTAGGCAGTTGCTAATAAGTGTAAAGGAGAAGACATCGTCACTGGAACACTAGTCCTCCTTTAGCTTAGTGGTGGAGACGTGAAGTCATGTGACCGTGGTGGAGTTCCTTTATAGCCTAACGTTAGCTTTATAGACTAATGTTAGCTTTATAGACTAGCGTTAGCTTTATAGACTAACGTTAGCTTTATAGACTAACATTAGCTTTATAGACTAACGTTAGCTTTATAGCCTAATGTTAACTTTATAGACTAACGTTAGCTTCATAGCCGAACGGTAGCTTTATAGACTAATGTTAGCTTTATAGACTAATGTTAGCTTTATAGATTAACGTTAGCTTTATCGACTAATGTTAGCTTTATAGACTAATGTTAGCTTTATAGCCCAATGTTAGCGTTATAGCCTAATGTTAGCTTTATAGATTAACGTTAGCTTTATAGCCTAACGTTAGCTTTATAGACTAACGTTAGCTTTATAGACTAACGTTAGCTTTATAGACTAATGTTAGCTTTTTACTTGATGTTGATGTTGATTGTTGCTGATTGTATTCACAGATAAAAGTGGTGTTCATTTGTAAAGATTATCTTGATGAACAAAGTATCATAAATATCTGTTTGTCACAGAGCTTGTATTTTGCAATATTTAAAAAATCTAAAGGAAGAAATCTTTTTGGCTTTTTATTATTAAGGGGGGGAGGGGGGCGGGGTGATGCTAACTTCTGGGGGTTGGACGACAAAAAAAAAATGCGTCATCACTGCAGCTCTCTGTTGAACTCTACTGTCGAAGTCATTCAACTGCTCCAGTGCATCTTCCTCCTTCTGCATTTCAGCAGGAACACCAGAGGAGCCAAAAGAAAGCCCACACAGTCTGTTACACATCATTTGATTCAGTGAAAGAGTCTGTTGCGGAACACTGTCAACAGAGTTGAGTCATGAGTTACTTCCTAATGCTGTGGGCCTGTCTCGTAGAGGCTCCTGTGTCCTCAGTCGCTGTGTTCTGTCGTGCTCACGTTGTACATATCACAACTGTTTGTGTGCGTTGAACTAAACGACTCCGGCTGAAGAACCTGGGGACACGACGTGTTTTCCAGCACAGGAATCATGATTGTAGGAGGATGGAGGTCGGACGGCTGCAGGTATTGTTTATGAAATATATATATTTTAAAGTCATGAAATATGATTCATTCTTGGGGATTAAACTTTATATGAACTGATCAGTAGCAGCACGCGAACCTCCTCCAATATTAAAATGTTGATTGCAGGTTTGTACAGTTTGTTTACTTGTTAACTTTTGCCAGAATATAATTTTCCATTGCAGAAATGTTATACACAAATGTTTACGGTCCGTCAAACTTGTAAAGGATGTGAATACTTCTCCTGTCACTGCAGATTACATACAATTACTGTTTTCATTTCTGACAGTTTTGGCAGCTTCCCCACACACAACTGAACATCAGTGGTCATTTAGGTTTTAATAATCCAAAGAAATACGTTGGAATCCAACGCCTCCTCACCGAGTGTCCTCGGTCTGCCTCCCTGCTCCTCCTCCTCCTCCTCCTCCTCCTCCTCCTCCTCTCCGTCTACATCCGACACTACGTCACCGACACACACACACGCACACACACACAACCTTTTTGCTGTGTCCTACACTTTCCCCTCCCTGTGTGGCCACATCTTTATTGACATCCCTCCTCCTCTCTTTCCCCCTTCCTCTCTTTGAACTCCTCCTCCTCCCCCTCCTCCTCACATCCTTCCTCCTCTCTGTCCGTCCGTCTGTTTGTCCGTCTGTTTGTCCGTCTCCCATCTTCCTCACATACAAAACTCTGATGTGTCATTTGACTGACAACTAAAGAGGCTAAAAAAAGAAGTATGTCCTAATTTTTGTGAAAAGATGCAATTATCTGTGGGCTTTAAGGACGTTTAAAAACACTAAAAGCATCACCTGACATGACACACACACACACACACACACACAGACACAGTCACACACACAGTCACACACACACAGTCACACACACAGTCACACACACACACACACACACACACACAGTCACACACACAGTCACACACACACACACACACAGTCACACAAAGCCAGATGTACTGGACAGCTCTGTCCTCCTGCAGCTGAGTCTTAAAATAGACCCTCCTACACATTCTGTTGCCCGCTGGGATCAACGCATCACTTCCTGTCTCTGTTGCTGCCACACACACACACACACACAAGGACACATGCAGGCATTCTTCCTCATTCACATTCACAGTCAGTCCTCTGCTGTAATGAAACGTCTCTGTTAGCCGCACAGAGTCGGCGCTGTGAGAGGGCGTGAGGTCATGTGTCCACAGCCTCCTGACATGTGATCATCGAAATGATTAAAAACACACACACACACACACACACACACACACACACACACACACACAGAGTAACAACACACCCTTTTCTTTTCATTTCAAGAGAATCATACGAGCCACTTTCTAAGCGAATCACAGCGGAGCATGACGTCCTCACTGAAACACTCTGATCTTCTTGTATTTGGAGTTATTAACTGATGCATTGTAAATATATTAAGGTCATTAATTTAACATGTACTTTAGTCAAAGGACATACATATAATGACAACCACATCAAATATAGTCCATATGTTTCAGGTTATTACGTATAAAAATGGTTTGTGTATTTATTAAATGATGTTTCAGGGCTTTTAATTCTTGCTCCCCTCAGATGAACATATTCCAGCCTGAGCGTATTTAACGTTGTGTTTTTTAAAGAGCTTTTACTTTCCTTGTTTAAATGTGTGTCAGTCAATTGCCAATATGTCAATTATGATTCGGTGATACCTCCACCAACAGTCGTTACTTCACTGTAGAGAAAGTTAAACAGTCAAAGATGGACCTGTTATTATTAAAGTTTAGTCTTTTTATTTAACATCTCTTTACGCTAAAATGTCTGGAAGATTCATGATTATGTGTTCACCATAAATTTGAAATTATTTTACTCTAGTTTGAATGTTTGCATTATTGTGGAGATCATTATACCATGAATATATTAAGATTTAAATTGATCTTAAACTATTCGTGCTTTCTCTCTTTTAGTTATTAAAGTATTCCTTTAACATAAAAAATGTGTAATATGCATTTATGTGTTATTGAATCCAGTCAAATATCGATTTACACTCATCATAATGGAGACACACACAATGACACATATGCATCCGCAACGCGACTGCCTCGCTCTGATTGGCCGCTCGGTGTCTCTGCCTCACAGGCGGGCGCGCGCCGGTCGATGCGTGCATCCTGTGTGAAGACGTTTCCTGCGCTGGTCTTTTTTTTTAGCTCTGAGCTCCACGTCACCGTGACTGTCTGGCCTCTGCACTCTGCATCTTAATCAGGTTGCCACACATATATATTAATATATATATATATATATACATATATATATATATATATATATATATATATATATATATATATATATATATATATATATATATATATATATATATATATATATATATATATATATATATATATATATGCCCATAATGGTGCAGGATTGCTCCGGAGAATCCATCACTGAAACCGTGTCCCCGACACATTTGTGCAGCTAGAAATGTTAAACAATACTGTTTCCCCCGCTATGCATCAAATCCCATCAAACACCAACAATGAACTCATCTTACTATCAAGCATTGTGTGTGTTCCAAACGCCTGATATGTGTGAATCCCTCTGTGCTTTAAAGCTCCATTGTTGTCCAAAAACTATTAAAACCTTCGTTGCTGTGAACACACACACACACACACACACACACACATACACACACACACACACACACACACACACATATACATAATAATACACGGCACCAAATATGGATTCATCCACAGCTGAAAATAGTCCCAAAGAAGTTCACACATCTTAGTGAAAAAATACACAATTTTCCACAACTTCAACCACCCCAAAACATGAAATGTAAAAATGATATAAACAGAGTTTTGTTGCCCGTTTAAAGGGACAGTTACAATCCAACATTTATCTGTGCGCCAACAAGTTACAATAGAACAACTCTACAGCGATGCCTCTCTCCAGAAACCAAGACCAGCAGCTCAAGATAATCCACACACCTTTTTGTGAGCAGTTGCATTTTCAAACATTGTTTTTTTTTGGCGCTTTGAGCACCACAAGTGCCATAAAGCACCATAATGCGCCATAAAGCACCATAACGCGCCATAAAGTGCCATAAAGTGCCATAAAGCACCATAACGCGCCACAAAGTGCCATAAAGCACCATAACGCGCGATAAAGCACCATAACGCGCCATAAAGTGCCATAAAGTGCCACTCTATTGGAGAGGAGGCAGACATCTCCAAAACTATGCAACTCGCACCAAAACAATCTGGATTGATAGACGTCACTGCAAGTAAGAAGAAGTTGTTGTTTTTTAATTTAGGGGTGAACTGCAGTAATAAGTGTAGAATAGCAGTCCAGTCACAGGCCACGTGTAAAGAAAGCGACAGCAGCACAGAACAGAGGCTCATCGGTCGCTGAGATCGTTGTTTTTTTTTAACATCAGATTTTCTTGGTGAAGCTGAAATAAAAGGAACAAAACAATCCGTTTCCTTGAAAGGAAGATTTGCACCTGTGGCTCCATTAGCGCCTCTTTGAAGCGCGACGTTAATGGAACAAGCCTGCAAATTGATGAACAAAATAATGAATCCAAACCTCACGTCTGTGAGACACAGAGTCTATTCAGCATGTCGGACATTGGTAAACAGAAAAAGGCCGGTGATTCTCTTTGATTTGAGCCCGTGTGCCGTCCAAGCACCAGTTGCTTTGTCGCCGGAGTGGCTGCGTGGAACGTTATGTACCGACGTCGGTGGATAACTAGCAGCTCAGACACTCGTCTCCTCCGAGCAGCCGAGGCGTGGACGCCATCGATCCACACGTCCTCTGAGACAGAACGGCGTGCGGTTCAAACGAGGACGATGCTGCAGATTGATTTTACTTCTTCGTCCCACAGAGTGGTCTGAACATTAAGAGGGATGATGACAAAAAGAGATTTCTGCCATCCAAAAGTCACCTCACGTGTCACTTCACTGAAACTATTTGCATTGAGAAGGCATTGTCTTTATTAGCAAAACAAACGACCGTGTTTTCTTTTTCTTTTACTTAAATCATCGTTTTTCAGAATGAGTTACAGCCTGAAATCCTCTCTGGGTGAATAAGTATTGCTGCTTTAAGAGGATTTACATTATATTTAAGTTTGATGAATGAAAACACGTGCATGCCCCAGATTTGTGTTTGTATTTTTTTATGATAAGCCAGTGAGATCAGGGTCACGATGATAAAACTCTCCTCCGCGGGTTTGTGCGTACACGTTCATGCGCTGCGTGGATACGAGATGTTATCATTAACAGCTGCTGAGCCTCAGATGTGTGAAAACAACAACAACAAAAACACGACGCGCTTCACGTCAGCGGCTCCCGACCTGGAAACAAGAGGAAACATCTCCGGGGTCACCGGGTCAACATTCTGTTTATTGTTTCTGAATTGTTTTTCTTATTTTGTGATAATGATAATGTATGAATATAGCCAGTTAGTTGATTATTGATGAGTTCTAGAACATAGTGGAAAGAAATTACGGAAAATGGTTCCAGCTACATATATATATATATATATATATATATATATATATATATATATATATATATATATATATATATATATATATATATACATAGTTGTAATTGGTCGGACAAAATAAGACATTTGAAGGCATCATCTCGGGCTCTTGATGAACATTATTTTCAGTTCTTTAACTGATTCATTGATGCGATTGATTGGAAATGAATCGGCAGATTGATTGACAGTGACGATGACGGCATGTTGAGGCAGAGCTGATAAGAAAGAAGGAAGCACAGAAGCAGCTGATGCAGCACATTATCGTTGCTCGCGGTAACAGACGGGAGCAGCAGACGTCAAAGCAGAAGACAGACCTGCGAGCGTGTCCACGGAGCTCCAGGATGGCGGCGATGTAACGTTTGCTGTCCGCCATCGCGGCTCATCAGCTGACAGCGTTTGCTCCGTTCCCATGGAGACGTTCTGTAATGAGCAGCAGCGGCCGTGATGGCCACGTTGGCTCAGAGGTGGACTTTGTCTTGGGATCGTTTCAGATACACTGGAGGCCTCGTGTTTATTGACTTTTACATTATTCCTCAATTTAACGTATTTGATTTATGGGAATATTGTTCGGTCGAATGCTTCCTCCTCCAATCTCCTGAAACTTTGTTTTCTGCAAAAAAACATTTGTAAAATGCAACTCAAACTCTAACGAACAGTGTTCAATGCATCTAATGAACATACGAACAGTGTTCAATGCATCTAATGAACATACGAACAGTGTTCAATGCATCTAATGACTATGCTTTTTGGTTGGCTATTAAACATACTTAGGAATGGTTTCAACTTAAATTCCTCACGTATTACAAGTTTTCTGAAATGTTATATTTAAATATGCAAATGAGGCATTATCTAATGGTAACTTTTGGGGAATTTAGAAGAAATCTACAGACTTAAATACACAAAGTAAATATGAATTCAGGATGTTTTCTCTCCATTAGTCTGAAAGAAGACTTGATATAGAAGCCATAGATCAAAAGCTCGATGAAGAGCTGTGTGTTTGTGTACAATGATCAGGATGTGGATGAAAACCAGAGCGACCAGAACAACCGGATCAACATCACCTGCCGGTAAGTCAGCTGTCAGGAAGCTGCTGCTGCTTCTGATGACGAAGACGAAGACGAAGAGGCCCCCGGGCTGTAAACACTACCTGCTGCGTTATTCAACACAAAGTGTTTTGGCCCCCGGCGAGGTTGCATAACATCTGTTTTTATTATCCCTCTCTGAATCAGCGTCAGGTCACGCCGGGAGGTGAGTCACAGTTCTGTCGTAATCCACAGGAAACGGTGCGACCCGGACTCAAGTGTGTGTGTGTGTGTGTTGTTTGAATGTGTGTGTGTGTGTGTGTTGTTTGAATGTGTGTGTGTGTGTGTGTTGTTTGAATGTGTGTGTGTGTGTGTTGTTTGAATGTGTGTGTGTGTGTGTGTGTGTTGTTTGAATGTGTGTGTGTGTGTGTGTGTTGTTTGAATGTGTGTGTGTGTGTGTTGTTTGAATGTGTGTGTGTGTGTGTTGTTTGAATGTGTGTGTGTGTGTGTGTGTTGTTTGAATGTGTGTGTGTGTGCCTCACTGTAAGCATGAGATTAGTGGCGGCAAGCCAGACACGGCGCTGGGTTGTACCAACTTGCTCCCTCTTATAGAGGCTTGACCCTGTGAACCGTGGCCTAATGTAGACCAATAGGATGGCCCTTTAATATGGAAATAAGATGCCACTGTGTGTGTGTGTGTGTGTGTACAAAGAGAGCAGCACAACTGAGTACCCTTTACAATGTGTTTATTACAAATATTTACACATTTAATTAAAAAAAACAAAAGCAGCTTGGAATGTGAGGTAATATGATTTTTCACAGGTTTGAACATTTCATTGACATAAAAACACACAAAATGACTTCCAACACCACGTGGACAGCCTCAAAGCACCATGTGAACACAGGGCAGGCTGTACAGGACATGTCCCCTATAGCAGTAGTATTGATTCATCAAGTCCACAGCAGCAGCTGAATGCGTGTGCGTGTGTGTGTGTGCGTGTGTGGCACTGAGTCTGCCCCAACTGTCCTTCCTCTATCGGGCCTGATATGAAGGGAGGAAATTCCCTCAAGTCCTCGTGTGTGCGCGCGCGTGTGTTTGTTTTGACTCATATCACTCTCTGCTGATTCACACGCGCACACACTTTTGAGTCAGCAACAGTCACTTGTTTGGAAGGTGAATCATCAAACACTAACTTCCCCCTTCGGTTTCTTCCTCAAACTTTCCGGCCCGCGCAGCTCTCTCTCCGGGCCTGCGTGCGTTCTTCTCTGCTCTGTAGCGGAGGAGCGGGGGGGAGGGGGGCGGGAGGCATCGCCTATAGCCCGGCAGGCACACTCAGATCGACCGGAGAGCTCGCACCATGGTCCCGGTAAATCCCTCTGTCCCGGGACCGCCGATGTAGGTCAGTTCCTTGGTGCGCCAACGGTGGGGGGGTCAACCCGCCCCTTGTAGGTTTACGAGGAGTTCAGAATCACTCCACTCCAAAGTCCAATTGGAGGCTTATTTTCTCCGTCTGTTCAAAAAGCGGGTATAACCCGATTTAGAGACAACGCGATCAGGGACTCCCCGGCCCCGGCGCGACAGCTGCCCGGCAGCGCCGCGTGCCTCTCCTCGCCGGGCTCCAGCCTCGCCCTCTTGCTGGGGAGGAAGTCGGGCGCCGCCGACGCCTTGCCCCGGCGTTTCCTGGACTGCTTCGTCGGGCTCACGTTCTCTTTGTCCTCCGCGGTTTCCCCATCACACCCTTCGTCCTCGCTGTCCGGCTCCTCCGAGCGCGGCTCGGCGGAGATCATCGCCGGCTGGGGCTCGGGCTGAGGCTCCGGCAGCACGGTTTGTTCCCCTGAGCAGGACCCGGTCTCCATCGGCTCCTCCGATGTCGGCTGCGCGCCCCACAGCTCCTCGCTCTCCCGGGAGGAGTGGTAGATGTCCCGGGCGGACCTCATGACCATGGAGAGCAGAAGGCTCCGGTGGAGTCTCAGTCCGCCTCTCTGGGTCCTGGAGGCGTACAGCTTGCTTATCGACACGGCCAGGATCCGTCTGGCTTCGGCGTTCACTTCCATAGCGGTCGTGGCACTCATTGTTCTTTCTTTATTTCTGTATGCGTAATTACGCACAGTTGTTTTGGCACTTTCACCAAAGGCTCACCGAGCAGACGAGCTGTATCTGTCCTGAGTTCAGTTTCTAGTTTCTAATCTGTTTTTCAGCTCTTCGCCGGTTCTGGTTCTCAGAGAAATGAGAGCGTAGAAGTAGAGGGGTGGCGTTTTATTTCCTCTTTGACGTAACATGGACTTCATTCCTCAGTAAGTGACAAACAGGCGCCGCCCACACCTGCTGTAGCTGCAGCGCGCGCACACACACCATCTGTTCCGTCTACCGTTTTTCCCACAGTTGATCTCTTTTATTAATGAGATCATCTGCTTCAGCTGCAAGTCATTTCTCGCTACATTTCTAGCCATTAGATAGAAATATATGTATTTTATTATCTCCCCTCAATTCCCTCTTTTCGTTTTTTGCTTTATCAACACGAGGAGAGATGTTTTGTGCTCTTGTTATTCGCGTTAATCTCCGGTTATTCGTCTTATCTTATACACAAATGACTATGCATGTCTTGTGTTAGTTGCACCATGAAATGACGCTTAAATCAAGATGATTAGACGCAAGCAAGCGGACAAAACCTCATTTATAGCGCATGTTTTATTCCAGGAGACACACAGCTGTTACATTCACAGACTCGGTGTGTCAAACAAACAACGGATCTATAGAAGACAACATGTCGACATGATGAACACCATTTTCTGAAATAGATTCTGTAAATCAAGTGTCTTAAACATTTAATGACCTACAAAATACTGTATGTGTTGTAAGGTACCGTTTATTAAAGGTAATTCACTTTCTTTGTTGAAAGCTAGTTCCATGTGAGAGATTCTACAACGAAGTCACATTTCTGTCCTGAAATAGACCTCCGCGACAACAAGGAAGTGGTTGGATTTACTGCGCGGTGTTTGGGGAAGTGTTGCAGTTTACAGTCACCGAGTGAGAATGAGGAGTGAGATCGTGACGGTCACTGTTTACATTCTGCTGAAAAGCAGCAGCAGCACTTTGAGATCTGCGTGGGAGAAGGAAACGTGTCTCCAGTTCCTCGGGAGTTTCTCTCTCTCTCTCTTTCTCGCGAACACACCACGTCACTCACTCGCACGCTCGGACTCCATATATGGTCCATCCGGTCCATAGTAAACCCCCTCCCCCCCTCTTCCGCCTCCTCCTCCTGGGGACGCGCACAGCGGAAAACCCGTGACGCGAACGCGCAACCACAGCCCTCCCTCCCTCCCTCCGCGTCCTCTCCCCGGTGCACCCGGGAACAGCGGCGATGGCGTCATCTCTGCACCATATATGGAGTTGTCACCGGTGAAAAGAAATTTGGTTTGAGCCGCGCGACTGAGGTCAAACAGCAGCGAGCACCGTGATGAGGCTTTCAAGTGCAGATGGGAAATGTAAACATTTTAGATTGACGCGCATGCGGTCCGTGGCCTTACTTGTCTCTTCCTGATGTGAAATGTTTTTTAAACACAACACATGACGACTGTATTAAAAAAGAACATTTTGGACTAATTGGTTTTGTACATTATTTTAATTTTATTTTAAGTTTGACTTAATTGCAATATGTTTTTTAGGTTTAGCTTTTATTATGATTTTTTTTTTTTAGTTCTCATTGATACTCATTGTTCATGCAGGGTGTAATAAGTCCTATAAAATATATTTTTAAATATAGCTCATACTAAATGTCCCTCCTGGGGATAAATATATATATATATTTGAAAATATTCATGTCCGGCTCATCCTCCATTTGTTTAATGGACAGCAAGCAAAGTGATGGAGCGTTGAGGGCGGAACTATGTTTTACATGCAACATGTGAAGTAGCCACATCTGTATTTCATCAGTGGGAATTAGAGAAAAGGGATTTCTGACTGTGTGGTGATACAAAAACATTATTCACACTCTAATCAGCCAAAGTTCCCAAAAATGACCCCACTTCTGATCATAACTGCGCCTGTCATAGAAGTGCCGCCCCATGCTGGATAACTATTCATTCAGTGTGCAGATTACAGTCGTCATCAGTAGCCCCCCCCCCCCCCCCCCCCCCCGCCCCCCACCGAGCTGTCAGATGCTGCAAAAACACGCCAGGCGTGACCATGGGAACCACACTACTGTTCCCTCCCACGTGACGCGATCACCAGAAAGCATAAAAACACCGTAATGGACACCAAATGTCTGAGCAGCAGCTATGCCAAGATGTCACACTGCGTCTGCAGCCTTGAAACTGTTGGAAAAAAAGGACCTGCTGCCCTGAAATGTTTGGAAAAGCATCTCAAAATGTTCTAACAGCTTTCAACATCAGATTCCAGCCGGGCGTTTTACCCTTAATTGCATATTTTAATTACATAAACTGGATTGTCCAATCAGAAATACCAAACAGACGCTTGAGCTTCAATCAAAACGCATAATGGCCAAAACCCTCACATGCACACACTCATCGTACTCTGCATTAAAGGAGAACGTGTGAGACATAAACTGAGTTATTTTCCACTTATTGTGTCGTTCTGCGAGCCGAGCGGTTCATAAGCAAAGAAAAAACAACAGCACGTGACTTCCCTTCAGGTCTCCATGGTGAGAGTGTTATGTGTGTGATTACACTTAACACCGCCTCTGCCCGAGGCCAAATGGGTGGTGGAGTGTGTGTGTGTGTGTGTGTGTGTGTGTGTGTGTGTGTGTGTGTGTGTGTGTGTGTGTGTGTGTGTGTGTGTGTGTGTGTGTGTGTGTGTGTGTGCGTGCAGACCAGAGGGTGGGGCCAGCTGGTTCACTCGCGGCCGACAGTATTTCTCTCTGGAGTACAAACACTGGTTGGTAGGACTGGGAAATGACCCAGTTGCCAAAATATGACTTAACAGGCTGAGAGCTTGGAGGCTGTTGCCACAATTCACATTCTACAACCATTATGTGACAACGTATGGTGTTTGTAACGCAGATTAAGACACTTCAAAGGACCACAACAGTGCCTGCAAGTTTTTGCTCCTCACCTACAATCGTGTATACCGACCGTTTTTCACAGATCATTTAAACATTTTTATTTCTCGATGTGTTTCTGTAAAAAAACTTTTGTTTTCATTAATTTCTAAGGTTTCTAAGGATGTGTAATGAATCACAGTAAACATCAAGTTATTTGGTGACAGTGTCACATTATTGTTGTGTAGTTTACAGCTGCTCCAATCGATGTTTCTTTACCAACAATGTCTCATATTAATATATTTTAAATGTGAACAGTGTTTCACAGGTTTGAGTGTGTTCGTGGGTCTTTGGTAGTGTTTCACAGGTTTGAGTGTGTTTGTGGGTCTTTGGTGTTTCACAGGTTTGAGTGTGTTCGTGGGTCTTTGGTGGTGTTTCACAGGTTTGAGTGTGTTCGTGGGTCTTTGGTGGTGTTTCACAGGTTTGAGTGTGTTCGTGGGTCTTTGGTGTTTCACAGGTTTGAGTGTGTTCGTGGGTCTTTGGTAGTGTTTCACAGGTTTGAGTGTGTTCGTGGGTCTTTGGTGTTTCACAGGTTTGAGTGTGTTCGTGGGTCTTTGGTAGTGTTTCACAGGTTTGAGTGTGTTCGTGGGTCTTTGGTGTTTCACAGGTTTGAGTGTGTTCGTGGGTCTTTGGTAGTGTTTCACAGGTTTGAGTGTGTTCGTGGGTCTTTGGTAGTGTTTCACAGGTTTGAGTGTGTTCGTGGGTCTTTGGTAGTGTTTCCCAGGTTTGAGTGTGTTCGTGGGTCTTTGGTGGTGTTTCACAGGTTTGAGTGTGTCCGTGGGTCTTTGGTGTTTCACAGGTTTGAGTGTGTTCGTGGGTCTTTGGTGGTGTTTCACAGGTTTGAGTGTGTTCGTGGGTCTTTGGTAGTGTTTCACAGGTTTGAGTGTGTCTGTGGGTCTTTGGTGGTGTTTCACAGGTTTGAGTGTGTTCGTGGGTCTTTGGTGTTTCACAGGTTTGAGTGTGTTCGTGGGTCTTTGGTGTTTCACAGGTTTGAGTGTGTCCGTGGGTCTTTGGTGGTGTTTCACAGGTTTGAGTGTGTCCGTGGGTCTTTGGTGTTTCACAGGTTTGAGTGTGTTCGTGGGTCTTTGGTGTTTCACAGGTTTGAGTGTGTTCGTGGGTCTTTGGTGTTTCACAGGTTTGAGTGTGTTCGTGGGTCTTTGGTGGTGTTTCACAGGTTTGAGTGTGTTCGTGGGTCTTTGGTAGTGTTTCACAGGTTTGAGTGTGTTTGTGGGTCTTTGGTGTTTCACAGGTTTGAGTGTGTTCGTGGGTCTTTGGTGTTTCACAGGTTTGAGTGTGTTCGTGGGTCTTTGGTGTTTCACAGGTTTGAGTGTGTTCGTGGGTCTTTGGTGGTGTTTCACAGGTTTGAGTGTGTTCGTGGGTCTTTGGTAGTGTTTCACAGGTTTGAGTGTGTTCGTGGGTCTTTGGTAGTGTTTCACAGGTTTGAGTGTGTCCGTGGGTCTTTGGTGTTTCACAGGTTTGAGTGTGTTCGTGGGTCTTTGGTGGTGTTTCACAGGTTTGAGTGTGTCCGTGGGTCTTTGGTGTTTCACAGGTTTGAGTGTGTTCGTGGGTCTTTGGTGGTGTTTCACAGGTTTGAGTGTGTTCGTGGGTCTTTGGTAGTGTTTCACAGGTTTGAGTGTGTCTGTGGGTCTTTGGTGGTGTTTCACAGGTTTGAGTGTGTTCGTGGGTCTTTGGTAGTGTTTCACAGGTTTGAGTGTGTCCGTGTGTCTTTGGTGTTTCACAGGTTTGAGTGTGTCCGTGGGTCTTTGGTGTTTCACAGGTTTGAGTGTGTCCGTGGGTCTTTGGTGGTGTTTCACAGGTTTGAGAGCACCGTAGACTGCTGGTTAAAGTGGATGAGCCTGTTTGAATGTGACACGCAGCCTGGTGTTTGTTGTGTTTTTTGTTTTGTATCCTGGCATCGTTCGCTATCAATCAACGTCATGACGTGTTTCTCCTCTTAAAGCAGCTACATGTAACTTCTCCTGTAAAAAGAAAACAACAGCAAACCAAGAAGCTTCTTCTTTAATTCATCATCCTGGACTGAATGCATTGAGCAGCATGCTGTATTTGTGACAATCCAAAGATGAAAGTAGGTCATCCTTAAGGAGCACTTGAAGGCATCATGGGGGAACGGGTCAGGGTGTCTATTTATAGCCTCAACACTTCTCTGACTGTTTCCTCCTGCTTGTTGACACTGAGCCAGTTTCCTTTTGTTGTGCCTCGGTTCATTTCAGACTTCGTTATGTTCCAGCCGAGGACATTCTTCCTTTCGACGTCACAGTGTTAAAATGACTCAAACTGTCCACCGAGGCAGATCTGCAGTCAGCTGAGCTGGACAGTCGATGAGCAGCAGAGATTAAACAAGTGACACATTAAGGGGAAAATGATAATAATCTTTTGGTGTTTTAAGAAAAAGTACCTGAACATTTAGAGATCGTTACACACTGCACAACACACCCATTAACACCCAGAAACGTTACAATTGGCGTTTATTCAGGGGACAAACTTGACAGGGGATTCACTCATTTTGGGCCCTTTTACGGTGCCATGCTGAGGCTCGTTAAAGTGAATATATAGCCTAATAACTAAAACGCATCAGGGATTTGGGCAATTATTGTAAATTGTAAATGCACAAAGCATAAAATTGATATTCTCTCCTCAAAGTCACCAGACTCATCTGTGTTTATTATCTCCGTCAACCATTCATGTAAGTCACTACGAAGAACCACGGACGCGTTCGACTGAAGGTCACCAGTTAACACGGCCACCGGTTAAACTGAAACACCGGTTGCTCTGATCGAGCGCCCTCTAGTGGGCCGTGGAGGCAGCCGAGTGCCGGATAGTTCGATTAAATAAAAGAAATGTTGAGAATATATAAAGCTAGGTGTTTTTATTCACAAATAAAATTTCAATGGCCATCTGGGTTTAAGTATCACCACGACACTCACGACACATCGTCTGTAGAGACATTCTTGTTTAGCTCCTCTTCGTGGTTCTCTGAATTGTTCCTAACAATCAGAAGTGAGCCTTAAATTACAAACGATTGAGACCACATGTTGCTCCAGACACCAGCCAGCACTCTTAGATCAGTTTGTGGTCATTTCATTCAACAACAGTTGAGTTTGAATTATGCACCACGTCAGCATAATAACAACTGCAATGCAACCTTCACACGAGGCCTCTCGACACCAGGGCCACCAGATTAGACAACAATGCGGTCCTAATCTCATATTATTGAAGCTGGTTTTGTGATCAAGTGGTGCATATTCTCATGTTGATGTACTCCGGAGTAAATGTGAGGCCTTCAGGGTTCCCTGAAGGTCTTGACCTGGACAAATACTCAGAAACAAAAACCTCTGACTGAAGAAATAAACTCCACGGTCGAGAGGGGGGATCTGAGACAAAAAGCTCATGAACACTGACCAGATTGACCAGAAAATTAGGTTTAATTTAGAGTTACATCCCTGACTCCTTCAGTGTGTGTTTGAAGAGTGACCTTTTATAACTCTGTGAACTTTCACAGGACAGGAAGGCAGGAAGTGGAGAGAAGGAGGAGGGGGGGGGGGGGGAACAGGACGAAGACGGGAAGGAAGTAGCTGCACAGGAAAGGGTGGGATTGAGAGAATTAGAGACAAATGGGTGGAACAGGAAGGAGATGTAAAGGAAGAGCGTCTGAGCCGTATCGGAGGATTTGCTGAGCAGGCCTTTTTTTCAGCAACACTCATTGATCCACTCTGCCCGTCTGTGTGAATCCTTTACTGACTCATGTTTTATGAGAGCTTCATGATGTCCAGAGGATTTGTTCGCCGCTGTCAGATTTCCATTTCCTTTGATTGACAAACAGATTAAATTAGATCTGTGGAAGAGTGATGACTGTTAAGAAATACATGTTTCCTATAACCATGGATGGGCTACTGACTGGGACTACCAGGCACAGGCCCAGGGGCCCAAAGTGTCAGGGGGCTGCCTGGTCTTCACCTAAAAAACTGTCTCTCGAAGAGACATGTACCAACCAGGAAGAGAGGACCACAAAAAAAACATAACACGACTGCAAAGAGACGCAAAAAGATCACGAAGAGACTCAAAACAATTACCAAGAGACGCAAACTGACAACAATGTGATACAAAACAACTACAAAGACTCAAAATCACTACAAAGAGACACCACCGCAGACAAAAATAACTATAAAAAGACCAAATTGGTTACAAAGAGACTCAAAATCACTAAAAAGAGACACAAAACAACCACAAAGAGACTCAGTTTTTGTAGGATTGAAACCGTCTCTTTACCTTCAACCCAGAACTAAAACATTATTATTTTAACAGATTTGATTTATAGCCGGTATGTTGACCAACTTTCTTCAAACTTTAATAAACTGGAATAGAAAATGAATAATATGTCGTCATCCTGTGGACAGTGTTATATAGTTTAAGTGTCATGAACCCATAAATGTGTATGACATTAAAAACGCTGTTATGTACACGACTGTCACCTCAGACCTCGCTCTTGTTCTTCTAAATTATTCATGAATATTACCCGACAATCACGACACAGACAATAGGAACAGAGACGTGAAGCCAAACTGCTCTTTCTGTGATGAATATTCAGGAACAGTTTCACAAAAAATACAATAATATCTGGCCTTTAAAGACTTTACATAATGATGTGATATTTGCTGCTTCAAAAAAAAGAAGACATTTCCTTTGGAATAAATATGTTTTTATTCATAAATGTAAATTTAACATTTTATTAAAACTAATTTAGTTTTTTGTTTTCCTCGAGGATGTTGGGCAATATGTGAAACTACTTTATAATTTAACAAAAAGGCTATCAACACACTTACTATGTGTATGTTTCATAATATTTGTGTCTATTCTGATATTTCTTATACATATTTTCTATTTTTTAATTATGTCTTATACTATTGTACAAGTGTTTAATGTTATGCACCATGACATTTGATATATATATACATATGATACTATATATATATATATGTATAATTTATATGTAGTATTATAGCCAAATTCCTTGTATGTGTGACGTTCTTGGCAATAAACCAATTTCTGATTACAAAAAAGAAAAACGTTTGAGCTCTGTCTGTCAAGTGCGCATGCGCGTAGAGGGAAGCGGAAGTAAGCATCATGTCGACAGAGGACCCGTTTTTCGTTGTGAAGGGGTGAGAAACATACACATTAAGACCTAAAACCCGCCGATATCGCGAGCTAATTCAAGCCGTTACGTATTGAAAGCTTAACAAGAAAGCGAAGATTATGTTTTCCTTGAAAACAATAAAAGTTACACGAGCGAAGTTGAGGCTAAAGCTAGCTGTAGCTAACTAGCATCGGGTGCTACCAGCAGCGCAGAGGGGGGTCAGTGTGTGTGTGTGTGTGTGTGCGTGTTGACGTTTGTTTTTAACTAATTAAAGAGTCACTTCCGCTCTGGAGTATCTCGTGTTCACAGCTGGCTCGCGGTACAGCTCTGGGACTCCGCTGTCAGGCAGTTTGCGAGGCGCTGCGAAGTTAAGAGAGAGGATGCTAACACGTAGCTGCTGTGTTTGTTTTGGTTAAACGAGGGGCGTGGCTGTAGGAGACATGTTGGGGGGGAAACAAAGTATCAGGTGTCTGGGTGAAGGGTGAAGTACACTAGATAACTGTGTGTGTGTGTGTGTGTGTGTGTGTGTGTGTGTGTGTGTGTGTGTGTGTGTGTGTGTGTGCGTGCGCGCGTGTCTGTGTGTCTCTCTCTCTCTGTGTGTGTGTGTGTGTGTGTGTGCGTGCGCGCGTGTCTGTGTGTCTCTCTCTCTGTGTGTGTGTGTGTGTGTGTGTGTGTGTGTGCGTGCGTGTCTGTGTGTGTGTGTCTCTCTCTCTCTGTGTGTGTGTGTGTGTGTGTGTCTGTGTCTGTGTGTCTGCGTGTGTCTCTCTCTCTGTGTGTGTGTGTGTGTGTGCGTGCGTGTCTGTGTGTGCGTGTCTCTCTCTCTGTGTGTGTGTGTGTGTGTGTCTGTGTGTGTCTCTCTCTCTGTGTGTGTGTGTGTGCGTGCGTGTCTGTGTGTGCGTGTCTCTCTCTCTGTGTGTGTGTGTGTCTGTGTGTGTCTCTCTCTCTGTGTGTGTCTGTGTGTCTGTGTGTGTGTCTCTCTCTCTGTGTGTCTGTGTCTCTGTCTCTGTCTCCAGGGAGGTGCAGAAGGCCCTGTCTCGAGCCCGGGCGCTGTTCGATAGATGGGAGGAACTGTTGCAGGATGGGCCACAGGTGAGCTTTCCCAACAGATCTTTAATCACATTGTTGGTATTACATTTGTCTCTTTAGATCGGTATGAAATGTGCTCAAACATTCCAGTGCTACACGTAGAGGAGGCTTCACAGCCTGTTTTCAGACCTCTAACACACCGCGCACATCTTGTAATCAAGAGAGTGTGAAAGTGAAAATGCGTCCGTGGTGAGCTGAACTGTAGTTAACTGAGTGTTCTGTGGTCTGAAGGTGAGCCGGGATGAGCTGGACTGGAGTGCCAATGAGCTGAGGAACTGTCTGAGGGCCATAGACTGGGACCTGGAGGACCTCAGCGAAACCATCAGTATCCTTTCAGAACAACTCTCTCTCCCTCCTCCACACAACCCGTATCCTCGCATGACCGACGGTATTCACACAACACAAACGGAGGCTTTGTGTCTCCCTCGCCTCCCGTCATCTCTCCACGTAATCGTTGTAAAACCATGTTTTACTTGTATGATAATCCAACAAATATCAGAGAGCCTCTCAGTACGTAGAATAATGCATTTGTTTCAAACCTCACACATTATTTGCAGTACATGTACACCAGTCAGACACAGTCAGGCACACTTCAATGATACACTTTCAGCTGTTGTCACTGAATGCATGACAACGTGCTCAGCAGTGAGCGCCTGGAGGCGTGTCCTGTTCCTTAACCTGCTCAGGCATCGTGGAGTCCAACCCGGGGAAGTTCAGACTGGGAGACGAGGAACTTCAGCAGAGGAGAGGCTTCGTGGAGCGGACCAGGAAGTCTGTCCAGGTGAAACTCATCAAGCTTTATTAAGAGGTTGTCAAATATCATAGTTCACTAGTTTAATTATTTATATGTGTGTGTGTGTGTGTTGTAATTCAATTACTTGAATTTGCTGAAAAATATAAATCTATTAAAAACTGAGCCACAAATCGTTTGATTGGAATTACATTCGATGAACAGAAGACGGTAGACGATCTACAAGTATTAACAATTTAATAAGTCAAGCATCAAAGCATGAACAACATCGATCTATGGTTTCACAAAATACAAGAATTGATTAAGTATCCCGAGCAACAGACACGGAGTCAGGGCTCGGTCCACGCATCTCCTTCTATCGTTTCTTTGTGTCTTTATTCATTCTCATGAGGAGTTGACCTTGTCCTGCACAGGGACGAGTTATCTTCACACACACACACACACACACACACACACACACACACACACACACACACCAGGGTGGGGCCGCTGTGTGTGGGAGTCCTCCAGTTCTCATGGACAGAGAAGATGCTGTTCCTGCTTTCCACCTGCTGTTGCTACATAATATCTCACGGACTAGCCCGCTTCACAGCACATCTAGTTCTGAGTTGAAGCTGAAGCAGCTGTGTGTCAGAGCGTCTTCTTTGCACGGGGAGCGCGTGAGTGCCTCACCCGGAGATTCAAACCTTTGCTCTGTGACACGCGCAACATGAGCACACACACAATACTCATACGTGTAATGCCTGTAAATACCGTTAGCATATTTCTACAACAGTGATTGACAGGTCACTGCCTCCACCAGAGCTGTGTACGGCGTCTTCGTGTCACTCCTCCTCAGTCCAGATATGGTCACTTCCTGTTCACTGGTTGCGGAAAAAACAACAACATGGCGACGGCGAAATCACCGAATTCAAGTCTTTATAACGTCCACAAACCAACGAGTGACGTCGCGGTGACGTGCGATGCTCTTGTCGGGGGACGTTTAATTGATTCTCCGTCGTTACTCGTTTTGTCTGCGTCCACCTCCGCGTAACACTCGGGTGAAGGAAGCGTCCTGCAAATAGAGCTGAGTCATCACAGCCAAACAAAAGGCCTCCTGACGCTCTCATCTGATCACAGTCATGGAGGTCTCTGCACCGAGCCGGGCCTCTGAAGGGACAGACGTAAACTCTGTGTGTGTGTGTGTGTGTGTGTGTGTGTGTGTGTGCAGGACATGAAGGATCAGCTGTCCAGCCCTTCTGCTGTGGCTCAGGTAGAGAAGAAGAACAGAGAGGTAGGTTCATGTGTAATAAGTAATATGTGTGTTATAAGCTCTACTCACCCCTCATGAACAGACTTTGTATCGTCTGCTCTTCAGAGAGCTCATCTCACGGTCAGATCTTACTTCAGTTCATCTCCTCACACTCCGCTGATGTTTCACCTCCTCGCTTTGACACATTTCCATCTCGTACTGAAGAAGTGAAACTAAATGTTGCATCTTATGATTTTGAATGTGACGTGAACATCAAAATATACTGTATATGTCTCCCTCCCTCCAGGCTCTGCTGACGTCTTCAGGACAGGACAGGTCAACAGGACTCGAGGCCCACCTGGTGTCTGCTAACTCCAGATACCTCCAGGACCAGCAGGAGCAGCAGCAGGTAGAGAGGGATGCACTGGAAACCAGAGGCGGTTACAATGCGCTCCAGAGTTAGCGGGTCTTTAGAGGTTCCGGAGTGAGACGTCCTCGTCTCAAATGTCCTCTCTTTGTCTCAGTGCAGCGTGAGACCCGCATCAGGAACAGAGAGAAGAAAACATTTAAATCAAACCAATAAAACCGGTTTGAAAATAGGGTTTGAGTGAGAGGACAAAGGAAGAAAGAGAGCTTTCATATTGTCTAAAGAATTCAACGTAAGAGACGTTAAAGAGGACCGGTTGTCTCTACGTTGCTGATACACATTTGTAATGGTGTTGTGTGACTTCTTTAGTTGTGAAATAAGACGTCTTGTAAAGTCCCACACGAGAGCCTCCGAGCCGTTAGTCCGTCCGAGGAGACGTTAGCAGACGAGGACGAGTCCGTCACGGAGAGACGGCGTCTCCGTCTGTCTGCTGCACCAACGCTCACGACTCAACACGCCGCGGTGAAGCGCAGCGTCAGCGTCACCGGGCCGTTGTCCGGTTCTGCTTCCCGTGGTGTTGAATGACGGAAATATTTCTTTCGGCACTTCTTGTGTCAGGTCGTGGTTTTTACTACAAAACGAGTACGTGTGTGTGTGTGTGTGTGTGTGTGTGTGTGTGTGTGTGTGTGTGTGTGTGTGTGTGTGTGTGTGTGTGTGTGTGTGTGTGTGTGTGTGTGTGTGTGTGTGTGTGTGTGTAGCTGATCGTGCAGGAGCAGGATGAGCAGCTGGAGTTGGTGTCGGGCAGCATCAGGGTCCTCAAAGACATGTCGGGACGCATCGGGGACGAGCTCGACGAGCAGGCTGTGTGAGTGCACACACACGCACGCACACACACACACACACACACACACACACGCACGCGCACACACACACACACACAATGCATAATTCCACTCAAACAATTAGATGTGACATCCAGGCGGCAACGTCCGGTTCTGCAGAGTGAAGCCGATGCGTCATGTGTTAAAGCTGCATTCTCTCTAGTGGCCACCAGGGGGCGACTCCTCTGGTTTATAGAAGTCTATAGAAAATGACTCTACTTCTCTCTTGATTTATTCCCTCAGTAAACATTGTAAACATGAGTTTATGTCTCAATCTCTAGTTTCAAGTCTTCTTCAATACAGCATGATGTTCATTTAGTACATGATGGTCCATTTAGAGTCACACAGACCATAAAGCAGGGGATGCTTTAGGGCGTGTTGAGTTATCAGACAGAATTCTGGGAAACGTATGAAATCATAACAGCTGAGTTAAAGCAGAGCTGTTAGAATCACAGGTCAAACTCTACATCTTCATCTTCATCTTAACTCTGTAATATTAATGGAGGTAATAAAACACTCCAAGGCCTCTAGAAGTTTCTGTTTCCTCCTCTTTAAAAAGTGTGTGTGTGTGTGTGTGTGTGTGTTCAGCATGTTGGGGGACTTTGGAGACGAGATGGACCAGACGTCGTCCCGGATGGACTCGGTCCTCAAGAAGCTGGAGAAGGTGTCTCACATGACCAGCAGTGAGTTCTCACTCACACACACACACACACACACACACACACACACACACACACACACACTCACACACTGATCTGTCTTGAACGTGTCTGCTTTAATCCATGAAGACATCTGGAGGCTGTGAAAAAACTTGAGCAGATTTACTGAAGTCGCACAAAAGAAAGATCGACTCCACCACCTTCATCAGGCTTCTTATTAATAACCTTGGGTTGCACAATATGTACAGTTTAGCTGTAAAACAACATTCAATTCCACTTCAGCTGAAGCTGATTTTGTTTAGTTTCAGCTCCGCGATGTGTTTACTTTCAGTCGGGGGAACTTAACTGTTCGTACGTCGATAATCACTCCGGCTTCAACGGGATTATTATTGTAACCACTCAGTTTAGGATGAACAGGGAGGAGGCGACTCGTCCTCTGGTTCCAAAGTGTTGCTTCCTCACATCGTTGAGATGTTTGTGAACGTGTGAAACAGTGAACCGGTCCTGAGCCTCCTCTGCTGCTCCTCAGGTCGGAGACAGTGGTGTGCCATCGGCGTGCTGGTCGCCATCATGATCGTGGTCCTCATCCTCTTCTTCGCTCTCTGAGGCCGGCGACCTCCGACCCCTCGACTACGTTCAGTGACGCCTCGCTGTCGGGACAGATGGACATGGATCCCCCCCCCCCCCCCCCCTCCCCCCTTTCCTTCCCTCTGAGGAGAAGCCGGCGACCCACAGACAGAAGTGAGGAGAGAACCCTCCTCCTCTCTGCTTTTAATCATTCTGGTGGACAAACGAGACCAGCGAGGAGACTCCGGTGTTATTACGTCTGTCCCGTCGGTGCGCTCGGGTTGATGATGATGATGATGATGATGATGGTACTCAGTGGAGGGGCGGGACAGGAGCTCTTGTCAGGTTAAAAACACAAATGTGTAGAAACGTTAAGCAAATCAAGATACGTCTATGCTTTAATAAGTACATTTGTATTTTAAATGTACTCACTTCGTCTCGTTTTAAGTAAATAAATATGAATTTATTATTAACTGTTCAATCAAGAAGGATGCGTGTGGGGGGGGGGGGGGGGTGTTTCAGTGCTGCCTTAAATATATTTTTGTATATCGTGGACATGTGCAGTGTTTATGTGCCTGCATCTCGTCATCGGTTGAGTCGGAGGAGAGTCTTTCGTTGCTCTGCAGGTTTTTCTTTCCTCCGGTCACACGAACCCGTCGACTCCCCGCTCGTCTTCTCGGCGCTGTGGCCGAGCGGACGCGTGCGGTTTGAGTTCCCGGTGGAGGTTCCGTCTCCTCGGGGGGGTTGAAGTCGGGTCAGCACGACGTTCGGCACGCGATTGGTGGATTCTTTGTTCGTCTCACTGGGCGGCGAGAGACGAGCCTTGTCTCGGAGCGAATGGGTTTGTGATGAGGAGGAGGAGGAGGAGGAGGAGGAGGAGCGGTTGCCGGGCAGGATGCCTCCACACTGAGCCTGATCCAGGCCGACGGCTCCCTCTGCTGGAGGCCTCGTTGTTCCTCAGTGTCACAGCGCTGTATAAATGTAAAGTTAAACTCTGACTTCATGTACAAAGACTTCTGTTTCTGCACAATCATTTTTTATGTGTACTCCTGTGTGATCCACATTTCTTTTCTTTTGCTTTTGTCAGCCAGAGCTCAGCGTTACACATTTCTCCTGAGACATTTTGGGTTTTCAGAGGTCAGCCGTCCCAGGAGTCCATGCGGGTGGAGTTCAGGGACGAGCTCCTCCCGGTAGTTCCTGTGTGTTCCGTGTGTTTTCACATATTCAAGCCCTCGCTCCTTAAATGCGTCCGTGGGGAAAATGTCTGCAAGCACAAATGAAGCGCTCCCGTCGCGAGTCCCCGTTCAGAGACCAGAGGTCTGCAGGTCGAGGGTTCTCCATCACGTTTGGATTTGACTACATTTACTGCGTGATACTGTAACATCACATCTGTATGGGAGAGCTTTACCTTCCACATCTGGTCCTAACACGCTGCTTTGATGAGTCCGAGTTCTTTCTATCCTGTAAAGCACAAAGAGCAGCTTTGTCTTTCTCTGTGGCACAAACCAAACCGTATTTATTTGTCTCATTGTCACCGTCCGCTGCAGGACGAGGATCTGAATGTTCCGATAGTTCTTATCTTCCAGATACACGAAGGAGACATGTGACTCGGCTGCTGTTGACAAACTGAACAGAACATGATTGTTTTCTGGCGTTTAAAGTTTCATTAAACTTGTTCAACGTGAATTTGACTTTGTGTTTTTTTAAATGATGGATTGTAAGACTTGTTGACGAGGCTTCTAAACATCGGTGCGTCTGTTTAGACCTCGTGTGTGTGTGTGTGTGTGTGTGTGAGGGTGTGCGCGTCTCGTCCCTCTGAGCTTTGTGTTTCAGATGAAAAGCTTCCACCAGCGAACGTCTCGGGACCGACTTTCAATCCAGAGCGGAGCCGTCGTGTGAAACGACATTTGCTTTATCTGTGATGAGCAGAGCGCCGGTCCCACGAGGGAGGAGCGACATCGTCACAGCATTTAAATTAAAATACAGCTCGTCGCTCTGATAAGGTTCTACAAGACTGATGTGATGCGTTTAGCTAGTTCATATCAAATGTCGTGGTAATAACACTTGTGTATGTCGAAAAATATAAAAAGTCATGAGCACTTGTTCTTTGTCCACCACTGTACCGGAGCAGCAGACATGTTTAAAGGCAAGAGTTATGAAATAAAGGGACATTCAACGTCTCATTCTGCAGTTCCCACTTGTGGCCACAGTGGCCGCTGTTCTGCAGAATCGACACATCTTCAATATGGAAGTACCTTCGATACGGGACGGAGGTAAATAAAGACTCGACGCAGCAGTAAGGTCAGTCCTGTTTGTTAAAAACCTTTTATTAAGATATTCAGATTTTTCCTCATTTTTAATCAGTCGGGTTTCTTTTTCTCTTTACAGTAGTTAATGTGCAATTATCTTTATTACTGGGTCACAGTTAGGAATTCACAAAGTTATTGGCACTTGGAACACATGGGGGAACACTGGCATGTACAGGGGGGGGGGGCAAAGGGTGTTTGGTCAGATGGGGGGGGGGGGGGGGGGGGGATGGGGTACGGGTCTTTGGGGCGTGTGTGTGTGTGTGTGTGTGTGGCGGGTGAGGTCGGGTATTTTCTTAGACATCAGTAGAAACTACTGCTTTGTTTTTATTTTATCCTTTTTTTTGTCGTTTACCTCCAAAAAGCTGTGATTTCACCTTTTTCATTTTTCTGGGTTATGAAGAATAATAAAGAATAATAGCTCATGCTGCGAGTGCACATCTAACAATCAGACTTCGATAGTGCTTCTATGTCATAATGTACAGTTTATATATTTATATATTTATAGTGGAAAAAATAAAAACGAGTAAAAGAACAGAGTTCTGCGGAGTATTGTCTTCTTTTTTTTTTTTACCCAACACCACCAGAGACAAGGAAGAGAAGGAATAAAAAATATCATTCACGGCTGCTATGATCCTGTGTACCCCCCCCCCCCCCCGTAGTATAACTGAGGTAAGACTGTGTCGACGTGGACTCTCGGCTGGTGTCCCGTTCTGTAGAAACCCTGCGCTGAATGCATTCAGAATGGTCCAAGAGTCGCTCTGCTGAGGCTCCCGGTGGTTCGATTCCTGACAAACAAAAAGACGAGATGTGTGTACCTGCTTTGTGACGGCAGCCACAGCAGCGCTGAGAGATCTGTGGGCATTAAGGTCTGCTATGGCTGACAGCTCCCGAGGTAAACTGGTACTTTTAACTGCATCGGTGACACGAAGACGAGCTTCTGCATCTCAGAGGTTTGCCCGTTTTGTATTCATTTATACATATACAGTATATTTATTTATATATATATATATTTGTGAGTGTGTGTTTTGTCTCTGGTGTGTAGGGATTTGGGAAAGAGCGGAGTAAATGTTTTCTGGATAGGAGACTACAGACCTGCAGAAAGAGGGGGGAGGGGGGGGGGGCATGAGGTCGGGCTGCAGCGCCGAGGAAGAGGAGGAAGGCGGCTGAGCGGCGCGATGGGGACGGGGGAGACGACGAGGATTCACCCCGGGATCACGATTTAAAAGTGGCTCTCAAGTTCAGCCAGTTCTTGCTCACTTCAGGACATTCAGCAGGGCCCCACACAGAACATGAGCCCTCTCTATCGGGCCGCAAGTCTGGAAATCAGTCGCTCGCGGGTGAAGGTAGTGGAGCTTCAGATATTTCCCGGTGGAGACCAACAACGGAGCTAAAAAGGGTGAATATCCGACTTGGCGGCACCAGAAACACGACGATGGACGCTCGTATTGGTGTTAGCTGGGTGTGTTGGAATGTGCCCCCATGTGAAGAGAAAAACAACTAAATCAGTGATCATTAAAGCCACGGCTCAAGTGTCTGATCCGTGGTAACATCCACCCCCAAACACTTATGCAACGAATGTGACCAATCAAAAACCCAACAAGCAGTGTGACGTCGTGGACAGTTGAAGGACTCCGATGTCGTCCGTCTTTAGTCCCTTCGTTGGTTTAGAAGCGGAGACGTGAACATCGGGCGGATCAGCAGAACCTCTGGAGGTTTTGTGCTCGTTTGGATCGACACTGGACCATCAGATGCTCGCTGGGTGATCAGAAACCTTGAGATCTGTGCAGGAACCCGGTCTGAGTCAACTCCAACCTTCACCCACCTGAACTCTCCCCCTCCCTCACCATCACCATCATCACCATCATCGTAGTTTTTTACAGTAAACATGTCATAAAGAGAAGAGAAAACGTACAAAATAAAAAAGGGAATAATAGTACAAAAAGATAAAAACAACAAAAATAAGGAACTTACAAAAAGAACCCTTACATTACATCTTGATCCCCCCCTCCCCCCCAAAAAAAACGTCCCACTTCTTACTCCAGCATCCAAACCACAGACAGGAAGTGACCCAGTGAGCGTGCTCAGGAAGGTGCAGAGGGCTTTGACTCTCCGGGACAGTCGAGCGCTCGCCCCAAAGGTGCTTTTTTTAATATTGTTTTAGGATTATTCCACTCGCTCCTCGTCACTTCAGTTCCTTTCTGTGGATCGGCGGCCGAGACTGAGATCAGAAACCTGGTGGATGGACGAGTCAAAGCTGACGGTGCTCTTTTGTTTTTTTGTGTCAGCGACTTTCAATCTGCCGACATCTTCATTTGGCATCACGCGCGGGTCCACGTTTTGGCGAGTTATTTTTGCGTCTTGTGTCGAATCGGTTACAAAAAAACAAAAACGATGAGCAGCAGAAGCGTCCGGCGGTCTGCCGCTAAGGTGCTCGGAGGAGTACAGTGATCGAGACTCGGTACAATCGTAGCTTCACTGCTTCTCGGGATATATATCGCCCTCTGGTGGCGTTGGCAGCTAGCTACTGCAGCCACTGAGCCGCAGTAGCTGCTTCGAGCCACTCGGTGGCGTTTAAACAAAGGAAACAAACATTCAAGCAGCTTAATCTTTGTGGAAGAGCTGGTCCGGAACCAGGTCCGGTAAACGTACTTTGGGTCGATTGATAAAGAAATGCGTTCGCATCGTCACAAGAGGATTTGATCCACGAAGAGATTTTTGATTTCAAACAGACATTCAGACTTGTAGCCTTACAATGAAGTGAGCCCGTACAGCGCTTTGCTCGCCTCATCCGTCCGTCAGTCGGTTCCTGACCCCCCCCCCCCCCCCCCCGTACAGTAAAAACCAAACATCTGGTCCAGCATTGAAACCTCGTCCCTCCCGTCCGCAGCACCTCAGTCGTACAACAATCGCAATGCAAAAATATGTGGTTCTCTTTCTCTAAACTATTTTACAGCTAACCCGCGTCTCACCTTTCTTCTTTTTTTTGTCATTTTCTTTTTTTAAACTTGGCAACTCTACGTACAGGTGTTAATGTGGACTTGTTAGTAGCATCTCTCTGAACCCTTAAAGGACTACAGTACACCAGCTCAGATGTAGAACAACTGCAACACAAAAGGAAAAATGTAAATGTGTACAAAGCTCTGCTGAAAGCGCGTATCGCTTTAAGAGAGACATTTAAAAAAACGGTGGCCCCGCCCACCCTTTAGTCGTGAGACTGTGCTCAGCGTGTTAGTTAAGATTCTGTGATACGACCCGAGGAACGGTTCCACGCATCGCTCGACAAACATCTCCTCCAAATCAAAGGAGGAAACTAAACAGACGGATATTAAATGAAATATCTCTCTGTGCTCGTCGCCAGTATTCTCAGAAGAAGTGTGGACACGCCCCACTAAGAACCGGTCCACACTGACCGACAGAACCACAAATATCACACCTTACACTTCTTTTCTTTTCAAAATCTCGCACAAAAAAAAAAAAACTTCTCAAAATGACAAAACCTCTTCCAGCTTCATCTCGATTTCCTGCCCGTATCATTTAAAGGAGCCTGGAGCCCTGTTGACCCTGAGCAGCGTCTGGCAGGCTGCCTGAGGATCAATGCAGAGGTATAGATCTACCGTCAGATTGTTTTTAGTTTCGTTTAAAGTGAAATGCTCAGTGAATCAGAGTTCTCTCTGGTAAACAGTTACAGTGTTTATATCTGGGGCTTTTATTGTGAAAGGTAACAACGGAGGAGATCTTTGTCACGGTTATAAAGGAGTAATAAAGTTTCTTGGTTTTGACTGTGGAGCCGCCATGTTGTTTGAATGTGTTCGTTCCGCACGACGTCATCGGTTGATGCCTTTAGAGGTGTCGTAGTTCTGGTACATTCCATTGACACATTGGAGCTTTTTCTGGATATCGATGACTTCGCTTCTTACTTTTCCATTGATAGTTTGGTCCATAAATGGCGTAAAAAATGCCTTTTTTTTTTACTTTAAGGCCGAGAGGACGGCTTCAAATTTCTCCTCTTGATCGACCGACGGTTCCAAAAAAACTCAATTATCACTGAAGATTTAACCTCTCACGATTATTGTGAGAACTGTTCACACAGACAGTCTTCTGTATTGATTAAGGTCACGAACACTGTATTAATAACCGTGTTGTACTAATAACCGGCCTCCGTCAGCTCTAACACAGCTCTAACCGACCAGCTCTCAGCAAACAAACGGCACGTTCAGGACATCAAAGGATCTCCACACATTCGATATTTTAGTGCAATTTCAACTTCAAAGCTGTGTTTTTTTCTTTCCTTGTACTTTTAGGAGGCGTTGTTCCGTGATCTGGATCAATAAGCGGGTCCTGGTCTTGGAGGGGGGGGGGTCACGTTTTTCAAGGGGATTCAGTGGCATTCAGCCCACGACCCCGCCCCTCTGCACACCGCCCGGCCACAGAAACAAACACCACCCAGGTATTTATCTCAGCAGCACAGGGCCAGAGAGACGATCCTCCTCCTCCTCCTCCTCCTCCTCCTCGTCATTCGCATCCTTTCTCTCCCCCTCTCCTCTCCCTCCTTCCCTCTCACTCTTGTCTCTTTGTCTGGATTGTGGCTTCGCTCATGTGACGACAGACTGCCGCAATGCCTCATCTGTCCTGGGAGATTCTTAACAAACATCTCCTCCTCCTCCTCCTCCTCCTCCTCCTCCTCCTCCTCCTCCTCCTCCTCCTCTTCTCAAGTCTGGGATGATCAGAGTTATTCTTTTGAGTCCACTTGGTCACTTGGATTTAAACAGTCTGGTCGATATATTCGCCTCATGATTGCCTGATTCTCTCACGAGGACATTCTGATTCGTCCCGGGGTAAAACAGGGACAGAATAAATGATCAATAGTCTGATCATTTAAAAGGTGCAGTACACACACACTTGGTCAGATGCACCTACACCCATTCATCTGCATATCTGCATTCCAATAGCTCTCTCACACACACACACACACACACACACACACACACACACACACACACACACACACACACACACACACACACACACACACACACACACACACACACACACACACACACACACACACACGGGTGAGAGTTTGGCAGGGATTTGCATTCTATGAAGAAAATGGAGTCGACACAGAAATGAAGCAGCGGTGGAGAGAAAAACAATGGTTCTACGTAATGAAGCGTCAAGGGACCGACACTATTTAACTCCTTCCTGTGTGTGAGAGTGTGTGTGTGAGTGTGAGTGTGTGTGTGAGGGAGGGAGACAGAAATGTGTACATAAAGAGAGAGCGAGAGATGTAAACAAAGAAAAGCCGAGAGACGGGTGAGGGCAGAGGGAGGGAAGGAAAAGGGACAATTGAAAGAGACAAAGTGTCCCCATGCAGGAGGACGGGACGTTTAGGGAGGGGAGCCAAAAGAAGTGCATTTTACATTTGAATGATTTTTATGTAGAAAGGTGCAACACTATCCGACAGAACAGATGTGTAGAGTCTGGATATGTGACTCTGCAGATGTGTGTTGGTATGGAGCTCTGTGAGGCAGACAAAAACAAACAGCCACTCATCTCAACCTCTCTGCACATACCACCCACTCTCACACACACACAGAGAGACACACACACACACACACACACACACAGAGACCTTGCACAGCCGAGCACCCAAACCACCCACACACAGTGACAGACATGCGCAGTCGCAGCGTGAAGCCAGACACACACGTATGCAGCGCATAGATCGCAGACCCAGCCTGGCATAGACACACACACACACACACACACACACACACACACACACACACACACACACACACACACACACACACACACACACACACACACACACACACACACACACACACACAGTCTGAAGCTCTTTGGCGTGAGGAGGCAGACATTAACATGCCATAAATGGAGATGGAGGGAAGCGAGCGCGGAGGGAAAAAAAGAGAAGAAAACTGCATACATACATTAATATGCGTGCACACACACACACACAGTGTTTGCCCATAGATGGACACACTCACACACAAAGCCTTTACAAACAGCTCCCAAACTCACAAAAAAAGCTCACGCTGCCGTACACAGCAGTATGCATGCATTCACACCAAATCATCTGAGCGTCCCAGCCAACACCCCCCTCCTCCCCCCCTCCTCCCCCCCTCTAGGGAGGCTCAGACTGTCCTCTTCTTCCCTCTCTCATCTCGGAATTTTCTTTTCTCATTTCAGGCGGCGGCTTTTAAACAAAGCATTGGAATACAAAGATTTCTTCTTTTTTTTTTTAAAGGAAAACAAAAATGGAAAATGTGCAAACCTCCCATCTCCCCCTCCTCCCCCATTTCTCTCTTCTTCTTCTTCTTGCTCAGTAACTCAACTTGTCTTCCTAGATTGCACCATGTGCTCCACAACAGAGGGGGGGGGGGGGGGGTAAAAGCCTCTCCACCTCCTGACTGTAGCACCTTCAGACCAACGCTTTTAAGGATTTTAAAAGAAATGTGAAAATATGTAAATATACATGTAAAAAAGCAAATAGACGCGTAAACATCTTTCCTCAAACGCCATTTTGTTACAACACTGGTCGACAGAACTGGTACCGATCCAAACAGGTTCGAGTTTTGGTTCTTCTGCGGGGGAGTTTAGACGTTTGTGTGTTTCCTTTAAGAGACGGTTTAACGACAGACCCTTCACCTCGAGGGTGAGGGTGTGTGTGTGTGTGTGTGTGTGTGTGTGTGTGTATGAACTGGTGACAGTGACATTGAACAGATCTCCACAGCATTTGTGTTGCCACTCTGGCAATAAGGTGCTTGAGGTTTCTTCTCATTTTCTCATTTCTAAATAAAATAAAAACACCAGAAAAAGGCCAAATAAGCGTAAAACACGTCGTTATATCAACGTCTAGTAAGCAACAAACATCTATAATATGTCAAGTTGTTTCTTTTGGGGGTTTTAAAGTGTTAGGCAAGATTGTCACACTTTAAAAAAAGAAACATTTTGGATACGATATGTTTTTTCGCAATTGGGAATTTCGCAACATTAATAATCAAACAGCAGATATGCAAATTAAACGCACAGGGAACGCAATATCACAAAGGCAAAATGATTCATAAGATATTATGATAGTGATGTAACAGCTGGATTATCTTTCAAATTAAAACTTTTTTAAATGTTGGCACCTTTGACCTTCTGCGTCATCACACGAGTGAACTAGTGAACCCTAGAGTTCACTAGGGTTCATTTAAGAAGCTGGAATCGGAGAATTTCCCCTTTTTCCCTTAAAACAATGACAATATTTGGCGATGAATAGATGAATATTTGCAGCTCTAATACGTTCCACCTGACGGTGTGTGGCGTCTGACATAAGAAGGATCACCTTCACGTTGATTGTCTGGGATTGATTTAAGTTTAAACTGAAGCCGGGTGGAATGAGGATTTGAATATCTGTGGTTTTAATGTCTTTCGGAGCAAAATGTCAGCGACACTAAATCATAGAAAACAGTTGGCCTGGAGCCGCTGTGTTCTGATGAGTGTGCAGCGTGTTCTCCAGGTCAGTGGTGTTTAGGAGTAAAGAGAAAAGACGCCGCTCACTTTTCTAAAAGCCGCCATTCATCGTCGCGGGTATTAAAAAGGCGAATACGTCGTTTCTTCTTTGAGTTCTGTTATTGATCATTCTTAACGCCTCCCATGTAGCCAGATGAAGAGGAGCCGTCAAACCAGCAGACACACCTTCGGTGACAGTTCACCCTCCGATCTAACGCAGCCTCATTAAATGACTTCCAGGCGAGCGCCGGCCCTCTCCGCTCTGCTGCTCTGTGATTCCCCTTTAATTCCCATGCTGCTCTGCTGTACTGTAGCTGATGCGGCTGACAGCGCCCAAATGCGCATTAGCGCGCGCTCACCGCTGTGATGGGTGAATGAATCGACCAAGCGTGTGTGAAAACACACCGTCTGGCCTCCCTCCCCCCCCTCCCCCCTCTCTCTCTGCAGCACACACACACACACACACACACAGAGCTGTATTCCTAGCAATGTACCAATGCCTGAATTAGCACCATTGTCCACGCCAAGCGAGCACGCATCCAGCCAGCAGAGCCCGAGGAGACTCGCTCTGCTAACGGGCCGCGGATCTTCTCAAGGAAAACTATTCAAACATGAGCTGGAGACAAAATAAAACACCACCAACGCCGCGCGCACACACACACACACACACACACACACGCTTTTGGATATTTCTTAACTTTCCTCCAGACTTTAAAAAGGGTGATAATCAGAGATAGAAATTGGATTTCAGCTCGTAGTTTTTTCTCTGTTTTTTGTTGCGTTTTTTAAAAATAAAAACACTTCTCTTTCTGATTCGTACAAAAAACGTAGCTCGATTGTACTCATACCGCAGGAAGCAACACAGTGCATTTAAACTCTTTGACAATCATCGGTAACAAGTTCCCTCTCCTTCAGGAGGCGTGGCAAAAATAATAAAGAACAACTAAGACCGTAAACACAAAAGTAACTGAAACGGTCTTTTGGAAGGGAGGTTGAGGGGAAATGGTTTTTAAGACAAATATTCTTTTTTTCCCCGTCAGTCAGAACTCACCAGCAGAATAAAGTGAGAGGCTGGTGGGTCAGTTTCCCAGCATGCCCGGCAGCGGGTTGAAGAGCAGCGTAGGTGGGGGCGGGCGGAGGTCGGGGGCATCGTAAACCATGCCAATATACATATCAATATTCATTTCAACCCCCCCGACCTCATCAATCCCACGCTCTCAGAGAAGCTTTCATCTCCAGGCGAATAAACGAAGGAAAGAAGAAAGAAGGCTCACTCAACCTCCTCTGACTTCACGAAGCCGCGGGTCGGATGCTTCGCCACGCATACATTCAATATCAAAAACAACAGTGTTACCGGAGTTTGGGGAAGGAAATATCACTTTCTGCAAAACAGGATCCCCCCCCCCCCCCCCCCAACAAAGCCCCGGGAATGTCTGTGATTGGTCAGAAAAGGGGCCGTAGTGACAGTACACACCTTCAAAAACATAAAAAAATAAAGGTTGAAATAGTTAGAAAGTTTGCAGAGGAATGAGGAGGTTGGCGGGGGGGGGGGGGGGTGTTCCAACCTCCTCTCTCTGCTACCTTTCTCTCTGTCTTTCTATCTCTCTCAACCGGAGAGGAGGGACAACCCGAAGTGAGGCATTCTGGGCAGTTGAGAGACAAATGTGGACAAACGAAGGAGGGGAAGCAGAACAAGTGGAACTGAAAAAAAGAGGTGTAAAAGAAGGAATAGACGCCCCCCCCCCATCAATCCGTCCATCTGTCCCCTCATCTGTCCGTTCACTCACTCAAAACAAAGTGCTGCCGTCTCCTCCCGCCCCGTGCAGGGCGTCCGCTTGCGTGGCTCCGCCCCCTGCTTCGTTATGGTTGGCGGCAGCAGCCGCCGCCACCGCTTCCAGGGAGGCGGGGTCAAAGCCCTGCTCCGCCCCCAGCGCGTCGGCCTCCATCTTCACGCTGTCGGCCAGGAAGGCGGAGTAGGCGTCGCTGTCGGCCATCAGCAGCTTGAGCTTGGGGATCCAGCTCTTGCGGACGACGCGGCGGGCGTTGGTGCACATGTCGGCCGCGATGGCGTTCATCTCGCTCTCCTTGAAGCTCGGCGCAAAGTTCTGGCAGTAAACTGGAGGACGGAACAGAGAGGAAGATGTCGAAAGAAACCACAAAAGAAGAAGGAGGACGGATGGCGAGGAGCCAGCCGCAAAGGGCAACTTAGCATGAAGGCTGCTCCAACATCTCAGCGAGACGTAACTCAGAGTATTTATAGTATTAAAGTGTGTGTGTGTGTGTGTGTGTGTGTGTGTGTGACTCACATTTGACAGCGTGCAGCACTCTGTTGTCGAGGGGTTTACGACTGGGGTCGTTGGTTGAAGAGCGGATGCCGGTCCCACAGCTGTTAGCCAGAGTGCTCCTGAGCAAAACAACAACAACAACAACAACAGCATGAAATAATCTCAGTTATTGGGGATGAATGCATTCAGCGAGACGTGCCGAACACGTACCTGTCAAAGAACGCGGCCAGCAGGCGTCTGAGCAGCACTTTGTGGCGCGTGCCGGCGCTGACGTGGCAGTTCATGAGCTGCGCGCGGGAGATGAACACGGAGGTGCCGCTCACCAGCTCCAGCTTCTCGGCCGGGTCGCCCTCCTCGTACATCTTCGGGTGGCAGCGGTTGCCGATCTGGCTGATGAGCTCGGCGGGCAGCGACGCAAGGTCCTGCCGGGACCGGGCTCCTCGGCCCCCTCGACCGCCGCCGCCGCCCGAGTCCGGGGCCGAGTCCGGGAGGGCCTCGACCCGCTCGCCGACCACTGAGGAGGGACAACGACGGGATTGTTTTTAAAGCTTCCTGACACGTTATCCCAAAAACATGCAGATCTACTTTTTTAATTTAGGAAGCTGCCGTTAATTACAACATGCTCTGGAATGTACTCGTTTCTGATTGGCTCAGAGTGTGCACATCATGAAGCCAGCTGTCATTTTAGCCGTGATACGAGATGATTGATCCTGAAGGAGGATCTGCTGCACTCTGCCTCCACTCGTGCATGAACACGTGCACTTCCTAAAGTGTCCGTTATTCTGACTTCAGAGAACACGAGTTCAGCTGGATCTCAAACCCTCCGATGACTCAGTGGGTCCACAGGAAACGACGAGCATCTTTAAAATCAATTAAACCTTCAGACCAAACATTGGTCACATGCTGTGGTGCACAAACGTCTGGAGGAAAAGCGTCTTTGTATCTAAACTCCTGACGAGACCGTTCACGTCTCCCGTGTTCAAGAAATAAACTTCAGTGTTGAACACAGAACAACCTCCGATCGTCTCCTTTAGATCAAACTATCCCAAGAGCTCAAACGCTGCAGGACTGGGTCTGAATCAATAGAGTACAACGTGTACCTCTGAGATGTAGTACAGTAGAAAGTACAACGTGTACCTCTGAGATGTAGTACAGTATAAAGTACATGTACCCGAGATGTAGTACAGTATAAAGTACAACATGTACCTGAGATGTAGTACAGTATAAAGTACAACATGTACCTCAGAGATGTAGTACAGTAGAAAGTACAACATGTACCTCTGAGATGTAGTACAGTATAAAGTACAACATGTACCTGAGATGTAGTACAGTATAAAGTACAACGTGTACCCGAGATGTAGTACAGTATAAAGTACATGTACCCGAGATGTAGTACAGTATAAAGTACAACATGTACCTGAGATGTAGTACAGTATAAAGTACAACATGTACCTCAGAGATGTAGTACAGTAGAAAGTACAACATGTACCTCTGAGATGTAGTACAGTATAAAGTACAACATGTACCTGAGATGTAGTACAGTATAAAGTACAACATGTACCTCTGAGATGTAGTACAGTATAAAGTACAACGTGTACCTCAGAGATGTAGTACAGTATAAAGTACAACATGTACCTGAGATGTAGTACAGTATAAAGTACAACGTGTACCTCAGAGATGTAGTACAGTATAAAGTACAACGTGTACCTCAGAGATGTAGTACAGTATAAAGTACAACGTGTACCTCAGAGATGTAGTACAGTATAAAGTACAACATGTACCTCTGAGATGTAGTACAGTAGAAAGTACAACGTGTACCTCAGAGATGTAGTACAGTAAAAGCAGCAGTTTGTTTACATAAAGAAATGACGATTTGTTTTTCTCACTAAATAATCAAAGCGAACCGATAAGAGTATCGATAAGGAAGCGAACCGATAAGCAGTACTGATGAGAGTACTAGTATCCTAACGAGCGATACTTCAGAAGTACGCGGAGCCCTTGAGGTGACGAACCTGCCGCTCCGGCGTTCAGCATGCTGTACATGGTGTACATGTTGCAGATCTGTCGGTACTGCTCTTCGGCGCTCTCGTCCGCCACGTCGTCCTCCTCCTCGTCATCGTGGTAGCTGATGGGCGAGTCGCTGGTGTACATGCTCAGCGTGCCCGGGCTCGTGCCCTCGGGGGTCCCGCCGTTCTGGTTGTTGTTGTTGTGGTTGTTGTGGTTACTGTTGAGTCCGGCTCCTCCCATCGAAGAGGCAACGCCGCCGCCCACCATGCCGGCATTGGCTGCAGGTCCGCGCCCAGAGGCATCCTGGGTAGTGTTGTTGGAGGAGGAGCACGAAGAGGAGGAAATGTAGCGAGCAGCCTTCCTCATCCCACCTCCCCCCCCAGACCCGCCGCCGCTGTCACGGCTGCCCCCCTCCCACAGCCGCTTGGCCACGGGGGTGCAGACCACAGAGTAGGGAGAGCCCTCCTGCTGAGGGGGGGAGAGAGAGACAGACAGAGAGAGAGACGACTCAATAAAACGCCGACTCTCGACGGTCCCGCTCACAGACTCCTTGTTTGCTTCAGGCTGCAGAGGCCCGGATGTGTTGAATTCCCTCGTCAGTGTGTCGGTGTAACACCTACCTGCTGTGAGGTGGGCTGAGGTGTGGAGGCCATCTGTTCCGTCTTCACCTTGGACACGAGGGGGAGGGGCGTCAGACAGGAGGCGGGCCTCCCCGCGGCCGGAGCGACCACGCCGACTCCTCCTCCTCCGCCGCCGCCCATCGTCTGCGCGACGGGGCTCTGGGGCTCGGTCTCCTCGGTGTGGAGGCCCTGGGAGTCACAGCTCGGAGACGAGACCTGGAGGTGTGTGGGAGACATGAAGGAGGATCTTTATGATCATACACTCAATATGTATATCAAACCGCCGCTTCCTGTTGTTATTCCTAAATCGAGCCTCTAAAGTACCGACGGCAGAACCTATATGACTTCAAATGTCTGGAACATTTAGAAACGTGTGCACTTATACTATGAGTAGATTAAAAAAATCATATTTCGGTGAAGCTACTGTTCTGGCTGATTGTAACACTTTAAGCTTCTTAATCTTAAAGTGGTTTCGTAGAAAACATGATTTATTAGCGCTGTAATTCAAAAGATAAACGCTAGATTAATCAATAAGGAAATGAATCCTTAGCTAAGCCCCGCCCCTAAAGCATCCCCTGCTTTATGGTCTGTGTGACTCTAAATGGACCATCATGTACTAAATGAACATCATGCTGTATTGAAGAAGACTTGAAACTAGAGATTGAGACATAAACTCATGTTTACAATGTTTACTGAGGGAATAAATCAAGAGAGAAGTAGAGTCATTTTCTATAGACTTCTATACAACCAGAGGAGTCGCCCCCTGGTGGCCACTAGAGAGAATGCAGAGAGAACACACTTCAGTATTGGCTTCATTCGGAAGAACCGGAGTTTGCCGCCTGTACCACACAAAGTTCTGCATAGAACTTTAAAATATACACCATGTTCCTTCAGAGAGTTAATCGTGTTAATCTGGTTGCTGGAGAAGCCGAACTCTGCAGAAAACCCCGTCTGATAACCAGCGACACATCCTGCAGCAGGAAGTGCCGGCATGTTCCCGAACATACAGAACACATAGCTAACACATCGCTTTGTCCTCGTTAATATGTAGATTTATGCAGCTTCAACTCTAATCGGATCATCTGCTACTCGTACAGAGGGTACCGCTTAGTGTCAGTGCGACGTCTCAATTATTCTTGAGTCACGAGGACGCGTCTACAAACAGGAGACGCCTCCTGACAACACGACGCCACGCAGAGTCTCACACATGTGCCACGGTGGCAGCACATTAAGAGAGAAGCTATTTTATTCATGCCTGGGTTATAAATTATTCAGGTTTATTACATTTTAACCAACTAGTGCCATCCTAGGTACTTTAAACCAAAATACCTTATTATGAAGTATAGATACTGATTTATGTTACTATTCTAACTCATTGTACCCCGAAATAACATACAAAAAGGCCCCAAAATATACAAGTCAACTGTATACTACCAACTGTGTACTTTCACTTTAGAGGAAAACATTGTAGTCACACTAGCGAAACACTCATGTCATCGGCTCGCGTTGACTCCAGGGACGTGAAGAAGAGTTCAAGGGTCCGAATGTCAAGTCAGTCTGCAGAGCCCTCAAGCCCCGCCCCCCTCACGCAGCGCTCGTTTATTCAAAGTTCATTAATATTGAACGTGTCACGTGTCTAAATTGCACCAAATTCGACAACGTGGGTCCCCAGCGATACACCCGCAAAGTGTGAAGTAGATCGGATGAGGCGACAATTACAGTTCTATAGTTCTGCATTTAAATCGTTTTCTTTTTAAGGAACGCTTCGTCGGCAGCTCACCTTGAGGAAAAACTCGGTGCCTTTCTCCATGATCTGCTGGATCTGGAGGAAGCCGGCGGTGTACATGAGCAGGAACTGGTCCCCGACGTTCATGCTGAGGCGCCCCGTGTAGCAGAAGGCCAGGATCTGCTGGAAGCTCTGCGGCTGCACGGCCGGCGGCAGCTCCACCACCGAGCTCTTCCCGCCGGCGTTGAACAGATCCCGGAAGTAGGAGCTGCTGGCCGCCAGCACCGCGCGGTGGGCCTGGGGGGTAAACAGGCGCGTCACAGGGGTGTGAAGATATGTAGATGTGAGATTGTAAAGCCGTGTCGTAAAACACACAGCTTCTGTGCGCACTGCGCACTCAAGTACGTGGAGGTAAGAAACCAAAGCACCATGGACGTCATCTATTTTGAAGAGTTAGTATTGATCATACCAATTGTTTCCAACTGAAAAGGACTCGTTTCCGGCTACAGTTAATTCTGAAATGAAGCCAAACTTCTAATTGTATTGAGCAGTAGCAGAGCCATTTTATTTATTCCCATTGTGAGAGGAGGCCAAAGGGAGCTCAGGAAATCCATTCGAAATGATTTAAAGCAGGACGACGACCTGAGTCATATCTCCCCGTTTTACCGATTGATCCCGAAACGTTGTCAGCATCTCCACCGTGGAGCTAATTAGGTCTCACTGCAGCGCTCACAGCCTCCAGGGCCGTGAGCGCTGGAAGAAAAAATGAAAACCAAAACCTTCCCAGACATGTTGGTAAAAAAGAAACCGCATGCAAGAAAAGTATGTGCAAAAAACATGAAAAATAAATGTATTTCAACTATCTTTTCTTTTGATCCCAATCCTACTTCGGCCCCTCCTTCATCCTATAACACTTTCCCAGTTTTAATCCTGCGTTACTTGTTCCTTCATCTCTTGTTCTATTCCAAAAATAATCCGTATCGCTGTCTTTTCTCGCCTGTATAAAAGTTTCAAATGTTCGATAACTCATCCTGCAATTGGAGCTCCGGGCGTTTCCCTTTCTTTACATTAGACCTCAGCCACAGGTGAGCGAGTATGGTTTAGATAACGCTAACCCGTGGAGACGTGCACGAGCTCGTTATGTGACCAATAGGCTGATAAATAAGAGCACTGAACTTTTCTCGAATCGGTAACAGGTAAAAAGGTAAAAAGGACCTTGAAGGCGTGTCCCTTGACCACCACGGAGACATCACAGTAGAGGCCCTGCAGCCGCTGTTCGTTCAGACACTCCAGGATGTTGTTGCCAAAGTTAGGGATCGCCATCTGCAGCGTCTGAGCCATAACGCTCTGCCCAGCACCACAGGGTCTGCAGGACACAGAGAGGTCGAGGGTTAGGCTCAAGACAACAGGGCCGACGGCATTCAGAGGGTATAAACAGAGGAATGGAGGGCAGAGGAGGGAAGGAGGCAAGGAAGGAGACGTATTATAGTAATAATAAACCGATGAACTTGCATATCGGCCGATACACACATCGGATACCACCTCGTTAAACAAAAAGGTCTAAAAAGTTCATAATTCCTTCAGTAATATCTATTCTATAGAGCTGAGAAAACATTTCCTTCAGACAGTTTCTCCCCAAAACTACATTTTATAAGATTACATTTGAACACATCGTGATATACTCATTCTTACTGAACAGAGCTTGAACGCGTCACGATGCAACTCATTCCAACCTCCGTTAGCCGTTAGCTCCGTTAATTAGCCAAGCAGGACTGCTAACAGCGAACGCTAACTAGCTCTTCTCCTGCCGATTTCAACACGCAATAGTTATAAATGAATAGATGACGTGAAGTCAGATGGGTGCACAAACTCGCAATCCAACTGTTTCGGCTGTATACAAGGCCTTTCTGACACTGGTACCGGAACAACTCTTAAAAGTTGAACAGTTAACCAACTATAAAGAATTTTGACCAATTAGCGTCAGATATTATTACAAAAGGTTTAAGAGTAGTGGCGTGTCACTACGATGACAGTAGCTGGTCCACCTTAAAGGTCAGTCCACCTTAAGTGAACCCGAGTTGTCGAACCCCCTTCGGTGAGGTTGAGGACGCAGGAACTTGGCTTGGGTCTTGAGGAGATGGAGCATTTAAGTGTGTAGGGTGTGAAAGTAACATACCAGGCTGAACACCCACGTGTCGTCCTCTTTGTTTACCTCTCTGGCTTCCACTGGTTACCCCGTGTTTAACGGCACATTGCTATGAATTGTGGGTAATTCCCTGAGACAAAGTCTTCATAAAGGACTCAAATGTCTGCGAGAGACTCAAAACACTCGATGATCTGACAGCGGGTCAGAACTAAACCCTTTACGGACATGAAGTCAACCGTGATGGATTCAACCCGTTTCTGCATCTCGTCATCTTCAACCACAGCACCTCTGCATACTAAGCACTGATCCTGTCGGCTGACCAGGGTCGGCTATCGGTCGGGGAAACCAGAACCCTAAATGAGCATCAGTGGGACGGATAGATGAGTGAAGGTGAGGAGGAGCGTGATGAAGTGATGAGGAGAGGGCGAGGCACCACAGAAGAAGAAGAGGAAACAGTAGATGAAAGCAGTAATGAGACGAGAATACAAAATAAAAACTGTGCAAGAGGCAAACAAGACAGAAATGAAGAGGAGACAGACTTGAAATACATAAACAGGGTAATTGAAGCGTATGATGATTGATGACTAAAGGATTTGGTAAACAACTTTAATTCAAAACTCCGACTTCGAAATGAAAGAGAATTTTGGGCCACCAGCAGTTATGTAAGCCATCGTTCTGGGTTGTTTTTTTTTTTTAACCTTGTTTCATTACATCTAATTCACAGTTAATAAACTGTTTGGTGGTTTTTGGCCTACTTTGTTGTGTTCTCAGTCAAAACACAGCCTCTTACATAACTCGTCTCCTTCATCATCCGGCAGAGACGCCCGTGATCAGAGGAGGAGGAGGAGGAGGAGGAGGAGGAGGAGGAGGAAGAACTGTCCAACTAGTGACAGAAAAACAAACAAGGGAATAGAGCTCACAATTGATTTTTGCTCAAAGGCAGAGGGCATTGTTCTTGGCTGGACCCTTTTATTTTAGTCTATAAATGCACAACGTATCCTTAGATCTACTTTAATGTGAAATAAAGGTTCTTACTTCCACGTCTATCCTAGCCCTTGTAATGGTTCTAATAGCGGACCTCTTAACGCTAAATTACCGTCGTGACGATATTTGGTGCTTTTGTGGTCAACTAAATAGTGAAACACAGGACTCTGGTGTTTGGTGTTAGGCAGACTGAAATGTATTCATGTCTGATATTAGAGATGAACTATTAATAACTCATGTAATACATCATTAAAACTACTAACGACAACATTAGTTTTAATCAATGAAAATAGAATATTTTATTTCCTTATCATTTGAATTTTGTGTTTTTATGAAGAAGAAAAGAGACACTAAAGTACTATAACAAAGTAAAAGCATAACATTTAGTATTTTTGATGGTTTAACTGACTTCAGAGCGGTTTAAATGATGTTTGGGAAACAAATAGTCTGAATCCTTGTGGACCAGCTGCTCTAATCAAACAACAACATGGATCAGCAATGATCAGCTGTTAGTGCCGGCTCTAAAGGTTGTGTTGTTTGTTGGGTATGAATGATTAGTTGGAGTCCTGATGGGCAGCTGGCTCCTTGCATGGTAGTCTCTACCATCAGTGTATGAACGGGTGTCAACGGGTGAAATATGACATGTAGTGACTAGAAAAGCACGAAACAACACGTCCAACAGGAGAACGTCAACTTGAGTATGAAGTTGAATTCATCGAAAAGGTTTCCGATGCCTTCAAAGCAACGAAACAAACAGGTCTGGGCCACCTGTGCATCGGGTTCGCGCCAGAGAGAATTTAGCAGCCAAATCAAATAGTTTGCAGGATGTTCAACCTTTGTTTCTTTACAACACATTTAATACTGGACTTGTTTCTTTGCAGGGTTTGTATAAAGGTAATAAAGTAGACCATGAATATGAGACATGAGTTATTGTTGGTTGGGTTCTCTCTCTGAGCTACATTTGTTGCCTTTTTGATTCTTCACAGTTCATTTAGTTTGCACGTCAACAATAATGCAGTGGTTGTAGCTTCCAGGTGTGACCGTGAAGCAGCGTGCACTATGTATAGCGTGCACGCTCAGCAGAACCTTTCCCCGTTGATAAATACAGGTGGGCTCCAGCCGTCCTGGGCTGCAGACATGACGCCTACAATAAGGGCAACGCTGAGGATTAAAGGGCCATCAGCGTTTCCTCATAATTAATTTTAAAAGTTTATTGCAACCCATTAACTGTGAGAGATATAGGCATAGTAAGCACGGCACTGGGTTATGAGAGAGTAAAGCATGGCTACTTACAATCCTAGCACCACACACACACACACACACACACACACACACACACACACACACACACACACACACACACACACACACACACACACACACACACACACACACACACACACACACACACAGTTAAGGTTAAAATAACCATAGTTGGACTTATCAGCATCTCTGGGCGTTTGACAGTTAGAATAAGTCACTTAAAGATTGGGCAAATGCTAATATTTAGTTTGAGTACTGATTGTGAGAACTGCCATTATGATATAATCATGCTTAATTAATTGGGCAACAACAAAAAAATACAATTAAGACTGCAGGCAGAGTGCTTATTGGATCGGGAGCACTTTGTACAATATGATCTGAATAATATATGCCATCATATCAAAACACTATTAGCGCCTGAGTGTATAAATTACAGTTCTCAACTACTTGTTAAAAATCGATGGTGTTTTGACATTACTTCCAGGCCATTGCGCCCGTGACACATTATTGTACCTCGACAGTCTGCGTCGATGTACAGAGATCAATACGCGTCGCATTAACGTGAATATTATCCAACTGAAAGTGGCTCAGAGTGACATTTTATGGGTGTTATCCAGTGTTGGTTTACATGCATTACTGCTACTTTATAATTATTATATCAGGATGTGGATGTATGTCTTTCAACAGGATTAAGATTTAAAAAATTGCTGGATTTGACCTGTGCACTGGCTGGGAAAACTACTTAAGAACTAAAAATGCATGATTTGCACTGTCTGCTCCCTTCACGTCTGCACTCCCCCGCGGCCTTGAGCGAGCGATTGAACCGACTGAAGCGTCCCAGTGGAGCTCCTCGACCAATAGCAGCTGCCTCTGGCTGTTTCCAGGTGTAAATACGTGCAACCGGCGTGAATAATAAGCAAGACAAAAGCATTTGTAGAGAGAAAATCTTCCCTCAAGAAGCAGCACAGCAGGTTCTACGGTTCACAACACAAGCACCAGCATTTGCGTTAACAACAACAACAACTTTCAAGCTGCTGTTTTTGTAGCTCGAACAGCAACAACTTTCTCTTTCACCCGAGTGAACCGCACATTCCTCACTTTGATTTATAAATAGTGCGGAGCGTGCACATCCTAGCAGGAACCTTTAACTCCTCGCGGGTCAGAGAGGTCACAACAACTTCCAGGAAACATAAAAGGAGAGTTAATTCATACCACTCGACCCTTGGCCCGTAGTCCCCATGTGACCTATTCTATGCTCTGCGTGTGTGTGTGTCCTTTACAACTTTTAAAGTTCACTTCTAGTACCACACACTCTGTTTACTCTGTGCAGACTAACACACAGGCTCCAGCTAACAGCCAATCACCCTGAAAGAAGAAAGCAGTAGTAGCTCGATAGCTGCAGTCATTCTATAGCAACTATTCTGAATCAACACAACACGTGTGATATCAGCATCAATCACAACCGAATCACGCTCAGCTTCCTGGTTTTTTTGGGGAGGTTAAAAGGTGGCCTGTTAGCAAGTAGCAGGCTAACGCTATAGGCTAACACTGGCACGAGAACAACACTTCACCAATATGAATAGAAACAAAAAGTGCCTTTTTTAAAGAACTCCAGCCCTGTGTGGCCGTTTCTTTTAAAGGCTTAAAATGCTGCATTTTTGCACCGACAGTGGTGGGAGGAGACAAGCCACCAGCATGTGGCTAAAGTGTGGAGCCTCCCTGGAGCTCGACTCAGAGACTTTTTTTATTGACCCACATTAATTATACATTAATTATAATCGCACACATGAAGAGAGAGAGACTGGCAGAACCACCGCAACACACACACACACACACACACACACACGTGTATCGTCCGATGGGGGGGGGCACGAATTCTGCCACCAAAATAATCCGCCACTAAAATAGTCGAGAGGATGAAATATTTAGGTCTTCTCTCTCTCTCTCTCTCTCTCTCTCTCCCTCCGCGCCAAGCGCGTGTCTGTCCGTTAAGACTCGTCTCCTTCCTCCTAACGGCCGAATGGCAGTTACCGACCGTTACGGGACAGACTCACGCTGTCCGAACAACAAAAAAATGTCGCCTATGATCTATCACAGCGAATTAATTATTCATTAAGAATCGAACTCAGCCACACGGTTGTAAAACCGTTTACGTTAACGTATTTAACCCCGGTGAGCCTGTCTGGTAGTCCATCTTTCTTCTTTTTTTTTTGCCCGACATCAACAGGTCATCCCGGGACACAAAATGCGCGAGACAGGACGGATGGATCGCGGCATGGCGAGAGAGAAGGAGAGGGGAGGAAAGGAGGGAAGGAAAAGTAGGCTGTATAATCGTAACCCCCATTGTTTCTGTACGGCCAGGACACCGAGATATTTCGGCGAATTAACGGTTGTTTTATTTATTTATTTTATTAAGACATTTTAAACTGTACCACGAAAACTGTACCAAGAAAGTTAAGGAATGCAAGATTACAAAAAAGGAGAGCAGGACTCAAGTCACTCACCGAGGAGGAGAGGAAAGGGGACGAGTAGAAGAGAAGCCGGTGAAGTGGTTAAAGTTTGGTCGGTCCCCGTGAGCCCATCCCCCCCATAGACAGTAGCTAACACACAACTTTACCACCCATCCCCTAAAAACAATAAAACAACAATAGCTTAACCCCCCCACACTCCAACACACCGCCACCATTACACTCTTCTGACCAAAACCACCCATCCGAATTCATGATGGCACCCCGCACACACACATACACACAGTTCGGGTCTCGGACAACTGACCGACCCTCCGAGAACCGTTTGTCCTCGTTGACCCGCCGCACTCAACTCACCCCTTCTCGGGCTGTATCTACGTGTATATATCCGCCGGTAGAAGTGACTCAATGGAGGGGCCCCAGCTGCAGAATTAAAGCGGTCCAACGTCTCCCCTCCGCCTCGCTACAGGCAGCCATTCATTGTGACTGTAAGGAGAGGAAAAAAAAAAAAAAAGCCCCGTGAACCAGCAGCCGGAGCACGCACGCGCGCACAATATCATGCGTACACATACAGGCGTTTACACGTGCGCGCGCGCACACTCACGCATGCAGGCGAGGAGAGAGAGCGCAGAGCTATCGAGGAGGAGGAGGAGGAGGCGACGAGGGATTTTTTTTTTGTTTAATTCTCCCAGGGGTTGCAGACAGATCGCAGAGCTACTGATCGGCCAGACAAACAGACAGGTAGACAGACAGACAGGTAGACAGACAGACAGGTAGACAGACAGACAGGTAGACAGACAGACAAACAGACAGGTAGACAGACAGACAGGTAGACAGACAGACAAACAGACAGGTAGACAGACAGACAGGTAGACAGACAGACAAACAGACAGGTAGACAGACAGACAGGTAGACAGTCAGACAGACAGACAGACAGACAGGTAGACAGACAGACAGACAGACAGACAGGTAGACAGACAGACAGACAGATAGGTAGACAGACAGACAGACATTCTGCATCGTCTCATTTGCCAGCGCTGCAACCGAATTAACACCTTCTGTACTGTGGGCTCATTTTGACATACAAATAATGAGTATCTGGTAATAATACATGATTATATTCCCAGACTTTAAACTTCCTCTATACAAAACATTAAAAAAATACTACACCTGGTAAATGTATCACGTCAAATAAAGCTTTGGAATAATTTAAACCAAATATGTTTTTATTTAGACTCACTTTGTTTACCTCAACACATTGCACCTCCCCAAAAAAATAACTTGGCAGCTGAACAATAATTCGGATGAGTAAGGGCAGAAAAGTTGACTTCAGTGCACGTGGAAATGCTGTTTATTTGTAACCAGTCACAACATGTGACATAACTACAATTAATCAGTCATTCTTTATTTTTATTTCATTTTAAATTCGCCTATATTATATTATTATGAATCCAGCCTTAACAGAGACTGTTCATTGTACATATATATATATATATTTATTTTTTTAATTTTTTTTTTTTCAACTGTATATCAAGGTCATGCAACTAACGTAAAAAATGAGATTACATTTTGAGGGAGTAACGGATGACAGTTTTTTTGGACCCCGCACGCGCCGCTGCAGCCAGGTAGACGGGCATGCGTCCCCAGCCGACCCGACAGTCTGGAGCCCCACCCACCAGTCAACCCCCCCCCCACACACACACACACACTCTCACTCTCACTCCACTCACCGGCGATTCCGCTGTCTTTAACTTGTGTCCGTGATAGCGGCGCGCGCGTCTAGACTCCGGACAGGTGAGCCCTCGGGGGCCTTCCAGGTGCTGCGCTCACAGAATGCTGAACAGGATGAGACTGCATTCATTCGGGCACGGCACTGCGCGCCCCCGCTCTCTCTCGCTCTCTCTCCCGTCATGCCAAATACTATTAACTCTATAATTCTCCTGTGTCAGATGTATAGCGCCACGCTCTCTGGGCATTTATTGTCACAGCGCCCCCATCCAGATGTTCAGGCTCGCGTGCGCATGCACACACAGTAGAGGCAGTTTTTGTTTTCCCCCCCCTTTCCTTTCGCCCACAGTCGCTCTATTTAATGTGAAATGTGTGCAAAAGTAAATACAACAGCGTGATGGTGGATAACTGTGAAATACTTTGATGTATGTTGCTTTTCAGTGAAGGTTGGGCCTTTATTACAGACACAGGAAGTATTCTCATCATGTAAATGTAAAGTCACAGGGTTCAGAAATACAGAGTCCCCCCCAAGTCTACAGACTACATACACACATTAAGATCACATCAACCTGCACATCTCTTCCACTCCCTGAACAATGTGCATGGTGTTTTAAACACTACATGGCCCCAGGGTTGCTGTGTAGTAATGTCATTAAATATGTATAATTTAAGATGATGCAACATATAAACTGGGATGTTTTAACTCATTGGCTCTCTTCCAGACAGAGTATAGATGCTGCAGGACTCCTTATATCACTTCATTTTGGGTTTATGGTTAATATTCCCAAATTATTTTTAATTTAACAAACTAGTACACAGTATAGGCTACAACTGCAACTCTCAGGGTTCTGGATAATCCAGCTTTGCTCCATGCCGTGATAATAAAAAAATATACAGCCTGTAGCTCCTGTTTGATGATTAACGCCCAACAAACTGAATGTTGTTTTATTTATTGTCGTTACACAGCTGCACACGACCTATGACCTCACTGCATATAGTCCGAGCTGCTCAGCACTGACCTGCATTGACCCTATTTCCTCTTTTTTATCCTCACATCATGAGTCTGGGTATTTCGAGAGTAATCCATCGTCTATGTTTAGCCTTTTGCATCTGAACGCATCACCAACTTCAGGCACGGTGAGATTAAATTTGATTATTCATGAAAGCGGACTGATGTGTTTTCCAGTCTCCTCACATGTTTACTGCGGGGGAGAAAAGTAGGCCAGTCAGCGCTCTCTCTCTCTCTCTCTCTCTCTCTCTCTCTCTCTCCCTCTCTCCCTCTCGTGTCCTTACGTTACACCGGTTTGCCTGACATTACACGGCTCTGCCGGTAGGGGGCGAAGGGACGAGCAGCGCGCCTCTCTCTTTGTTGGCCGCGCGGGCTTCCGTAGAGACGCTCAAAAACATGGCTGCCTCCATGTGCTAACGTGAGATTAACCAGCAGAGCGAGAGCGCGAGAGAGAGAGATCTACGGGGAGGAAACGCTTACCGGCACGGTCACACGTCTTGCCTGTTATATTACAAACCTCTCGAGTGTCCGCCTTAAACGGGAGGCGCCACAGGTAAAACTATGTTTATTAGGGTTAGCATAGCTAGCAAACAAGCTAATCATTTAAGAATAATTCCAGTCCTGGGTTCATGGAGTGAGTTTTCATTCAGCCGCTGTCGTATTTACATACAGTAAACTGAAGCTACAGGTCAGATTAGTCTAATGTTAATCTCTGTGCTGACTATTTACTGATGTTGTTGATTTAGTGTTATTAAAGCTTTAATGCTGTCTGAACACAATGATCAGGTCAAATCTGGACTAGATCATCATAAAGAAGCCAAAAACACAGATTCAGATTTGTGAAACCTTTATTATATGAGGTCTAAAAAACAGTGAAATCTCCCTTTTTAAAATATTTTCACAAATAAATACTTAAGTTATTTATAACTGTCAATATCGGGGTCATAATTCCATAATCGAACATGTTTCTGTGTTGGGTAAATATTGACATCAGTATTAGTTTCAGCAATCCAATGTTGCGCCTGCTCTGTATGTACGTGGAACTCATCCAGAGGTGTTTGTCTTCGTCCAGGCGGTGTACCTTGATGCTGGTGCGGACGGCTCGGCTGCTCCCCATCATCCTCGTCTCCCATCCTCTGCATCCGTCCTGCACCCGCTCAGCCACACACACGTTTTGGTGGAGTTTAGGCAGCGCTGCTGCCGGCCGAGGACTGAGATCCATGGAGCCCCTAAATACGACCCCGGAGGTTCCCACCGCCAAACCTCCTGCCGAATGTGTGAGCCTGGCGCCCACGGACACCGACGAGGAGACGCGTCCCGCAGGGCTGTTGCCTGGGGAGACGGTGATCAAGGAGGGCAAGGCGGCCATCTTGTTTCCCAGTGCTAACGAGGTGTTTTACAACCCAGTCCAGGAGTTTAACAGAGACTTGACGTAAGCGTTTAATTTCTGCTGCGTTGGCTTTTACCTGAAGAGACATCACACCACAGACCCGAGTGCCCTTACATGAGTGCAGTGCAGTGGAGACGATTCGGTGCACAGTTCATCGGATCCTTTCTCTCTCCTCATGGATTTAGTGTGTCGGATATTTAAACCCAAACCTGATCCGTACTTCTCCAGAGCTTTGTGTTTAGAGAGCTGCTCGGTGGATACAGGTGGATACTGTGTGCTGAGGTCATGTGACCGATGATGACCGTAGTGTGTCACACAGTCGACCGGTGACTCGCTGCGTGTCAGCAAAGCTTTGGACTTCAGACACAAGAACCCAAACATTAACACTGAGTTTGGATGAGAGCAAATGTCATGAATAGTTGCGTTGCGATGCTCTTATTTATATATATATATACATAATAAACGCTCTTCATATTTCACAGATGTGCTGTGCTCACAGAGTTTGCCAGAGAAGTGCTGGCTCAGCGCGGCGTGAAGCTGGTGGTGCCGGGCGAGCGAGAGGGAGAGAGGGTGGTGGTCTCTCTGACGGAGGAGGCCGACGAGGCCGACGTACAGACGGAGCAGAAGAACGGAGCCGAGGCTCCGACTGCGACTGCGCTGGTGGGGGAACGATGCGAGGTACGAAGGGTTCACAGTAAACATGAACCGTCGTTTAAGAAAGCGAAGCCATGCGGAAAATATGATTTCTTTGACAAATCCAACGTTCTGGCGGGCCGGTGGTTCTGTGGCGTGGAGCGCGCTGCTAATGCTGTCAGGGTCGGTGGTTTGAGTCCCACCGGGGTTTCCTCTGCTAAACATGCAGCCAGTGATGCCAGCAGTTAAACGGGCTTCCATCAAATGACTTGCGTTTCTGTTGCACGAGGTAATTTCACACTTCGTGGTCGAGGGAGGTAATTACATCAGCGTTTTCAACACTGAAGGATTTGATGAAGTTGGAATAACGTCTTTAGATGTCAGTGAAGACCGGAGCTCTCTGTGGATGGAGAGCTCCGGTGGCCAGTGGTTACGTGTGAAACAAATATCTACAGCTTATGTGACAACAGCTGGAATTTAGAATCCTGTGTTACTGCAGCTTTACAGCTGTTGTAGTACGATGAATCATCAATCATGATCACCTCCACAAGAAACGCAGCCCTGTAACAGCAGAGCTAGCAGGAGAGTGGATGTTGGACTTGAGTTTATCAGGTGCACACAAACGCATCTCTAAACGGATGCTAATGCTAATGTTGCTCCGTGTCTGGAGGAGTGACGCATACACATCGCACATGTCTCTGGTATCAGTAAGGACCTGGTAGCCCCGCCCCTAAAGCATGCCCTGCTTTATGGTCTGTTTGACTCTAAATGGACCATCATTTAATACTTGTTTGCTGCCCCCAAGTGGCCAAAAAAGAAACGGTTGATGCCGCTTTAAGATTTTTTCCCCCGACTCTGCGTTCCAGCACGGCCTCCGTGTTCTGGAGGCTCTGTCGGCGTCCGGTTTGCGCTCGGTGCGCTTCGCCCTGGAGGTCCCGGGCCTGCAGAGCGTCACCGCCAACGACTTCTCCGCCAAAGCCGCGGCGCTGATCGGCCGGAACGCCGACTACAACGGAGTCGGCCACCTGCTCCGCGCCAGCTGCAGGGACGCCAGGTACGACTGACTCGGCACATTGGGGGAAACGCCCGTCATCCGCCTCACTGACTAGCTCTCCGTTTGTTCCTCTTCCTCTTCTCTCGTCTTCATTCCTCTCCAGCCTCTGACCTCTTGTTCTACTCATCTCTCTGTTCGCATCTCCTCCATTTACGTCTCGTTGCTTTTCTTCTTTCATCAACTCTTTTGTCCCCTTTCCTGTCATCCTGGCTCCTCGCTTGTCTCCTTGGCTTGCTCGTCTTCATGCCTCTCTTCTTCAGTTGTTTCTCTTTCTTCTCTGAACTAATCTGCTCTTAACTCGTCCTTTTCTCCACGTTTCTCCATCCCTCGCTGCTCCATTCTTTAACTCATTTCTTTCTTCGTGTATAATGTATCTGTCCGTGGTCGTGGATGTGGATCTGACTAACCCCGCTCCTTTGTTGTTCTTCCTCCAGTATGCTGATGTACGAGATGCGAGGGAAGAAGGAGCGCTATGATGTCATCGATCTGGATCCCTACGGGAGCCCCGCCTCCTTCTTGGACGCCGCTGTGCAGGCAGTCAGCGAGGGAGGTGGGTAGCTCGGGCCGTCAATAATGCAATCGACTCTCCTGCTTGTCATTCCTCCGTCTCTCTCTCTCTCTATCTATCTATCTATCTATCTATCTATCTATCTATCTATCTATCTATCTATCTATCTATCTATCTATCTATCCATCTATCCATCCATCTCTCATTCACTGTCTCTTTGTCTGTCTCTCAGGTCTGTTGTGTATAACGTGTACAGACATGGCGGTGATGGCAGGAAACAGTGGAGAGACCTGCTACAGCAAATACGGTTCAGTCTCCATCAAAGCCAAATACTGCCATGAGATGGTACACACACACACACACACACACACACACACACACACACACACACAGTACATGCACAGACATGTCCATGTATTTGCATTCATAATGTCCTGTTGGTGAAGTGTGTACAGTGTGTGTGGGTCTGATAGAAACACAGTGTGTGTGTGTGTGTGTGTGTGTGTGTGTGTGTGTGTGTACTTGTATTTCTTCTACTTGGGGTACTTTCCCCCTCAAGGACATAAAGATGAGAACTCACAAACTGATGACGTCATGAACGTTATGATCCGGGCACAGAGGTGAAGGTGTGAAGCTCTTTGTGGCTGTTCCTTCTCCTTTCGTTACTCCCTGCAACATTATGCAAGAACTGGTATTTGTACACGCTTGTCATGAATATAACTGTTCACGTGTGTTTGTTATTACTTTACACGTGGTCAAAAATAGCGAGTTGATCACTTTGCTAACACATCCGAACATCAAGCAAGTGTAAGATGTGGCGATGCTGTCAATCACAGTAGCCCCGCCCTAAAGCATCCCCTGCTTTATGGTCTGTGTGACTCTAAATGGACCATCATGTACTAAATGAACATCATGCTGTATTGAAGAAGACTTGAAACTAGAGATTGAGACATAAACTCATGTTTACAATGTTTACTGAGGGAATAAATCAAGAGAGAAGTAGTCATTTTCTATAGACTTCTATACAACCAGAGGAGTCGCCCCCTGGTGGACACTAGAGAGAATGCAGCTTCAACACATGAAGCTTTGACTTCTCTGGAGGTTGCCGCCTGTTTGCCGCGTGTCCTGGAAAACAGTCACCCAACTTTCCCCAATGGTAGTTTATGGTCGAGAGCGTTTTACGTCGCGTCACATGGTAGCACGTGCTAATGGGATGACATTACACGATGTTCCTTTCTTCAGGACTTGAGTTTGGTTGGCGTGTTTGGTTCCGTTGCTAAAGTTGACGTCGACATGAAATTCCATGCAAGTCAGCGGAGAAGAAGTATGACGTCAGCATTCCTCACATTCGACTTTTTGTTTGTTTCTAATCATTGAGCAAGAAGATCAGACTGTTCTCAGACATTTTGCATAACAAATAAAGTGTGTGTGTGTGTGTGTGTGTGTGTCTGCTTCAGGCTCTTCGTATCATCCTCCATAGTTTGGACCAGCGGGCGGGGGTGTACCAGCGCTACATCCAGCCTCTGCTGGCCGTCAGCGTGGACTTCTACATCAGGGTGTTTGTACGCATCTTCACAGGACAGGCCACAGTCAAGAACTCAGCCAGGTACACACACACACACACACACACACACACACACACCCCATGTTGGTGAGTCTGAATGAAAATATCGGCCTCTTTACAGCGGCAGCGACCTGTCGATCACAGTAAGATATTTTGGTGCCGTCGGCTGTAAATAGGATCTGTTCAGCCATGCCAGTGGTGTGCGGCCATGCTTCTGATGACGCTCCCTGTCTTGTGTCGCAGTAAACAGGCTCTGGTCTACAACTGTGTCGGCTGCGGCTCTTTTCACCTCCAGCGAATGGGAAGAAGATCCAGCAACGGAAAACAGTAAGACGGCCCACGCTGAAGCGCCGTCTGCAGACGCTTCGGAATCAAAACACGAGTGCTTTTTAAATTCTTCTGAAACTTGTATTTTGTCACCATCAAACGGTCCGTTTACCTCACAAAGTGTGACTGAAGTGCAGAGATGTAGTTTGGTCTCATTTAGCCGGCTGTGGACGCCGGTCACGGTTCAAAGGGAAGCTGTGGCCACCTTGTCGTTCATGCCACGCCCTAGTATGAAGCGAGCGTTAGCATTTCACTCACAGCACCACCGCGCCGCAGGCCTTCAGTTCCTGTCTCCTGTATCAGCTGCCTGTCGACAGCGTGTGTGCAGTAAAGAAGACTCTGATGTGATTTCAGTGTGAAGTACTCTCCTGCCAACGGACCTCCTGTTGGACCAGAGTGTGAGCACTGTGGACAGAGACACCAGGTGAGCTGCTCTCTCTCTCTCTCTCTCTCTCTCTCTCTCTCTGCTGTTGGCGCGTCATGCGTTGGTGCTCTGCTCGTTTGTAATCTGTGCGTTCTCACTCAACGCGCCAGCTGAAGTCCGTCTGTGCTTTCTGCAGCTGGGCGGTCCCATCTGGGCGGAGCCGATCCACGACGTGGCATTCGTCCAGAAGGTTTTGTCGGCCGTGTCGGGGAACCCGTCCCGATTCGGGACGTCCAAACGCATCGAGGGCATGCTCAGCATGGTGACCGAGGTATTCCTTTCGCTCTCGTCACACCTCTTCTGATGAAAAATACAGTTTCTATTATTTAAAGAAGTCTGTGTGTGCTTTATCTAACACGTCAGCCCGTTTGTTGCAGGAGTTGGACGACGTGCCTCTTTATTACACTGTGGACAGTCTGAGCAGCACCATCCACTGCAATACTCCACCCCTGCTGCAGTTTAGGTAAAACACACACACACACACACACACACCAGGACGCAGCGTCATGAAACTGTAGTGCAATTATTATTTTTATATATATTTATTAGTGGTGACGGCTGCTGGAAGCTAACGGTGCTAATGGAGCTGAGAGTGTTTACCTGAGGAGACGTTATCAGATAAGTAGACGAAGCTTCATTCTCTGATCTACTGGACCAGACCAGGGCACCGGTCCTCGTGGTGGTCCAGTGTAGCTCCACAGGTCTGAGACAAACCACACAGTCGAGGTTAAACTTGGAGCAGGCGGCAACCTCCGCTTCTGCAGAGTGAAGCAGGTGCTTCATGTGTATAACCTGCATTCTCTCTAGTGGCCACCAGGGGGCGACTCCTCTGGTTGTATAGAAGTCTATAGAAAATGACTCTACTTCTCTCTTGATTTATTCCCTCAGTAAACATTGTAAACATGAGTTTATGTCTCAATCTCTAGTTTGAAGTCTTCTGACTTGGACTTGAATGTGACTGTGGTCCACACCTGTGTTGTGTCGTCTTTGAGTGTGTATTTGTTGTATCTGACCTGTCCTCCTCTTCCTCCTCTTCGTCTCTCTCTCTGCAGGTCGGCTCTCCTTCATGCTGGTCACAGAGTTTCTCTCTCTCACGCCTGTAAGAACGGCATCAAGACGGACGCTCCTCCTGCAGTTATCTGGGACGTGATGCGCTGCTGGGTAAACATTACGCATGATAACAAGTTAAACGTATTTGAGGGAGTTCTTTTAAAACTGGTCCCTCAATGCACCGCAGGAGAAGACCAATCCTGTGAAGAGGGAGAAGCTGACGGAGACTAGCCCCGCCTTCAAGATCCTCTCCACCGAGCCCGGGTGAGTCCATCCGACCCACAGAATCAAAGCTATGACGCCTACTGAGGTGGATTGTAGACTATTGTTAGAGAAGAGCAACGCAAACCTGTCGTAGTTATGTGTGTGTGTGTGTGTGTGTGTTTGTGTGTGTAGCTCAGAAGTCTGTTTCACTGTGAGGGAGGACGCCAACCCGCAGTCCCGTAAACGCCACCTGACCCGGTTCCAGGAGAACCCGCAGGCCTTCTGGGGCCCCAAAGCTCGCGCCAAAGCCGGGTAACGACCACAAACCTCCACACACCAGTGAGACATGAGATGAGAGGCTTTGCACCGATTTCTCATCAACACGTCAGGCTGAACACAGATAAAACCAAATGAACATTTATATTTCATTTTTACACCAGCTTGATGATTATTGTAGAGAATAAAACCCTGAAACTGCTTCGTTTCCTACCTTCATCTTCATCTTCTTCCCTTTTTGCTCTCTCCCCCTTCCTCCCTCCCTCCCTCCCCCCTCCAGTGGCAGTATCGTTACCGACCTGCAGGACAAGAGTAAGAAGTGCCAGAACAAGAGGAAGAACCAGATCACGGAGCTGAAAAACATTCACTGTAAAAGGTTCAAACAGGTCAGAGGAAATCAATTCTATTTTAGACTGAGAACAGGACATGTAGGATCCTAGCGTGTCCCATAGTTCTGCTTCTCCCCACACACACACACACACACACACACACACACACACACACTCTCTCTCTCTGTTGATGCACACGTCGCTTCCTGTTTGACAAATGGACGCTTTCCTGGAAAAAACTACGTACGTGTGTTTCTCACCTTCGTAGAAAAGACCAACCCGACTCGTTTCTGTTCCAAGAACAGCGCTGAACAGTTTGTCCTGAAAGGATCCAGACGTCCTCTGCCTCGGTGCAGGAGGACGGTCACTGTGGTCAAAGGGAATGATTGTTGTTCTGGGGCCGTGACGTGAGTCACACTCGCCGTTAAAGGCTCATGAAGAACGTTTCTAAATGCATCATCACTGTGGCGTTCGCAGCCGAGGGAACATTATAAACACGTTGGTCTCTACGGACGATGTGTCGCGGTGACATCAAACGGGTCGTTGTTTGAATTTATTTAAGTCTTGAGCACATTTAGATATAACTATCCTACCCGACTTTATTCTGTATTTAATGGAACAATATGACCGTACTTCTGCTGAGATCAGCGGTTTTAAAGTTCCTCAATAAACTAACGGATCCGGAGACGAGCAGCTCAGTCTTCTTGTCAGGAGTCCGGTGGCTTTGAGGAGAGCGTCTGTCTGAAGCAGCGTACACTTAAAACGATATCCATATTTATTTTTGGATTGTACAATATGCTGCTGCACCTCATACACCACCGTACCTTTATCAGTACCAGTTACCATTAAAGAGTTAAAACCAGACCTGGTTTCTGCTGCAGAGGATCCGTTACATAAATACTCAGTCTCCATGTCCGGGGTGGGAACGTGCTGCTGGTTTGCTGCCAAAATGTACTTTTGTAAATAGAACATCAGCCTCAATGAGAATTCTGTTCTTCGTTTCAGGGAACGTGCACACATGGAGACCAATGCTGCTACTCCCACGAGCCGGAGCAGAAAGCCGAGTGATCTCCGGAGTTACTCCCGTGTCTTTTATAATTTTATTTCTGGAGTTTGAACGGCTCGGTGCAGCGGAACCCGGTCAACATGAACATTTCTCAGTTTTACGCCGGAGCTCGTTCCCGTTGTAACATCTTGTTATTTTGACTTGTTTCAATAAAGTCCTCGCGCTCGGTGAAATGTCTTCTTTTGGTGAACGTCGTCTAATCAAAGATGAATTAATAGATGAACCGTCTTCACTCGTAGCTTTATTAAAAACGACTCAGGATGTTTCAGCGTCGCTGGAACATTAAAGTGCAGATTGACACAAAGTACGAACGACAGACTTTATTATCAATTACTTGTTGATCAGTATGAAATCATGTTCAATATACACACACACACACACACATATTGGCAGAAATACTCGTTTCAGTCGGTAACGCTCGGCACCGGTGTGTGATTTGAAGAGCTGGTGCTGATGAAAGTCATTCAGGAGAGATTCAGCATCATCGCTGTGCAGAAGAAAAAGGCAACTTCGGTACAAACTGCATCAAAGGAACACGAGGAAGACTTCAATCCACCAAAGATCTCCTTCTGCTCGGCTGAAGAGAGAACGAACCGACAGCTTCCTGGAGATCGGAGCCGTGTGAACGCAGCCGCTCACTTCCTGTGACTCTCACCGGTGCGGCGGCGGCGGCTCATTGGTTGAAGTCTCATCGCTGCGATTGGCTATCTGAGGTGGACCCTGAGCAGGAAGGTTCGGATCTCCATTGGCCTCAAAGTCACCTCCCACGCCGAGGGGTCTCCCAACGTCTTCAGCAGGGGCTCCTCACCTGGGAACGAGACGCAGCGGCACGATGTCATCCGGGAAACGACGTAAAACTCGACTAATTAACAAAGCAGCAGTAACAAAGAGGAAACTGCAGCACATGAACGAGTCCCGCTGAGCGACGGGAACGTTTATTAAAGCTAGAACCATAACGATGCACTGGTGACTCATTACGTTACACCGCCTGCTGGCTCGGTCCCTGCAGGGGAACGGAGCTGTGATCACCGCCCTGATGGAACTCAACCAGCAGCCTCCTGCCAGAGAGCCGCGACTCGTTTGGCTGCCTGGTGGTTTTTTTTTGTTTTCTCACTAAACAGGTAAAATGTCATAACTTGTCTAAACAAGCAGCTCGATGGGAAAATGAAATAGTCTAAAATTGGCAGTATATTGATTCCGTCGCGTACCCGTCTGTGGCGTCCAATGAAAACGTGTCATCTCGTCTTTCCACTGATTGGCCGACAGGTTCAGTTCAGACGCGCCCAAAACCTCCAGAGTGGAAAACAGCTTCTGCACAGACGGGAAGCAACACATCCAGTGACTCCACTGCTTCACTTCACTTTAACTGTCCATCGATATTTACTTCCTTACCTACCAGGGACAGTGCACATCAGTGAGAGCTAATTTCAGTCTTTAGTCCTCTGGGCAGGTTATTACACTTTAGTGAGCCAATATCAGTACAAGTAAAGGTAACTACTGCTTCTGTTTGCCCAAATACAACGTCCAATCTTAGTTTTAAGCTTAAGCGCGTCATGAAACAGGATTCTCTGCGTCGCTGACCTGCAGGTTGACGGTGACCGGCCCCGAGTTGCGTTTGCTCTCCCCGCTCTGGAACTGATGCTCCAGCCTCAGCAGCACCGAGTCCTCGTCCCACTGCGTCAGTGTGAGCAGGTGGACAGCAGGGGGCAGCGCAGCCTGCAGCCCGGAGAACTACACAGAGGAAGACCTGCAGTCACTCGCTGATTCAGAGCATTTCAAATCTGTCTGAGGCAGAATTCACGAGCCGGTTTCTAGCTCACGTAAAAGCACCGTTCACCCCAAAGTTAGACACATTGTCCTCTTACCTGTAGTGTGAATTACTGATCCAGAATGTTTGGAGGTCTCAGACGTAGAGATGTCTCCTCTCCAATACTGTGCAACTCTTTCCATTCTTACCTCTGGTATTAAATAACTAGCCCTGCGTACGGTCACGCCGCTCACCTCCAGCAGAGTGTCCGGGTGCAGATCTCCGTCGGTGAAGGTGAGCGTCGGCTGCAGCGCCGCCTGCTGGGCCAGGGGGCGGTGCGCGTCGGCCGCGCTGGGCGGGCGGTCCAGGGAGAGCAGGAGGCGACCGCGGACCACCAGCCCGTCGGGGAAGACAGAGGAAGTCTCGTTGAGCGGCTCGGCGACGCCGCGGACGTCGTCGTACAGCAGCCGGCGGTGGAGCTGAGGGGGGAGGAGGGGGGAGATGAGAGGGAGGGACTATGGGGGGGGGGGGGGGTGTGTCTCAGTCTCACCATGATCTCCAGAGAGCCGTTCTGGATGCTGCCTCCTCCCTGAGAGCGATCCGTCACCACCGTGAGTTGGTCCACATCATCCTGAAACAGAGTGAGGGAGGAGGGAGGAGACACACGAAGCAAAAAGGATGAAAAACATATTCAACATTGATGTCTAGCTGAAGCCCTGACAGAAGACAATAATTATGAATTTAAATGTTTTCTCTCCTGTGTTGGAGACTTAAGAACGGGTGAAGAAGGTTTAGTTTCTTCATCTTTTTGTGTTTGCTGGTTTAATAATCATTTCAACCACATTTTAGAAAAGCGTCCAGAGAGAAGCGCCAACACGTTCTGTTTGATCTCCGTCTGTTGGTAGTTCCTCTGCAGGACGGTGTTCCTCACACCTTGATGAAGGCGCGTGAGTTGATGGGATAGTAGTTTCCAGCGACGGGCTCCGACTGCCAGAGCTTCCAAGTGGGCCGGAAGTCTTTCCTTCAGGACGACACGTACAGACTCATGAACATCAACTCGTCTTCATGCTTCCTTTAAATAATCACGAGTAACTTCTGTTAAAAGTTGAAGATGTTTTTAAACGGCTCACTTCCTCTGCAGCACTTCTCTGCCGTTTGAGTCGGTGTAGAAATACTCGGAGGTTTTGATGCTCGTGTCCAGACGAGTGATCACCTCCTTCCCCAGGTCGTCACTAGAGCGAGAGAATGAAAAGTCATAGATAGATATACACATAGACACACATAGACACACACACACACACACACGAGGCGAACGCGCACTCACCTGATGGGCAGCGGTCCGACGGTCCACTCCAGCTCCAGCGCTCTGCTGTCGTGGTGGAGTCGGACCACCTGAGACACCCAGGGAGAGAACCACTGCCTCACCTCCTGCAGCACGGGGGTCTGCAGGGACACGGACACAACGTCACCTCACCTCACCTGGGACTCTTTCTTCACCTCTTGAATCACTGTGGCTGCGTTCATGCATGTGGCAGGAGTGTGAGTTTTTATATAATAAACTGTGGAGCCAAAATACAGACACAGACGTCCCCATTGAAACGCATTAAAGTGATGACGGCACAGAGTCATGAAGTCTATTATATCAGCCTTTCACTCTGCTTCAAAATGTTTCTTTCTTTTACTGTTTTCTACCAGATTGAGACATTTCTTTCAACTGACTAGTGACACAACAGACTGAACAACAACCTTTAGTCGATAGTTTAACACAAAACTGTAATTCTTTTCAGTTTACTGACATTTAAGTGTTTTTTATAGTTATAATCAGGGTGTTGGTTAAAATATTTTTAAAGCAGTTTTTTGACATGGACATTTGTAAAGTATCTAACAAAAACATGTGAATCTAAAGACTACTATAGAGTATTGAGGATTGATTATATATATATATATATATATATATATATATATATATATATATATATATATATATATATATATATATATATATATATATATATATATATATATATATATATATATATATATATATATATATATATATATATATATATATATATATCTGACACAAACTGGTGCCCGGTGACGTCATCGTCCTGTGATGAAGCCTCACATGTCAGGACGTATAAGGCCCGTGGGTTTAAAAGAGATAATAATAATGATAATGATGATGATGATGATGATGATGATGATGATGATGATGATGATAATAATGATGATGATGATGATGTGCGTCGTGTGGTGAAGCTGAACGCTCTCGACCTGAACGCTCTCCGTCTTGGCCGTCTTGCTGATGATGAACGGCGTGGAGGAGTTGGGTCTGAAGATGTACGCCCCCGAAGGCTGGTCACTCAGAGAGTTGTTGCCGTCGCTGGCGTTGTACCTGCAACACGCAACACGGTAGAGGAGAAAAAGTCAAAGAGCTGCATGTGATTGTGTTTTTATGTTTCAAAACACATATTTGGAGAAAGAGGGGAACTAGAGGAACACTTGCCAGTAGAAGTTCTGCATCAGCTTTATGGTCTGTTTGGTCTCCAGGTTAGTGAGGCTGCTCAAGAGGCCGGTGTCGGGGTCAAAGGTCACTCGTAGGAACTGGAGCACAACATATATAAATATATATATATATATATATATATATATATATATATATATATATATATATATATATATATATATATATATATATATATATATATATATATATATATATATATATATATATATATATATATATATATATATATATATATATATATATATATATATATATATATATATATATATATATATATATAATACTCAGAAGATAGAAGTAGATAGAAATGTACTTTGTCGTGCACAGAAGAAGGCTTTGAAAATTATATTTTCATTTTAAATGGAAACGACACCATTCAAACAGACATAATCGTGATAATCGGATATTTAACTTGTTATCTCTACTTCTAGCCGTGACGGTGACGTTTCCCCACAGGGTCAGCGCTCGTACGCTGCAGTGGAAACAGTCACAGTGAGAACCATGTGCTTCGGGTTCAGACTGTTCAATTCAAAGAGCGCTGGATGAGCCTTAGTCAGCCGCTCCTTCAAGGAAATTCATCATCGCAATGAAGTCCAGTACATAGAAGCTCCATTCTGTGAATCAGTGAATCTATTTTGTTTTAAACGCGTCTCTGACAACGTGTTGCAGCACTTGTTTCCCACGATGCAGCACAGAGCCAGCGTGCGAGCAGCGCCGCGGTCTGACCTGGTTCTGGATGGCGGTGGGCACGCGGCGCTGCGTGGAGGCCGGCGGCGGCCCGTCCCTGTGCAGCGACACGGAGTAGGTGGTGAAGCCCAGAGGAGGAGCCCGCGCCTGGAACACCAGCTCGTTGGCGGCGAAGCCTCGTTTTCTCCTCACCGCCGCCGTTTGTGCCGACACCGGAACCACCTGGAAGAGAAACCGGACCGAGGAGCTTCAGACACCATCAAACTGCTTCCTGGTGTTTGTTGTTTGTTGACATGTTATTACTCAATTACCACTTCACGACATAAATCACCTGTTTCACAGACAGAAAACACAATGAAGGAAGATTAGACGGATAGAAACACTATTTAGATCACAATGCATCAACAGAGTTCCTCTCTGGCGCCTCAGGGCTTCCGTAGTTTTTCTTAAAATAGGAATAAAAAGGCAATTAAAAAGCTGGATCAGCCATCATCCGTCTCCATCGTGTGGCCAACAACTGCAGAGCTTGTTATGGACAGTCTCATACTAGATGCTGACACTGACACTGACACACACACACACACACACACACTAACCTGGCAGTCCACCGATCTGCCTTCAGCATCCGATACGTCGTATGATGATCCATTCACCGGCAGTCTGACCGGCCAAGTGACGGGGCGAGCGAGAGGGTTGTACACATTGACTGAGAACTGAGAGAGAGAGAGAGAGAGAGAGAGAGAGCATAGATCAATAACAATACTGACTAATATGTTTAGATATTTTATACATAGTTCACATTCACACAAAATATTATCATCTTTAATTTGAAGGTGTTTATTTACCAACCTGTCGTCAAAGATTCAGGACAGAAATGTCGGATCTGTGTGTGTGTGTGTGTGTGTGTGTGTGTGTGCCCCTGTGCCTCCCCGTGTTGCGTCATGACAACAGACGATGCTCGAGTCCTTCCGTGAGTGTGAGCGTCACCTTCTGGCTGGACTCGGTGAGAGGACACACGCTGATGTTCAGGCTGTCGCAGTAGATTCTCTCTGCAGACGAGCCGCTCAGAGCGGACAGACTGTTACTGACCAGAACCTGAGACACAGAACCAAACCTCAGAGGACAGAGAGGACAGAGAGGACGGGTGCGTTTTGTCCTCCATCACATCTAGAAGAACTTAAAAACCAACACGGTGACGAGCTACCTGACAGTGCTGCCAGCCGCTGGCGAGCCTCCTGGCGTAGTCGTTGGCTACGTGTTGCTTCTCCGTGCCTGAAACGGCGTCGTGGTGCTGAGCCACGGCCATGGCTTCCTCTGACGGAGAGGACACAAAACACGTACGTCAGTCTGGTCTCATTCATTAATATCTTCTTACTGGATATTAACCCTCAGCAAAGCAGAACCCCAAAGCAGTTTCTGTGCATTTTGTTTCCCCGTCACATCTTCACTGTAATATAAAGTCCTGCTGCTCTATAGAAACAGAACCATCATGACGACAAGTAGACAGAACTAGAACGTGACTTTAGAGCAGCATAACAGTTATAGTGACATAAATAATAAAGAGCTGAATCTATACAACCAACATTTGAGTGTCCACAAATGTTACCAATATTGTAAAGAAGTAGCGGCTCTATGTGCAATAAACATTAAGCTGTTCACATTTCTACAGTCTCTCCTCTCCGCTCTGTGCAAACAGCCTGAAGTTCAGTTCAAGCTTCACAGATTTGTTGTCACATGACTGTTGGTCTCAGACGAGTCAATCATGGCTTCACAGTTGCGGTGACGAGCTCAGAATTTAATGTTTTTTACAGAATCTGTTTGTAACAAGCGGTTCATTTGGGGCGACATTTTAAATGAGACGTGTAGAATAAAATATCACAATTTTAAGCTTCGTTTCGGTTGCTTTTCCTGTCAGAAGCGTTTGTCGCACATGATGTGTTCAAGGACCGTCGGAAAGAGGAGAACCTCACGATGAAGACAATTTTACAGCTTCTGGCTGTACGGTGTAGTTGTGACAAGTGTTCCCTCCCGCTGGCGGGTTTTGGGGTTCAGAGGTGCACAAGTTCACAGAAAGAAGTAAGAAAAACCAAATCTCACTCATGGTCTGGCTGTCGCCCTTTCCAAAGGGTCCGTTCCTGGAGACCGGACCGCCAAGAACCTCCAGCTGGTTACAAGTCTGTGAAGAAACAACGACACAGAACATGTAGTTCAGACATTTGAATCCACAAAGATGAATCCTGTTGATTTTGCCTGAGGGTCCACCGCGTCGCACGATTAAAGCGTTGAACCGTGACGCTACCTGCAGGTTGCTGTTGCTGATCCTCTCGTAGCGCTTCAGCGCCGGTCGGCTGGTGAAGTAGCCGGTCCAGTAGTTGTGAGCGTCGTCTGCGTAGGGGAAGAAATCATCCGTCTTCAAAGCCCTGCGTAGAAAAGGAGAATGAAGTCGCGCACTCGCCGGCGTTGAAGCGCTGGTTTTGAGAAGGTTGACGCTACCAGGTGAGGTTGGCTCTGTGCAGCTCCTGCAGGTAACAGGTCGGGGTGGAGTACAGCACGTTGACGCCGCCGGCCTGCTGGCCGTTGACGTAGCGGATCAGCTTGTCCAGGTTCTTGTACCACAGGTTGGCGTTCTCGTACTGGAAGTCTGAGCCCATGGTCATGATGATGTGGTTGGTCTTATACACCTTAGCCTGAGGGGGGGGGGGGGGGGGGTCATTATATCTTTCACACATTCACCTATGTGTGTGTGTGTGTGTGTGTGTGTGTGTGTGTGTGTGTGTGTGTGTGTGTGTGTGTGTGTGTGTGTGTGTGTCTTACCTGATGCTTGGCGATGGCGAGGAAGCGCTTCACCACATCGTCGACATTGTAGTCCTCCAGGTCGGGGTCGTCTCTGATCGGTGGATCGTCACAGGACTGGTCCCAGCAGAAGCCCTCGGGAGGGTTGTACCCGTTGGGAAGGATCCCTGTCGGGGGGGGGGGGGGGGGTCCAGTGAACAGGAAGTGACCATATCTGGACTGAGGAGGAGCGACGTAGAGACGCCGTATACGTCTCTGGTAGAGACCTGTCAATCACAGTAGCCCCGCCCTAAAGCATCCCCTGCTTCATGGTCTGTGTGACTCTAAATGGACCATCATGTACTAAATGAACATCATGCTGTATTGAAGAAGACGGACAACCCTGAAACATAATCCCTCTGTCACTAGCGTGGATGTTTAAAAACACACTTAAAATAGAAAACTAATTTTTTTATATAATTCAAGTGAAGAAGAAGTTCTGTTTACCGGTGAAGAGGTCAGCCATGGGGGGTTCCAGGCTGTCAGAAGCCCTCCACAGAAGCTCCTGCTCCCGAGCACTCTGCCTGCGAGTCCGGTCCTGGTAGTCCAGACGACCAAAGAAGAAGCCGTCGTACCCCATCTGAGGAAAACACGCAGGAGAACGTTCAGCTGGAGAACGTTCAGCTGGAGAACGTTCAGCTGGAGAACGTTCAGCTGGCGAACGTTCAACTGGAGAACGTTCAACTGGAGAACGTTCAGCTGGAGAACGTTCAACTGGAGAACTGGAGAACGTTCAGCTGGAGAACGTTCAACTGGAGAACTGGAGAACGTTCAGCTGGAGAACGTTCAACTGGAGAACTGGAGAACGTTCAGCTGGAGAACTGGAGAACGTTCAGCTGGAGAACGTTCAACTGGAGAACGTTCAGCTGGAGAACGTTCAGCTGGAGAACTGGAGAACGTTCAGCTGGAGAACGTGCAGCTGGAGAACGTGCAGCTGGAGAACGTTCAGCTGGAGAACGTTCAGCTGGAGAACGTTCAGCTGGAGAACGTTCAACTGGAGAACGTTCAACTGGAGAACGTTCAACTGGAGAACGTTCAACTGGAGAACGTTCAACTGGAGAACGTTCAACTGGAGAACGTTCAACTGGAGAACGTTCAACTGGAGAACGTTCAACTGGAGAACGTTTAACTGGAGAACGTTTAACTGGAGGGCTGCAACAACGGGACGCAGCTAACCTTTGTCTGAAGCACCTCACTAATTAAAACGTTGAATCTTGTTTGTTTGAAAGTGAAGCCGGTGCTTCACGTGTTAAAGCTGCATTCTCTCTAGTGTCCACCAGGGGGCGACTCCTCTGGTTGTATAGAAGTCTATGAGAAACTGACTACTTCTCTCTTGATTTATACAACCAGAGGAGTCGCCCCCTACTGGTCAGTAGAGAGAATGGAAGTTTAGGACGATGTCGATGCTTCCTTTAAGACGAACTACCTGAGCAAACATGGAGGCGTGTTCCCGGGCGTGGCCAAAGGGGTCGATGTGCCAGGCGACGCGGGGGCGACCGCAAGGCCCAAACGTCTCGTTGAGGAACCTCAGGCCCATGGTCATCTGGTCGATGACGGCGCTGTAGTGGGTGGTGGCCTCGTCACTCATGCACCAGCCGCCGTTCACAAACTCCAGACGGCCTGAAGGGGGGGGGGGGGGGGGGTTGAGGTTCTGGTTCTGAAACGCTGCCAGTGTAAATGCACAGTGCCGGCTGATGTACCTTCGTTGACAAGCTGTTTGACCGTCTGCTGCATGCTGGAGCTCTGCTGTTTCCACCAGCGGTAGAAGAACGCCGTCTCCACGTAGATGAACCTCCTGTCGGGGTTCTTCAGCAGCTGATCCACCACGGAGTCCAGAATATACTGCACCCCCGCATGCTGGATGTCGTTACGGTCTACACACACACACACACACACACACACACACACACACACACACACCAGAGGCAGATAATCTCCACACACACATATCAGAGGCAGATAATCTCCACACACACATCAGAGGCAGATGATCTCCACACACACACACACACACACAGACACAGACACAGACACACACACATCAGAGGCAGATAATCTCCACACACACACACACACATCAGAGGCAGATGATCTCCACACACACACACACACACACACACACACACACACACATATCAGAGGCAGATGATCTCCACACACACACACGACGATCGCCTGCAGAACACGTGACCGCTCTCGCTATTAAAAATGAAGACATGTGATGCTGAAGGCAACAGAGACATGTGACAGGAAGTAAGCGAGGGGAACACGCCGTTTATCCTTCAGACACATCGGTAACATGAACGCCCTAATAAAACACTTTAACCATCAACGGTTTCACAACCTGTTTTTATATTATTCCTGTTGGGTGTGTGTGTGTGTGTGTGTGTGTGTGTGCGTGCGTCAGACTGACCTCCATAGTAGTACTGGTCCACAGTCTTGAGCCAGCCGACGTCGTCGTGTGTGTGAGGGACCAGGTGGACATTCAGCATGCTGGGCTTGGTGGCATGACATGACTGCACACACACACACACACACACACACACACACACACACACACACACACACACACACACACACACACACACACACACACACACACACACACACACACACACACACACACACACTCTAAGGACACATCTACAGAGCGGTGGACTACTACTACTCTCGTTAGTGAAGGCACACAGTACGAAGATAAATATTAAGAAAAAAGGATAAATTAATATTCTTTCAGTTCATAAATGTAAAATAAGTTCCTCATACAAACTGACAGAACAAAAAACCCCGGATGACAGAAACTGAAAGTGAGCTTGAAACAAAACTTCTTGAGCTTTTTAGCTAAAAACTGTCGTTAAACATCTGGAACAAACCCACAACGCGACGGGCGCGTGCGCGCAGCTCACCTCGTATCCGCAGGTGAGTTTGGGTTCTTCGTGGCCGAGAGGGAAGCCTAAAGCCCGGCTGAGGACCAGCAGAGCGACGGACAGCCGCAGCGACCCGGCCGCCATGCTGCAAGAAAATGAACCGCGAGTCATGTGACATCTGTTTATCTTCACTGTGGTCACCTGACTCCCCGAGGGGTGATCCCTCAGTTGAGACTCAAAGGCACCACCGGGTAAACAACAAAAAAACAACTCTGACGCAAACGAGGCAGCTTAGTATGGAAGACCATTAGTGACACTAATGACTAGTGCCACTATGATGACAATTATTTTAAGTCATTACTATGAGTCTCTCTTGATAATTAAGTAATTATCAATCGTTGGGCAGACGTGATTTATCTCAGTTTCTCAAAAATGTGAGATTGTGAAAAGGACAAACAATAACAAACCAAACATCCCGTTTTCACTTTACCTGAAGGCCTCTCCGACAGACAGTACGGAACAGTGCATACAAACATACATTCATTAGAAAAGACGCCATAACTCAATTTAGTGCGTAACAGAGAAGTTTTTGTCCGCAGTGAAAACCATGGACTGTATGTAAGAAGTGGACGTCGTCATCGTGACGTCTCTCATTGGTTTGTTGGCTGGCGTTTTTTTGAAGCCTTGAGTTGAGCAATTTCGCCGTCAACATCTTGGATTACGGCCGTCACCATGTTGTTGTTTTTAGAGCCAATTAATGGAAGTTACCATATCTGGACTGAGGTAGATGCCGTAGTAGAAACCTGTCAATCACTGTGTAGCCCCGCCCTAAAGCATCCCCTGCTTCATGGTCTGTGTGACTCTAAATGGACCATCATGTACTAAATGAACATCATGCTGTATTGAAGAAGACTTGAAACTAGAGATTGAGACATAAACTCATGTTTACAATGTTTACTGAGGGAATAAATCAAGAGAGAAGTAGAGTCATTTTCTATAGACTTCTACACAACCAGAGGAGTCGCCCCCTGGTGGACACTAGAGAGAATGCAGGTTTAAGACGTGAAGCATTGGCTTCACTCTGCAGAACCGGAGGTTGCCGCCTGGTAAAAACACTGAATACATCTTTGTGTGTTTCCCGTCACAATACGAAGAAGACTCAGACTCAGACCCCCCTTTGGATCGGTTTATTGCCAGCCAAGATGGAGTGAACGCATCTTGGAAAAGACAACACAGACAATTACAACATCCTTTACACCCACTTTAAGGAACTGAAGCACAGATGGAGAAAATGCTACAAGAGGAAGCTTTACAGAGCAGCATTCACGTTAAAGCGCTACAGCTTGTGGAATAAAGCACTTCATGGTTTGTTCTTACTTTAGAGGGACCTGCCACATTAGATCAGGCTGGCAAATTCAGAAATGTTTTCCAGTTTTCCTCATGTTGAGTTTTTAATGTGACGATATCGACCACATTCTCCGGCCAGAGAATTGTTTTTGGTTTACATTCGTTATGATGCAAATTTAATAAATGCACGACAGGAATTTACAACTGTTTTTGTTTCGTTCGTCATGTGTTTGTTGTGTTACAACTGAATTTTGTTTAGTTGCCTCCCTATGTTGCATAATGACAACAAATGATCCTTGAACATTTCCTCGAAAAACAGTTTCACAAAGTTAATAATTAGATTCAACGCACCCGTGTGTTTGTGTCTCTGGAATTTAAATAGTTGTTCCTCAGTTAGACCTTTGGTCTAAAGGCCTCAAACGTCGGGATCAGCACCACTCAAAAAACTACAATCAGGCAAAGCAAACGCCATCCCATAATCAAAGCAAAGCCTGTGGCTACAGAAAGGCGTCCGTTCAGACGGAAGCGAGGAAATCAACCAGCGCCGCGAGAGGATCCTCGCTCCTTCAACATGCTACGATCAAAGAGCAGACAGTTCATGTTGAGGTTCTTCTGATGTACGTTTGCCCGACTTCACGTTCTCTAATCCATGCCAACAGTCTTCAAGTTGCAGCAAGTCACATCTCTTCAAATCGAACCTTGACCGAGTGGATAATATGACGTTATAATAAGACTGGACTGGATTAGATATGAGATAATAATGGGATCGGATTTGAAAAGCATGCAAAGTCTCCAGATTGTGGTTCTCCTGACGCAGCATTAGCATAGTGGAGAAACAATGATGTGCATGTATGTCATCATATGTTGTTCGTGATCGTTAGTTACATACCGACACAGATATGATAGTCCTTGGAAAAATTAAATAAAAAAAAAAAAAAAAAAAAAAAAAAAATCACAAAACAGACATTTGAACCTGCGATGTGAACGTCTGTTTGGGAAGAACGCTTCACTTGCTTGAGTTGGATGAGAAGAAACAGAATCGCCTTCATCGGTCGAGTGTGTGCACACAATGAACTTACAAAGAAATATCAATAACTGGTCGGCGTGAGGACAACACAGCCGGACTAATTATAATTTACAGTAAAGACGAAGCCGCACGCCGGCAGCTGGTTAGCTTAGCTTAGCACAAAGACTGGAAACAGGGGGAAACGGCTAGCCTAGCTCTGTCCAAAGGTAACAAAATCCGTCGACCAGCCTCTAAAGCTCTCTGGCTGACACGCCATCTCTCGTTTCTGTGATCTCAGGAAGGTGGAGGTTGTTACGTTCGGTGCAGACAGTAAAGTCGTATCAGCATATTTCCCAAATCTTAAACGTCTCCTTAAAGTCATGGTGTTCTACTCTAAAGACCACGAAAACTCAGCTACATGGAAAGAAACCTCGATAAACAGGACAGTCACAACCCCCAAAAAACAAACGCCCGCTACAACTTGGCCTTTAACGGTCTAAATCTTTTGCAGGTAACGTTCCACCATGAAAGAGTGAGTGAGGTCTCCCTGGTCACACGGTTGATACAGAAAACTAAGATCTACTGCTGCCCATATTCAAGTAGTCGCAGGTACGAAATATTCAGTTTAGGGCTGAATAAAAAATGTACAAAAATAAAACGAGGGCTGAATACTTCAGTATCTTTGTATCATTGATTCAGATCCCCCACATACTTGTTGATTGACAAATAAAATGTTTTGTATTTTTTCGGATTTTAACCCATAAAAAAGCGTCTTTTTTGAAGTCAAACTCGTGACTTGACTTCATGCAAATTAAGCAGCGCTGATAAAATACGAATCAATATTCTGTTGCTGAGTTTCTAAATTGAAAAGGTTTTCAGAAACACACTGAGTGCACCGCTGAGCCGCATTATAACAAGCGGCATCATGAGTAACACTCGTGCTTCTCCTAAACACTCGAGTCAGAAACCTGCGCTGTGAAAAAAAACATTTTGTGACAATTGAAACGACTCCATTTCTAAAAATTCTTTAAAAAACAAAAAGCAGTGTTTTACAACTGAAAGGAAATATATTTTTGAAACCCTAAAAAGGAGAGATTATGCAAAAAGACGGTTTGCTTCCTTATTGTGATGCTTCATCCTGATGCCGGTGCGTCTTCACCAGAAACCTCTGCGGTCGGTGGTGTTGTTCTCCGTGTTCATGTTAAAACAGCCCTTTCCCTGCAGCAGGTAAAGTAAAGCGTCCCGGCTGAGGTCAGGTCGGGTTCCCGTTGCCGCCCTCATGGGGGCAGATGAGCAGCGTGGAGTCCAGGTCCAGGCGGAAGGCCGGGTACAGCGGCTGAGAGAACGGGCAGCGGAAGGTGTGCAGGAGCACCACGCTGTCCGACACGCTGTAGAAGGACAGCGCTCCTTTCTGGCGCTCCAGGAACACGCCGATCCTGGGGCACGGCGGCGCCGCCACCGTGGTCTTGCGGTTGTCGTGCCAGGCGGCGTATCCCGCGTGCGTGCACCTCAGCCGCCAGGAGTTGTCGTTGCGCCCCAGCAGGCAGGGTTTCCCGCCGCCTTTGCGGCCGATGCCTCGGTAGGTGACGCCGATGTCGACCCAGCCCCCGCCCCGCCACTCCACCTCCCAGTAGCTGGCGCCGCCGAACTGGCCCTCCCGGCACAGGACCTGGGCCACCGAATCGAAGCGCTGGTGGACTGGGGGGTAGGATTGGGGCTCCTCGCCACAGTGGGCACCCTGGGGCCCCTCCAGGAGAACCAGAGTGGGGTGGGCCGTGTCGGGGTCCAAGGAGAGACGACATGAACCTGGAGGAGAGGAAAACAAAAGAGGCAGCAATTTAAAAAGCGAGACAGACGGACGGGGTTGTTGTTCAGCCGGGTTGGAAAAGAAGCCATGCAGGGATGTTTGCAGTTGCATCACGAAAACACTATTATCTGCAACCAAAGTCCTCGCTTCCATCTGCAGAAGTAGATTGTAACCAGTGTCACAACTCCCCGAAATGTAAAGACGCAGCTGCTCTGACAGACGGACTCTCGCTGCTCATCTGTCCGACAACAATCTGGTGTTAAATGATGATTCAGCAATAAAACGATCAACCAAAACTTAGTCGACAACAAATGTTTGAATTTGCTGCTTTTTGATGTTTTTGTAGTCGTTGGAATTGGATGTCGAGAGCTCTGGGCTTCGGGAACGAGTAATCGTCATGATTGATGGCACCGTGGGTGGAATATGAGACGATGGGCCCCCGGGCACCGACATGATGGGCCCCACCACCTCTCCTAGGCGTGAGTTTAGCCTCTTTGTGTCATTTTGTTGCAATTTCGCACTGTTTGTAGTTATTTTGAGTCTCTTTGAAGTCATTTTGATTATATTTGTAGTTGATTTGTGTCTGTTTGTGGTTGTTTTGCCCCTTTTCATCGTAGTTTAGTCTCATTGTGTCTCTTTGCAGCCGTTTTGTGATTCTTTGTGGTCGTTTTGAGTCTCTTCCTGGCTGGTATGTGTCTCTTAAATTGAATCCATGTTTCCTTCACTTGTGTCTCTGCATCCCCGGCGGGAGGGACGAAAGGAAGACTTGGTATGCACCATCTGAGGCCCCTGACACTTTGGGCCCCTGGGCCTGTGCCCGGCCTGTTCAGTGATCCATCCAAAGACAAATGACACACAGAACCGTAATGGGAGGACAGAGTGTCAAAGACAGAGAGAGAGACAGATGGGAATGACATGCAGGACGGTCACGCTGGATGCACCGGAGGAAGAGAAGAGGAGCGATGACCAGAGGAAGGAAAGACGTCTGAAGAAGAGGTGGAGAGCTGGAGAAGCGGATGGGCTGGAGGACAGACGGTTACTTACACCTGAGGAAAACCGCCCTCATCCTCTGATCAGCCGGCTGCAGAGACAACGAGGACAGAGGGAAGGACACGGGCGCTGCTGATAGGAGACACAGAGGGAAGGAGGACAGAGACACTTGTCTTTAACACATCTGGAATGGAATAACATGACTTCAACTAGGAGTGAGAGGGTGACAGAGGAGGAGGGACAGGAACAAAAGACTAAATAATTGAAAAAAGTAGAGCGTTAGTGAGACGGAAGGTTTGAAAAATAGAGAGAACCCACACAGAGAAGTGAAGATTCCATAAGTCCAATAACTCTGATCATTAAGTATGACACCTTGTTAACAAACAAGCCTTACCTAGCATGTAGCATTAGCACCAAACAATAAAGCCACTACATGTAGAATCTCTTACGCCAGTAGCTTTGGTAGCACACGTCACATAACGGCTTTATTATTGAAAGGAGTCGTTCTTCAGTTTGGAAAATATGCTGATTCACTCTTTTGAATGAGCTTGTTCACCAAACTATTCCTTGAGTTGATCGATGTGCTGGTTAGTTGGGAAGCTAACGAAGCCAAACCGTTTGTACGAGTTAGAGAGTCGGTTCACCAAAAATGTGAAATGAAAATAGAAAGCTCCATTCGTCCACTTACCCCAGGCGGCTTGCTGCCCTGCTGACAGTCTCGGTTGCATTTGGGGCGGTTTGGAGTTCTCCGCACTGACATTTCTGCCACCTCCCCAATACAAATATCAATGGTTTTGTTTCATATATTCTTAAAAGAAACTTAACAATAATAAGTAATAATAAGTATAACAAAAACAAAAATAAATCAATGTCCCAGTTACAAACGTACAGCTGTGGACAGTTTCATTGACACTGAAACACTTCTAACAGTGGATGTTCTAAAGTGTGAGGTTCTCCTCCAGTCAGGGTTCTACTACAGTAGATGAGTTTATAGAAACAGACCGGAGAACCAGCACGGGAGCAAAGTGATGTTCTTGCTGTCAGACGGGGAGCTGAAGCCGTTATCTCATCTCCCTTTGAAGCCACACGACTCCATTGATGAAAACAGTCATTTCACCTCGCACAACATGGGAGTTGCTGCAGTTTGCCCTCAGGACTTTCTGCCAGGAAAGGATTTATTTCAAGCCGAACCAGAATCTCGTCTTAAACCGAACAAAGCAGGTTTGTTGCAGGCAAACCTCTCCCGTGGGGGTCCGCCGCTGCCTCGACCGGCTCGTTCGTTAGCGGCAATTCTCGTGTTCTTCAAAGTAAAATGACTGTTTTTGACAATAGTCTGGTGGCTTTAGAGAAAGCGCAGATAACAGCTTCAGTTCCTCCGTCAGAGAGGTCTGACGGAGGTCTAAAATACGTCCGCAGCAGAACATTACACCTCGTACAACCAGACTTCAAAACATCCAAACTGTCCCTTTAAATAGCTGGACTGAGCCTGACTGCTTCCAACTAAAGTAAACAGATCAGATCAGAAGCGGCGCTGGGTCTGAGCCAGACAGCGTCGCATCAGCCGTGAATAATTCACACGTGCACTGTCCCTCGCAGTGTTAAATGTCGTGTCAGAACATTCAGCCGAGTAGAACCGGGTCACCTCAGACCTGACACTGTCACAGAGGGTGTGTGTGTGTGGGTGTGTGTGTGTGTGTGTGTATCACCTTTCTGATGCTTACCTTTTGCACACTCTCCACCGGACACGTAGTTTTCATTGACTGGAAGAGAAACACACACACACCCTTAAATCTACGGCGTCTTCATGGTATATGCTTTTCTAACCGGCAGAGTGCCTGCATGTGTATTTAGGATACTTCATGCGTGTTCTGCTGTACCTGCGCGGCTGATCTTGTCCACCTCCTCCCTGCAGACCTCCTCCATGCGGCTGCGGAGGTGGCACAGGGCTCTACTGGCGCCGCCGAACCCCTCCGTGGGCAGGCTGAGGGCTCGGGAGTGCCGACCGGCGGCGAGAGGGACGCACAGCAGGGGAGCCGCCTGGGTCGGGAGGGAGGGAGAGAGAGGGGAGAGAGGGAGAGAGAGAGGAAAACCCCGCCTGGTGTACAGCATCCACAGCTCGCCCTCCCTCCCTTATTCCTTGTACAATTCAATTTGAAAATAGGTGCCGTCTTTTCCCCACCGGTCACTGCTGACTCATGCTCTCCTCTCATGCATTCTTCCTGCTTCCTGCTTCCTCTGCGGGGGAATCTCTCTGAGCAGAGTGCACTTTCCTGACTTCTTCTGGCCTCCGGGATGCATTAGATGGAATGGGGGTGAATATCAAACGCGAGAATTGCTAATGTGCAGCGGTGGAAGGAGGAGGACCCGGAAGCGAGCGTCCTTCACTTTGTGTGATTCAATCTGTTATTTAAATTAAACCATCTGTGAAGTTCGGAGGGGAAATGTCTCTTTGACGGACAACTCGGAGACATCTGGAACGAGACAAGCGGCCCCGAACATAAACCGTATGAAATATGGACACAGTCTCTGTGACGTCACCCTAGCTTGCCAGCTTGATGCACCGTAGCTTCATCGGTTTGCAGATTAACTTCCCCTCCTCCCATCTATTTGATCCCCTGACCTCTGACCCCTGACTCCTCCCTCACCTGTAAGAAATGGGCGTTGTCCTCCGTTTGCAGGAGCCGGCTGATCTCCTCGTCCCTCCTCCTCAGCTCCTCCAGGTCTTTCTCCAGCACCTCTATGTCCCGCTCGGCCCTCCCGACCACCGCCCGCTCCTTCGCCTCCAGCCGCGCTCGAACCTACGGCACGCGAGTGCACGTCCCAATTTAGTGCGGCACAACGGTGCAGTGTGCGCCTGTAAATAGAGCTTTCTGTGTAGTGCATTGGACCGAACTGCAACTCAATCCAGTCATTTTAACAAAGACGTAAAAGCAGGACTACATTTAGTGGTACTATTTTAACTTCCACTGCTACGTCAGCCACTCATCGGACTACTGCTGGTACTACTACTGTCACGCCTCACCTCTGCCTTGGTTTTCTCCAGACGGAGAGCCATGTCTGCAAACAGGGCTTCACTGTCCTCCAAGACAGTCGACGCCGACACCTGAAACAGCAGAGAACAGAAGTAGTTAGAACAAAGTAACACGGACGCTTTCTCGGAAACAGTGACTCTTTAAAGTGGCAACAGAAAGTTGTTTGCGTTAATCGTTATAAAGTAAAGGTTGATTGCACAACGATCTGCCAGGAAGATGAAGGCTTCGCTTACAACACGAAGGAAGTGCGTCTGTCATTACACAACCAAAACAAGATGACAGTGCTTCAATCTTCCCCGGTAGCTATCAGGAAGCTATCAGGAAGCTATCGGGAAGCTATCAGGTAGCTATCGGGAAGCTATCAGGTAGCTATCAGGTAGCCATCAGGTAGCCATCAGGAAGCAATCAGTTAGTTATCAGGACGCTATCAGGAAGCTATCAGGAAGCTATCAGGAAGCTATCAGTTAGTTATCAGGACGCTATCAGGAAGCTATCAGGAAGCTATCAGTTAGTTATCAGGAAGCTATCAGGAAGCTATCAGGAAGCTATCAGGAAGCTATCAGTTAGTTATCAGGACGCTATCAGGAAGCTATCAGGAAGCTATCAGTTAGTTATCAGGAAGCTATCAGGTAGCTATCAGGAAGCTATCAGTTAGTTATCAGGAAGCTATCAGGAAGCTATCAGGAAGCTATCAGGTAGCTATCAGGTAGCTATCAGGTAGCTATCAGGTAGCTATCAGTTAGCTATCAGGAAGCTATCAGGTAGCTATCAGTTAGCTATCAGGTAGCTATCAGTTAGCTATCAGGAAGCTATCAGTTAGCTATCAGGAAGCTATCAGGACGCTATCAGGAAGCTATCAGGAAGCTATCAGGTAGCTATCAGGAAGCTATCAGGTAGCTATCAGTTAGCTATCAGGAAGCTATCAGTTAGCTATCAGGAAGCTATCAGTTAGCTATCAGTTAGCTATCAGTTAGCTATCAGTTAGCTATCCACAGTTACCAAAGAGCATCATTGCAGTTACAATCCCCATTAGCAGAAAACAAAACTCTGTGTGTCCTTATGTGTTTATTTCACATAATCACACAAGTGAGTTCATGAGTAAAAATAAAACATTACATTAAGGTTTTTTCAAGATATCAAGACAATATTTTTTCCACCAAACGTTGGCAATAAACATAAAACATAAAAGTGAAACGTAGCTGTGGACTGGGAATAAGCCTCCGCCGTCTGAGCAGAGGACAAGATACCAAACCAGTGTCTGGTGAGAGTCTGATGGTTTCGTCTTTAATTAAATGGTTTTCCAGGAAGACGGAAGCAGCCGAGAGCTGATGGCGACGGTGCTGAGGGAAGGGAGGAGGAAAAGGCTTTCCTGGAAGACTGAAGGAGTGGCAGAGAAACTGGAACTTAATTAAATTATCTTTGCAGTGGAAACTGATACAACAGTGTGTGTGCGTGTGTGTGTGTGTGTGTGTGTGTGTGTGTGTGTGTGTGTGTGTGTGAGAGAGAGAGAGAGAGAGAGGCGAGTGTGTGAGCCTGATGTGACAAGGGAAGATGTGAGTGTGTGTGTTGTTTAAATGTCAAGTCTATTCATAGCCCTTTATCTCACGGGCTTTACGGAGCACACACACACCTTACTACTCTCCTGTAGTTCACCATGTGACTTACTTTGTGTTGACGTCACAATCACCGATCCAAAATACTCCTTTTGCAGTGACTGTTACGTCAACCTATGATATACTATAAGTAATATTAGTCATGATAATCGCCTGATTGCAATTATTTGACAACACCTTGGAAACACAGTCTGGAAGCTGAAACTTTGTGTTTCCCCCTTTCATGTCAACTTTTGAAAATATAATCACGCCTCCACCTCCTCCTCAGTCCTGGTGGACTGAGGAGGAGCGACATAGAGACGCCGTGTACGTCTCTGGTAGAGACCTGTCAATCCCAGTAAGCCCCGCCCTAAAGCATCCCCTGCTTTATGGTCTGGTAGAGACCTGTCAATCACAGTAGCCCCGCCCTAAAGCATCCCCTGCTTTATGGTCTGTGTGACTCTAAATGGACCATCATGTACGAAATGAACATCATGCTGTATTGAAGAAGACTTGAAACTAGAGATTGAGACATAAACTCATGTTTACAATGTTTACTGAGGGAATAAATCAAGAGAGAAGTAGAGTCATTTTCTATAGACTTCTATACAACCAGAGGAGTCGCCCCCTGGTGGCCACTAGAGAGAATGCAGCTTTAAGAGACTTCAGCATCGGCTTCACTCGGCAGAACCGGAGGTTGCCGCCTGGTTTATACAACCACAGTAGTATATTTCAGGTATTGTAACAGTTAGGACTCAAACCTTTGCCTTAAATGTGTGTGTGTGTGTGTGTGTGTGTGTGTGTGTGTGTGTGTGTGTGTGTGTGTGTGTGCGTGTCACCTTCAGGGACTCCAGGCTTTGTTGAAACTCCTCCAGCTCTCTCACTCCGCTCCGCGTCCTCCCTTGAACCCTCCTCTGAGACTCCTGGAGCTGAAGCTGACAGACGTGAGACGATCAGAACATTCAGGCATCTGTGAGGACCGTCCTTCTCTTAAAGTAGTGCGCGTCCTTCAGGTGAAAGCTGTGTCCAGTTCTGTGACACGTGGTTATTATTGAAAGCCCTAAATGAACATCATGCTGTGTTGAAGAAGACTTGAAACTAGAGATTGAGACATAAACTCATGTTTACAATGTTTACTGAGGGAATAAATCAAGAGAGAAGTAGAGTCATTTTCTATAGACTTCTATACAACCAGAGGAGTCGCCCCCTGGTGGACACTAGAGAGAATGCAGCTTTAACACGTGAAGCTTTGACTTCACTCTGTCACCACGTGTGAACTACTTTATAGAGCTTGTAAACAAAACGCCAGGTTATAGTCAGTTCCTGACAAAAGTCTGATTTAACACGAAGGCAAATAAACACAAATCAAACTACAGTATGTCCGAAACAAACGTGTAATAACTGATGAAACCACAAGTGTCTCTGTCTCCTACCTGTCTCCTGGCTCTCTGCGCGTCCACGTTGTGCACCTCCTCCTGGTCCGCCTCGCACAGCAGGCAGTCCCCGCTCCACTCCGCCTCGGCCTCGGAGCCGACCCCGCCCGCGGGCTCCAGACCCAGGCGGTGCTGCGCGCACAGCCGCTCCGCCAGCGACTCCACCGCGGCCACCAGCTTGTGCCGCCGCAGCGTGCCGACCTCCCGGTGCGGCAGGACGTGGAGCTCGCAGAAGGACGCCAGGCAAACCAGACACGACTTGACCGCGCGCAGCTCGCTCTCCGGCGGGCAGAAGTCGCACGGCACCTCCCCGACTCCCCCGAGGTAGAGCTCCGGCGCCGTGAGCGCGTCGCTCAGCTTGAGCTTGCCGACGACCTCCGCGAGCACCGTGTTCCTCCGCAGCACCGGCCGCGGGCTGAACGCCTCGCGGCACTGGGGGCAGCTGAAGTGGGCTGAGTCCGCCTGGTCCCAGTAGTTGTTGATGCACAACATGCAGTATGTGTGTCCGCAGGGGGTGGACACCGGGTCCTTCAGGATGTCCAGGCACACGGGACACCGGAACTGGCTCTCCGTCACGGAGATGTTCGCCTGGGCCATGGTCTCCTCTGACCCTCGGGCTGGACTCTGCTGGTCCCAGCTGTTGACTCCGCTGTTGTTGATGACTTCTTCTGACTCTTCACTTGTTGTGAAGGGGGGGGGGTCACGAGCCAACAGGAACAGCCCTTCCGCAGTGTCATCCAGTGCGCGTTTGGTAGCTTTACCCCGGCTTCATTCTTACAGGCGCGAGGGAGGTTTTAAAGGACCAGTTCGTCCAAATTGCAGAGAAACATTTGTTTTGGTTTTATTTGACTTTTTAAAATTTGAACAGATCATATCTCATGAAAAGGCTTCATGTGACCCGACTCCTTTGTTATAAACTTTATAAGCATTTTTTTTTTACTTTTTTTTTTTTTTAATCTGGGTCTGAATTTAGAATTGATTTGATTTGAAACCCGTTCTTATTTTAATTAATTTCTCATTTGTATTTAATTATGAAGCAGCACTGACTTTATTTGTGTTAAAAGGGAACGTGAGAGGGGAGGCCGGGTGAACACTTGATCTCATGAAGCGAGAAAGTTGGACGAAAAACTTCACCTAAGACTGTAAAAATCATGGAATGATGCCATTTGTGAATGTGGTCACGTGGACCCCTAGTGGCAACGTGCAGCAACTACTACAAGCAACAGGGACAAGGTGCGATACACTTTTTATTTAAAATCATTGACATATATACTGCATTATATATTATGTTGAATACATCTATGAGTTCTATTTTCATGAGCAGTGTTCTTGTTGTTGCATAGGATGCACTTGAGTGGCAAGTAGAGGTTTGCACAAACTAAAGACGCAGCCAGCTGTTTGTAGAAAGATGAAGGCCACATGGAGAGCACAGTTAAACACAGTCGGAGGGTTTATACCGCCCTCTGCTGACCATTTCCTGCAGCACACAGTCTCACTGCCACAAGGAATATATTCATATGTTTAAATCAATTATATCCAAACAGCAGCTGTCCGTCCACGTTGATGCATTTCTGCCTTTTTTATTGCTCTGAACCCCGGTAACATGTGTGGTGGACTTGAATCAATGGCTGTGTTGATTTTACTGTTGCATGTGCACATTTTATGATTCAAAGCTGGATTCAAAGAAGAGACCTGTATGGAACATCTCAAGCAGAACTGCTGATCAATAACAGTGGACAAATAACAAAAAGTTCCACTCAATGAAGTCACGTTTTGATGATTTTCCAAGTGAAGGATCCAGCGGTCGGCTTCCTACTTCCTTCACTAGAACACTAGTCCTCCTTTAGCTTAGTGGTGGAAACGTGCAGTCATGTGACCGTGGTGGAGTTCCTTTATCGTCTAACGTCAGCGTTTTACTACAAAAAAAACCATTATAGTGTTGATTTGAGCTTATTCTTTGAAGTTCTGTGTCTGACTCGTTTCCTGTGAATGTTACGTGAGTTACACGTCGTCTGCTGTCGGCTCGGATGCCTTCATGTCGCTCTGTGTCCCGGCTCTGAGAATTGAATTTCAGCAGCGGTTCAGCAGGAGATTGAAGGTTAAGAGGGGGGATTTTAAGGTGCTTAAGCTTTGCTCTGACCGAGCCCTATCACACACACACACACACACACACACACACACACACACACACACACACACACACACACACACACACTCTCATACCTGGCAGTGGAGTTCAGTGGTTTGCTCTGTGAGCTTTAGTTGGTCAGTGGGACCGAGGATTAGCTCCGCTTCACCTTAAATCCACCACAACACTTTTACAAAATGATTTAAGTAAAACGAAGTCAGCATAACGCTACAAATCTCAAAGTCTAATGAAGTTATCTTTTCATGCACATTTTGTCCAGTTTTAATGTGGACGAATCAGATCAATTCAGTCTTCACCGGGGCCATAGAGGCTTATTTCCGTCCTGGCTACCTATACTGTCTTTAAAAGGTTCTGTTCAGCTTATTAGTGCTACAAATGCAGTAAAACCTCCTGCAGCCTGATCTCGTGACTTCCTCACTTGTGTATCCGTCATGTTTGTCCAATCCCAGGTCTTGAGTGCAGTCCAAGTCTCGGTCTCACACAAAGCTCAGAGCGGGCGGACAGACAAAAGCAGCCCAAAGGGGGTCCGGTCCCTCCAGAGGGGTCCGGTCCCTCGGCTCCTCTGGCCCTCTTTGTTCAAAGTGGCGCTGCGATGTACTCACTGTTTTAGAAAGAGCTCTTTTCAGCCAGGCCGTAAGGCGATCCTGGGTTTTTTCCTTGCCAGGGTGTGCCCCGGGCGTCTTTGGTTTACCCACGGGACCAGGATGGGCGGGGGCAGGGGGGGAGGTGGTCCTCTCAGGGCCAGGTAGTAGTGGAGAGGGTGGAGAAGAGGAGGGAAGCAGCTGGTCAGTGGAGGAAGGAGAGGGGGGGAGATCTAGACAGGGGAGGGGAGGGATGGAGGGATGGATGTAAGGCGAGAACGCTGAGAAAGGACAAATAAACAAAGGTGGCGATGAGGGTCTGAGGTGAATTAATTGTATCAAGCTCTTTCTCTCTTTTGGTGACGGTCTCCAGAGACGGAAGCACGGCCAACAATGGATACACTATTAGAGCAGCTCAGAGACCTGCAGCGCTTTAAGGAGTCAACCAGCTGGATTAACACGGACGGAGATCTAAAGCGTCGTCTGAGCTTTTCTTCACTTCTACTTTGAGCAAACATCGACGAAGCGGCATTGTGTCCGAATGGCTACTTCAACTACGTTTGATGTCTGAAGCGTTGGGATCAGACTAGATATATGCAGACATTCAAACAATCATGGCGAGTTAGCGGCTGCAGCAGCAACGGGGTCATGCAGCGTTTATCTTTGCAGATCTGTGATTAGCACAGCTAAATGTACCAGTGAATCATTTCTTCCACCACATGACGGACACGTAGTTTCCTTTCAAAATGAACAGGCCACTGTTAGAAAAACGGATGAGGAGTAACGTTCGCCGACATGACACCTACTGCCAGCAAATGTGCCATAATAGTCATCCATGTTTATATGAACAGATTAACATTCTCTTTAATGATCTCCAGTTAAAGAACCCTACTTGTCATTTTCAAAGTTCCTTTGCCGTGTTGCAGTGTCCATGGATGGACCGAACTGAACGGGCCTACAGGCGCAGGCCCAGGGGCCCATATAGGGTCAGGGGCCAACCTGGACCATCACCCGCAAAATGTCACCGGAAGAGAAACGAACCGACCAGGAAGAGATGCAAAATGACCGGAACAAAAAAACAAAAAAAGACCACAAAGGGACACAAGATGACCTGAAGGAAGCACAAAAGGACCAACAAAGACACAACATGACTCGAATGAGACAGAACAAGTCTTCGTAGAGATGCAAAAGAAAAACAACAAATATCTTCTCCAGACTACTCTTTACTTCTAGCTTCATGAGCACGTTTAACTTCTCAAATAAAGGTGCAGATTATAACCGGAAGTACGCTCTAAATGCTCACTGTCGTGGTTTATTTTGAAATCCATGACAGGAAGTCCCACCGTCTGGTTCCGCGTGGCTTGACGCTGGTGACACTGGTGGGCAGAGACTGTGACAAAGTCAAATATATCCGAGTGACAGCGGCTTTTACGCAGAAAATGAGAGGAAATCATTCTCGTCATGCAGCTTCGGCCTCTTTAAAACAGGAGGAATACTAAAAAAAGTGATTACAATTATTCGATTATTCTGATGATAACAGGCCATTAACATAAAGAGTTGATTAATGAGGAACAGCGATGATTACGTTATAAAGGAGGAAGTGATGGAGGTGATGAGGAGCCGTCGCGAAACCAGAAGAAGAATGAACCAGGAGGCGACCAACAACATGCTTTTTATGGAATGTAAATAATTAATTTTCGACCATGCAGAAGAGATCGATACGACGGAAGTTGCCCGTCTTGATCTTCACCTTCTCCATCATTCTCTACGTGGATTTTCAATTACGCACGAGCAGCCTTCCCAAACTGAGCGTGGCTCACCATCCGTCGTCCGGCGCGCTTCACCGCTCCATCCAGCAGGCTCCATCCCCGGCCAAGGGGGACGCGCGGAACCCGGCTACCGACAGCAGCAGCGGGGGGATCGGGGGACACCCGGCCGCTGGGGGGGCCGCAGCACATGTCACCCAGTCGAAATTGAAGCTGGAGGACATCTACGTCGCTGTGAAGACCACCGGGAGGTTCCACCAGACGCGTCTTGCGCTCCTGTTGGAGACGTGGATCTCCAGAACCAAGGCGCACGTAAGTGTGTGTTGTGTCTGCGCTTGGGCGGCTCTGGAGAGTCTTCCACCTGCACCATATGTTCACATGTCTTATAGCAAACGTTCTAGTTCATTTTTAGAGCTTAAACATTTCACCATTTGAGAGATTTAAGATGGAACTCGTGAATCCGTTTTTATTTTACATTTATTTCGTTAAAGAACTAAATATCTGACCCATCATTCGTTAAGAAGACATGTGCTTCCTCTTGATGGAATGAAAACGTTCACTTCCTTCCTGCTGGTAACTAATATAAAGATTGTCATATCATCTGATTTCCTACACTATACACAGGCTCTATTTGCTTTCTGCAGCCTTTTGGAACCTGCTAGTCCGACTTCAACTGGTTAGCAGGGATGTGGATGAACTCTTCAAACTCAAACAACTTTTAAAGGGATTAGTTTGGTGTAAGGGCTCCAGTGAAGGTGAGGTTAGTCATGGTTTGTGTGAAAAAGTGTCTCAAGTGACACAAAATAACAAAGCTGCTAGTAATCCTTTCTGATATTCTGCCAGTTCAAAAGGTTTTTATTTCAGATAATAACCAGATTTCGATCCTATAACAGTGCTGATATTGTGCAGTGGCCCATTTTTCTCCCCATCGTCTCTTTCAGTTTAGTTCTTGTTGAATGTCAAAGGTCCTAAAACATGAACATTGTTTTAAATGCAGTCTAATCTTGACCTGCTAAATGTCCCCAAGAGACACGTACCGAACAGGAAGAGACACAAAATGACCTCAACGAAACAAAGAGACACAAAGAAACACAAAGGGACAAATAAAACACAAACTACCTCAAAGATACAAAGATAATCCACTGTCTTACAAACAGCGGTTTCCCAATTTCATTTCCCTTTTTTAAGAAAACAGCATCGAGTGAAACACGTGAACAGTGAGAGGAAACGTTCGTCTCTCAGCTTCTCGTTTTATGTGCAGAAAGACACTTTTCAGAGAAGCTGATTTAAATAACAGACGCGACGCTTGAGAGTGAAAGAGGAAGATGCAAACGGTGAATTCCTCTCTCCAACTGCAAAAACACAACATTGTTTTTATCGTGTAATGTAAACAATACTGTATGTATTGTGTTGTCTTTTTGTATTGATATGCGCATGTATATATATATACAGTATAAATATACATGCGCACACAAAGATGCAAGTTCAGAAACAGCACACACACACAGAAACAGGAAGCTGTGCAGGCAGGTTGTCTGGACCGAGGGGAAGCAGCCGCCGTGCTGCATCCCTGTTAACAATACTGAAACGGAAGCTGGTCGTAGAACAGGAAGTGGAGAGGCGGATTACACCCGCATTCACACCCACACACACGCACACAATCACACACACACACTTCACAGGGTTTTGTCGGTACTCGGGTGAAAAGTCGTTTCTAACCAGCTCGGCATACTGTTGCTAAATAGCTGATCAGGTTGGCAGCGGAAACAGCAGCGCTGCGACAGAAACGATCCCCAACTGTTCGGTCCCCAACATGATCTGGGGCCCCGGGGCCTCTGTATGAGTATACTGTTCACCGTATTCACCATCTTAGGGTTAGGGTTAGCATGCAATACAAAAAAGTGCAGCTGAGGCCGATGAGATTCATTTTGCAGGTGTTTGGTCGTAAACACAGGCTGTAGGTAAGAAGTGGACGTCTTCATCGGGATGTCACTCATTGGTTTGTGGACGGATGTTTTGAAGCCTGGACGTTCGGTGATTTCGGCGTATCCATCTTTAATTACGGCTTTCTTCCATGGTGTTGTCTTTTGTCGCCGATAAACTGAAGCTACCATATTTGGAATGCGGAGGAGTGACGTAGAGAGGTCGGATACGGTTCTGGCAGCTGTAGCGACCTGTCAATCACAGTAGCCCCGCCCTAAAGCATCCCCTGCTTCATGGTCTGTGTGACTCTAAATGGACCATCATGTACTAAATGAACATCATGCTGTATTGAAGAAGACTTGAAACTAGAGATTGAGACATAAACTCATGTTTACAATGTTTACTGAGGGAATAAATCAAGAGAGAAGTAGAGTCATTTTCTATAGACTTCTATACAACCAGAGGAGTCGCCCCCTGCTGGACACTAGAGAGAACGCAGGTTTTAAGATACTTCCGTATTGGCTTCGCTCGACAGAACCTGAGGTTGCCGTCTGGCCATAAACCAAAAGCATTGGAGTAATTGAAATGTCTCCTCGACGGTGTGGCTGTAGGGGCAAAGTCAGAGGATCACTAGTCAGGAGGGTTCGTCATCTGGGAACTATGAACGTCGATGACGGGCTCGTTAAAAGGCACAGTCTCTGGAAACGGGCTGCATGTATTTCTCCATGGAGCGTGTTGATACTTTCACAGTATTTATATAGCACTTAGACGTGCTTCATAATCACAACGACATGAAACTTCACTTTTTACATTATGGGACCTTTTAAGCACACAACCATGGCTCTCTGGCTGCTGGTATCCAGTGTTATTGCTACTCGCTGGGCTGTCTTATGAACTGTTGTGTTTGGTCTCAGAGGAGCAACTCTGGTGAAGCAGTGATATATTAAATGTGAAAGCCGCCGTCAGTTAAAAAGCTTGTGTCAATACTTTGAAGTTTAAAGTCTTGGTGAGTTTGGAGAAAATCCCCCAACTATCAGTCTGTGTGGCTGAATGAAGGCGTTTTTTAGTTCATGAATCTGTGATTTTTATAGTGTTATTTACATTATGTTAAGAGTTTGACATTTTTGGGAATTGCTCTTGCCGAGAGTTAGATGATAAGATTCATAACAATCTTATATCTGTGCATTGGGTATGAGGCACAGCCAGGAAGCGATTAGCCTAGCTTAGCAAAAAGACTGGAGACAGGGGTAAACAGCTCGACTGGCTCCTCTGTACAAAGTAAGATAATCTGCCTACTAGCACCTCTAAAGCTCACTAATTTAAACACCGCACCTCATTTGTCCCTTTTTTAAGTTTTGTGACCACATTGAACACAAGTGGGAATGCAATTGCGTTTACAATCGACATATAACAGCTACGCGGGAGGAAATGCGTAATTGCGCCTGACCAAACCAAGGAGGAAGCAGCCATTAGCCGGTTAGCGAGCTAAGGTGGCCCCAAGAAAGCATCAACAACGCTTGTCAGAGTGGATATTCAAGACACTTGTGGACGGAGAAAAAACTGCTTTCAATTTGGTCCGACGAGATTATGCAATCGAAACTTGGCAATTCAAATCGGCAATTCAATTCAGCATTTACATTTTTTGGACCAGCGCAATACGAGTAGGATGTGACGTTGAATTTGTTTGAGCTGGACGGAGCGATCGGATATCAATCAGATCTCAATGTGGACAGATCGCCGGATAATACCAGGTCTATATGTAATCAGGTTAAACCACATCCAGATACAATCCGGACACCAGACACCGCTAACCTCACTTACAAGACAGCACATTGACAATTTAACATTACGGTTTTGTGGAGGACAGAGAATCAGGCTGGCTGTCTTTTTATGCTAAGCTAGGCTAATGAGAGACTGATTTTCTCTTATCTTTGAAAAAAAGGGAGTAAGCATATTTCCCAATTCCGAATTATTCCTTCTAAGCTTTGATCAGACACTTCAATACATCATGTTGTAAAAATGAATAACTTTAGACATTAATGTAAATACAATATTGGCTTGAATCCCCTAAATAGAAGAATAAATGAAGCGATTTTCTCTCTTTGCTCAATTACTCTCATCAAAGTTCCCCTGAGGCTCCTCAAAAAGCCCCAATAGAACATCGTGGAGTCCAAATGCCACATTTGAAGTCCAAGGAATCTCTCAAGTGTTGATCAAACATCTCATTGAGATATAAATCTCACTTAATGGCACTTTAACAGGATGAAAACAAGCTGAGATTCATGCACGTCTGCCGGACCCTCAGGGAAATGTCCTCTCAAACCCTGTTTACGAGACGCTCCATGCTGACAGGCTGCCGCTTTTGGTTCCTCAGCACAGGGTGACTGGTTTCAGTGCAGATGGTTTAGTTTGAGTTATGACCAGAGGAGAGGAAACTGGGATGGTGGCCCGTTCTCTGTTTGTTTTGTACCAGGGTAGATGGTGGTTTCCTTGGAGGTCTGATCCAGGTGTCTCATTACTTCCTCTGCTCCAGTGGCGGAAGGATGAGAGGGTGAACTTTAAAGTAAACCTGGAGTATTTCGAATTGATGAATGAACTGAGGTTGGCACCGTAGATTTCATAGAAGTGGACGTAGTCATCGTGAAGTCACCTGTTGGTTTGTGGACTGACGTTTTGGAGCCTCAAGTCCGGCGACTTTGCAATGCAATGCAGTTTTTTCACACTCAACACAAAAATTTGAAAAATAAAACCGAAAGTCAAGTTCTATCCCCAACATAAATGATTAAAGGAGACATATCATGCTCATTTTCAGCTTCATATCTGTATTTGGGGTTTCTACTAGAACATGTTTACATGCTTAAATGTTAAAAAACACAGTATTTTACTCATACTATAGCTGAATATAACTTATTTCCCATTATCTCTGACATGCTCTGTATTAGGGCCTGTCTCTTTAAGAGCCGCTCCCCCAAAAAAGCCCACTCTGCTCTGTTTGGCTTGTGAGGAAAGTATGGCACACCTTTGCTGGACAAGCGCTACTTTTCATTATATGTCCGCTTTAAGCTTGTGGGGAAGGTTGTGTTTTTTTTTGTCCCCTGATGGACAGGAAGTCCCCACAATGTGAGTGTGTGAACAGGTGTTTGTCCCCACAATGTGAGTGTGTGAACAGGTGTTTGTCCCCATATCGGTGCTACTCCCATGCTATTGCCCTTACCCAAACCTTAACCATAAAACAGCCTTTTGAAAAAGCCAGGACCGGCCAAAAGTCCTCAATCTCAAGGTTTAAAACTCCGAGCCTCCGATGGAGGACAAGAACAACCCCAAACACATCTGGATGAGACAGGAGCTCTGGCGCCCTCCACTGGATGGCTGCAGAACCCTCTCTGTCCACAGTCCTCTCTCTGAACTCTTTATCCGTCAAACATTTATGAAATCAGAAATATTTCTGTCATCCATACGAAATAACAGAAACGGTATGACTGGATGACATCGTATTAATCATGAGCTGGAGCTGCATGTCAGGCAGTCTGGACAGCTTCTCTCTCACCGCATATCTCTTATTCATGCCATCTACACACACACACACACATACAAGGTTAAGTAGCATCTTTTAGTTTCCCTGTCATGTGTAACTCACTGCATACAAATACAATATTTTCATAAGCTCATAAGCAATCATATTTGTTGCTGCATTTATTTCATAATGCTGTTATGTTTGCTTTCTCTCATAATCACACACTATTTCTACGTAACATTTCCAAATGACCCGTAGTGGGGAAACAACTGCGGCACACAATCTACCAAACTGTCTGCATTGTTCAAAGGTTCTCTATTTAATATTCAGAGCATTAATACAGCAGCAAACAGCCGTTATCTCTGTAAAGATTTAGAGGAGTGATGTCCCTCTGTGTGTGTGTTGTAATCTGAGGGGGACCTCATGTGAACACTGGAAGCTTTGTCAGCATCTTTAGCTTGCTTAGCATTTTTAGGTCTGTTAGCATGTTAGCTGCTAGCCGCCAGCTCAGCTGTGAGCCTTGTGGAGGCAATAGAAATGCTCTCCAGACAGTAAAGAATCTTTAAAGCCACGAGGGTTGCAGTGAATATACTGTATAAAATACTGTAATGAAGAGTAACAACTGTAAAAACCTCCTTTCTTTGTTAATAAAGAGTTTAATCCCACGGTTGTTCAGTACATCCGTGCGTTTTAGTTCCAGTAAGAAGTCCTCCTCGATTCATGGACGCCAGTGAAGACAGTCGAGCCTCCCCAGTGGTATTTCTTGAATCTTGTATTTCTTTAACAGTGGCAGGCCGTGCATTTTATACCTAGGCCTTCACTTCTGTCCTGCAGCTGAAATACCATCTTATAACCACATGATGGCGCCACAGCTATTATTCGTTTCTAGGACTAATAAACCGTTCGGTACGAGGTTTACAATACGTTTGAATAATACTAATGTATTAAGAAAATGCAGAAGCCTAAATTGAGGGGAATATATTGTTTTCTGCACTCATGTAAGACAGTGGTTCTCAACTGGTCTGGCTGCAGGGTCCACCATCACCCCTCAATGACATGCCGCGACCAATTCTTCTCTATTGGAGTCAGTCTTGTGATTTTACTTTCACAACTTCCATGAGAAACGTATTGCTCTGCTATCTCTTTCCTCGTCTCAGCCCCCTGAGTCAGGAAACTTGTCAGAATGCCCATATTTGATTGGCTGAGCTGCATCACGTGATCATTTCACGGTAGTCACGTGCTCGCCCACTAACCAATCACAGCACACGCTGTACCTCACTGCAGAGCTGCACATGGACACTGAGCTGCACGTAATGCTGACGTCATTATAGGCCGGCTAGCAAGCGCTGACACGTCAAAGAATACGCCCAACATGTGAAACTAAAGATCTGATTGGTTGAACACTATGACAATCAACAATACCGTCCCCATTCACTTAAAGTGCAAAGGGATGCAGTTGTGAGTCTGCAGGCCTCGGGCCTCTCTTCTTACCTAGAGACACAGAGGTGAAATCTGATTGGATAAAAGCTGTAATTCACTCGAAAAATAGCAGCGTTTTGGAAAACAAAGAGCTTCATTATATTTTTATTCCAAGTTTCTTGCCATTAAAACAAAGGCAGTTGATCGTCACATGCAGGATGTATTTCGTATCCATTCTTTGCTCCTTTATGTTCCTTCTTCCTGTCATGAATATGACACCGGCCCGTATACTCAGACCGGGCTCAGTTGGAGTGCTTTAAAATGTATGCCTAAAACATTTTGAGTGTTCTTATATAAAAGCCGAAACCCAGCATTACTACCTTTCCAGGAGTTGAACTAAAACAGGAGTTATGGTCTGTGCTTATCTTATCTAACGGGGGTGTTTTAGGGCTCGCCTGGCGAAGGACGTCGAACGCACCGCGAGGGGCTCACTGTCCCTCACAAGTGAAGACATTTAAATACAACTTGATTTAATTGCTGTTTAAAATATCAACACAAGCGGTCATATGTGACATATTTATACAACTATCTATATCATTTACTTTGTCTGGTAAAAGTGTTTCATAATGGTTTGTAGTTCATTTTTGGACTTTGGATTAACAAACTATAAACTTTGACTTGTTTTATTATTTTCATTTACGCTTTAGATGAAAGAAGAGTTCCTAGTACAAATAAATGTAATCTGCTGCCAGAGAGCTGAGTGTTTTTACAGTCGTACACCACCAGAGATCGGTGTTGTACTATCCATCCATCCATCCATCTATCTATCTATCTATCTATCTATCTATCTATCTATCTATCTATCTATCTATCTATCTATCTATCTATCTATCTATCTATCTATCTATCTATCTATATCCGTCCGTCCGTCCGTCCGTCCATCCGTCTGTCCGTCCATCAGTCCGTCCATCAGTCTGTCCGGTTGAATGACTGTAAGAACAGGCAGTGAGAGTGGTAACACCAAGGTCCTTGTAAGTGTGTTTTTTGAGACTTATTTGAGTCGTATATCTGCCAAAGACTAAATTAAATCTGCCATATAGTTCTCCCCAGACCACTCTGGATCATAAACGTGTGTGTGTGTGTGTGTGTGTGTGTGTGTGTAAGATAAGATAAGATAAGATAAGATAATCCTTTATTAGTCCCTCAGTGGGGAAATTACAGGATTACAGCAGCATTGCTCACAAGTAATAAATGAAGATAAAAAATCAAGTAGTATAAATAGACTAAACAGTAAACAGTAGTAAAAAATATGACAGTAAAGAAGAATACAAAATATACCAGTATGTACAGACGGAGTAAAAATGTGAAATGTAAGATAATACTTAAACGTATTGGATATTGCACGGGATTGACAGTAGAAGACTATTAAATATACCAGTATATACAGGCGGAGGCAGAGTAAAATGTGAAATGTAAGATAATACTTAAACGTATTGGATATTGCACGGGATTGACAGTAATGAAGAATATTAAGTATACCAGTATATACAGGCGGAGTAAAATGTAAGTGTAAGGTAAATACTTAAACGTATTTGATATTGCACAGGATTAGGTATTGCACCAGGTGAATGAATTAAGTGTTCAAGTGTTCATGTTCAGAATTAAGTGTTCAGTGTGTTCATGTGTGTGTGTGTGTGTGTGTGTGTGTGTGTGTGTGTGTGTCTGTGTCTGTGTGTGTGTGTGTGTGTGTGTGTCTGTGTCTGTGTCTGTGTCTGTGTCTGTGTCTGTGTCTGTGTGTGTGTGTGTGTGTGTGTGTGTGTGTGTGTGTCTGTGTGTGTGTGTGTGTGTCTGTGTGTGTGTGTGTGTGTGTGTGTGTGTCTGTGTGTGTGTGTGTGTGTGTGTGTGTGTGTTGAGTCCTTAATGAAGGTGCTGTGATATAATCAAAGCCGATGTATTGAAATCGCTTTCTTTCTCTTTGTTTTTGTGTTTTTGTGTTTTTGTGTTTTTGCAGACGTTCATTTTCACAGACGCGGAGGACGAGGACTTACAGTCAAACGGTGAGCAGCAATCCGAATCTTCTCAAGTCTCAAATCTACATTTAGATCTGCTTGCTGTGTATTCTTTCAGTTTTAAGTCTAGTTCCTCTCTCTCTCTCCTTGTCCTGCATCTTTTGCAATAAAAAAAGCAAACATTTTTACTTATTCTAATTATATTAATTTGGTCAGAAAATGTACCGCACAACGTAATCGTCAATGTCGACGGTGTACTCATGTGAGAAACCTTTGTCCAGGGTACAACGTGGTGGTAACGGCCTGCCAGTCAGATCACAGCCAGCAGGCTCTGTCCTGCAAGATGTCCGCCGAGTACGACGGGTTCATGGCCTCCGACAAGAGGTGAGACACACCGAGGTCCGTCTGTCGTCCGTTCCCACGCGGGATATACAGATCCCAGTGAAGATCACGCACTTTAATGATCTCCGTGGGGAAATCTGAGGCTGTGCCGTAAGCGTTGTGTTGACCTTTGCTCTGTATGCAAAGTGGCTTCTTCAGGCCTCCTTCTCTCTCTTTACAAACACCAAACACCAGACAGACAAGACTAGCGACTAACAAGGGAATATACTGGAGCATTTAGCATTCATTTAGCAGAGAGGTTGTTCTCAGAAGATGGTGGAGACTAAAAGCAGAGCTAAAAGGAGGGTGAATATTGTTATCTTCATCATAATCATTGTTACTCATAATCATGAAAACATGTCAGGAGAAAAAGCAGTATGGTTTCAACTCATTATTCAAGAACGTGTTGATATTTGTCTTGATTTTTGGAAAGTACAATGAGACTCGGCAGCTTGTGTTTGGTGTGTGACTAAAGCGTTCCACTGCTGTCTTGTCATTAAGATGGCAGAGTAAATGAAAGAGCGCTCCACTTTGTGATTTGGACTGAAAAGGGGAAGTGAGGCTGTTTGGGTTGGAAGGAAGCCTGTCGTCTTGTCAGGCAGCCATGAGGACGGCAGAGGGAACGAGACAGCACTTCAGTTTGGTGCCGACAGCTTTTGTCTTTTGGACTTCGATTGCTGCTCCAAACGTGCGTTCATGTCCAGTCTTCACCTCTTTATTATGTGTCACCCAAAGGCCATAATAATCCACATAATAAGGAAACAAAACAACTAAAGAGCATAATTCAATTCAATTTATTTTTGTATCGCCCAAAATCACAAATTTGCCTCAGAGGGCTTTACAATCTGTGCACATACGACGTCCTCTTGTCCCGGGACCCTCACATCGGACCAGGAAGAACTCCCCCAAAAAACCCTTTAACGGGGAGGAAAGAGGGAGAGACCTGTGGGAGAGCAACGGAGGAGGGATCCCTCTCCCAGGATGGACAGAAGTGCAACAGATGTGTACAGAATGAACAACAACAGAGTCACAACACATTCAATGCGTATGACAGAACCACGGCAGGAGGCGAGACCAGGAAGCGAGGCGAGAAAGCACAAAACACAAGAAGCAAAGTCAGACGTGCGTTAATGGTATCGGTAATATAATTAATAATATGAATAATGAAAGATGGCAGTAGCAGTGGGTGTTAGCAGGGCCACGGCGGGAGGAAGGAAAACCACCATCCATGGAAACCTCACAGAGGCTTCTCACGGCCTCTTCACCTCTGGGTAGCGTTATTATGGATAACCCAAAGGCCGCGGACGCTGCTCCCTCGATGGCGAGCAGGTCGGAAGTTACATTACTAGTACTAATCTGCGACGATATTTTACTAATTTTTCATAAAACTGGACCAAAAACCCACGATTTCTTTCGGCGAAGGGCAGTGGCATGGTACCGTTGTCCACTCGCAGCTTTCTAGTGGTTTCACGGAGAGCAAAACCGGATGCTAGTGCTATTAAATGCATTGGTTAGCTCGGTAGCGGCTAGCATCAGAGTGCAAATCGTGATTTGCGTACGCATAACGGCGATTTCTGCCCATGATTTCATGCTGTTACGACACGTTTTCTACATGCTTATGTTTGTAGTCTATAGTTGTGTTCGGAGTGTGTAAGAAGTGACTTAGATGATAGGGTTGCCCATACGTTGCTGTTTAATCCGGTAAAAGAAATTTACAAATCCACAATATTTAGCAAACAATAAATCCATTTTCACCACAACATTTTCAGGGGGGCGGAGTGGAGGAGGTTTTAAACAACCTAATGGTCGCTGTCTAAGGATATGACTTTTTTTTATAACTTTTTTTACTTATTACATTGGTTTAACTACCAAAATCCCGCTGTCGTGACATAAACGTGACCGTGTGCTGCGTCTGGACTGCAGACGTGGTCGCTGCTGTGCGGTTCCCTGGAACATGGGCGGGCTCACTGTCCTCTGGAAGTCCCACAGCCACTCATTGATGCTCCGTGACGTCCCCATCCTCGAGGCTCAAGTGAAGAAAAAAGGACACAGTGATGATTTTAGACTTGGCCTTCATCTCTTGGTCCTTGAGGAAGATTGAGTGTCACTTGGTCTGAGGTAGCACACGGATGCAATGTAGACAGCCTTGCTCAACTTCCACACGACTCGATTACCAGCCAGGCTTTGAGGGGGTTTGTTAATCTTGTATATATTTGAACTGCATCTCTTCTGTTCTTCCCTCTGCGGCTCCTCAGGTGGTTTTGTCACGTGGACGACGATAACTACGTGAACCCGGAGGCCCTCCTCTCCGTCCTCTCCGCCTTCCCCCAGGACGGCGACATCTACGTGGGCAAACCGAGCCTGGACAAGCCCATCACCGCTCACGAGCTGCTGGAGGGCAATGCGACGGTACGCTTACCAGACTCACCAGCTAGCTAGTTGTGGTCACATGCTCTGCCCGGTCACGCGCTCTGCTACTCGGGGATGGAGCGGGAGGGGATGGCAGGTTAAAAAAAGGCCAAGCATTTTGGTAATTTCACTATCAAATGGCCGACTGCTTACAAGGATGCCTCAATGTTTCCCCAGAGCTTGTTCCCCGCGATTGGAAAAGCCTCTGAAACAGCTTTGCTACCACATCACACTAAAACTCCTCTGAAACCAATACCCAGTTTAATTTATGTGGACCAATAACTCCACGAGGCAGGGTGACCCCTCTGAGACGCATTACTTTCTTTAACGTAACAGATTTATGTTTGCTTGCTCTCCTGCCTCCCGAGATTCTTTACCTCCCTTTTTTCCATCTGGACTCCCTTCCTTCGCTCTTCTTTCTGTTCACCGATTGTTTACTTCTCCTCTCCCACCTCGACAGACCTGCTGTGTTATTCACTCACTGGTCCTCACACAGACTTCTCTTGCTGCTGTTTCGATCCTTTGCTCACACGTTTATTTGTATCCTTTCTTCCCTTTTCACATTTTCTTCTTTCTTTTCTGCCGCTGCACTGTGGAAATAAATGGACTCTGTAGACACTTTGCAGAGGTTTATTCGCAGTATTTCCAAGCGCCCGTCGTTGGAGTGCAACGAAATCTATCCACCCAAAAGTACTAAACTGGAACTGAGCGTTGCAGGCTAGAGCAGGAAACAGGTGAAGTAGGCGTGTTAAAGAACACGGCTCAGCTTCAGTGCACCGACGCTCCATCCTGTGCTTTGCGCCGCCCGAGACGATTGTGATTTTTTCTTCTGAAGAAATACAAACGAGCCGGACCGGGCTTTAGTGCTGAGGCGGCGCTGTGGAGACAGGTGGGACTATGTGAGACGTCCCCGGTGGAGACAGTTGGACTGGCGTCTCCAAACTCCTCAGGAGTGGATCTGAGTGGACTGAACAAATTGAGCTTTAATTAAATGACATTTTTAACTCCCAAGACAGTTGGTGCCACCCTGTGTCTCTGGAAGGTCAGCAGCTGTTATCAGAACTCAACGGTTGCCAAGATGACAAACACGAGGCCCACGTTGTGAAAAGAAGGAAATCTCTCTCTTGTTTCTGTTCTTTTGTTCTTCCTTGTCCTATCCATCCGTGCTTCCTTTCTTTTGTCTTTGATGCTGTGTGGCTCCACGAGGACACTAATGAACTGAAGAACAACGCCGATGTCTCCTTCTATTGGTTTTGTGCCAAAAAGCAGCCCAGCCAGGTTAACCACTGCCATTCAAAATCCATAATGTCCAAATCCATACTTACACTTTCTACTGTCACTCGCACCAACGCTGACGGGATGTGAGGGGAGGATGCTGTCAGTGGATGGATGGATGGATGGATGGAGGATGATGGATGGATGGATGGATGGATGGATGGATGGATGGATGGATGGAGGATGATGGATGGATGGATGGATGGATGGATGGATGGATGGATGGAGGATGATGGATGGATGGATGGAGGATGAATGGATGGATGGATAGATAGATAGATGGAGGATGATGGATGGATGTATGGAGGATGATGGATGGATGTATGGAGGATGATGGATGGATGGATGGATGGATAGATGGAGGATGATGGATGGATGGATGGATGGATGGATAGATGGAGGATGATGGATGGATGGATGGAGGATGAATGGATGGATGGATGGAGGATGAATGGATGGATGGATAGATAGATAGATGGAGGATGATGGATGGATGGATGGATGGATGGATGGATGGAGGATGATGGATGGATGGATGGAGGATGAATGGATGGATGGATGAATGGATGGATGGAGGATGAATGGATGGATGGAGGATGAATGGATGGATGGATGAATGGATGGATGGAGGATGAATGGATGGATGGATAGATAGATAGATGGAGGATGATGGATGGATGTATGGAGGATGATGGATGGATGTATGGAGGATGATGGATGGATGGATGGATGGATAGATGGAGGATGATGGATGGATGGATGGATGGATAGATGGAGGATGATGGATGGATGGATGGAGGATGAATGGATGGATGGATGGAGGATGAATGGATGGATGGATAGATAGATAGATGGAGGATGATGGATGGATGGATGGATGGAGGATGATGGATGGATGGATGGAGGATGAATGGATGGATGGATGGATGGAGGATGAATGGATGGATGGAGGATGAATGGATGGATGGATGAATGGATGGATGGAGGATGAATGGATGGATGGAGGATGAATGGATGGATGGAGGATGAATGGATGGATGGATGAATGGATGGATGGAGGATGAATGGATGGATGGATAGATAGATAGATGGAGGATGATGGATGGATGTATGGAGGATGATGGATGGATGTATGGAGGATGATGGATGGATGGATGGATGGATAGATGGAGGATGATGGATGGATGGATGGATGGATAGATGGAGGATGATGGATGGATGGATGGAGGATGAATGGATGGATGGATGGAGGATGAATGGATGGATGGATAGATAGATAGATGGAGGATGATGGATGGATGTATGGAGGATGATGGATGGATGGATGGATGGATAGATGGAGGATGATGGATGGATGGATGATGGATGGATGGATGGATGCATGGATAGATGGAGGATGATGGATGGATGGATGGAGGATGAATGGATGGATGGATAGATAGATGTATGGAGGATGATGGATGGATGGATGGATGGATGGATGGATGGAGGAGGATGGATGGATGGATGGAGGATGAATGAATGGATGGATGGATGAATGGATGGATGGATGAATGGATGGATGGAGGATGAATAGATGGATGGAGGATGAATGGATGGATGGATGGATGGATGAAAGGATGGATGGATGATGATGAAGTACAGGCACCGTGGCTTTTGTTCACATGGGAAGGATTTCCAGATTCAATAAGTGATTAGTGTCTCGTTGGAGATATTGATTGGTGGTAAAACACGCGCACACACACACACACACACACACACACACACACACACACACACACACACACACACAGGACCCTGTGGACACTGCAGGAGGTCGACAGGTTGTTTTTGGAATACACATTCCAGCTATTCACAGGTGTGTGTGTGTGTGTGTGTGTCGTGCTTTACAGTAGAATTAATGCTCCCATTGAGTAAAAGTGCATCCTGATTCTCTGAATAGCATGCCATCCTCTCTCTCTCTCTCTCTCTCTCTCTCTCCCTCTCTCTCATTTCTCTCCATCTCCCTTGTGTCACATTCTCCACTCTGATTGAGCCCATTTACACTGAGAAATAGATTTGTATTTATCTTTGCTTCCTCACGACTTTTCCTCTCTCTCGTTCTCTCTCTCTTTTCCTTTCTCTCACTCTCTTCCCTTCCTATTGCTCTCTTTTCCCTTTTCTCTCCTCGTATTTCTCATCATCTCCATCCTTCGCCAGGGATGGATGTGTGATGGAGAAAACAGAAAAAACAAATGTCGAGCTCCCTCTCTGCCTCCTCCATTCACTTTCTTACTCCTCGCTAAGTGTCTTTTTCCATTTCCTGTCACTATTGTGAGCCTGAGAGGTGGACGAGAGAATGAAGGAGAGAAGGGAAAGAGTAGGAAAAGAAATAACTAACAGCTTAAAGCCTAAGAGCCTAAATGAAATACATAGAAAAGAAAAGGGAGGAAAGGAAATGAAAGGAAAGGAAAGGAAAGGCCTTTAACACAAGAAGGAAGGAAACAGAAGAGAAAGATCCACTGGAATGAAAAGGATACGAAAGAAATGAAATGGAGGAGGATGAATGGGAAATGTGACAGAGAAGTGCAAACATGGAGGCAGGGAATGGGAAAATAAAGAGAGTAAGGACAGGAAATGACGGAAGGAAAGATCAGAATGAAAGGGAAAGAGAAAAGGTAGAGTGGTAATAAACACTGATAAGTAAAGGAAGGCAGAAGAAACAACAACAAACACAACCCACTCATTCGTTGTGTAATTACAGCCAGCCCTAAACTCCGAAACCGATTTATAACAAACAAACAAACAGCATCAGCTGGAGAAATGGCCGAGTCAGCAGACACAGACGTGCAATTCACATCAGGTGGTTTTAGAAAAGAGCGAGCGATCAATGCGAGTCTGAAGAGAAGGAGAGGGGAAAACAGTATTACTGCTACCGAGGGTCAGCGAGTGAAGCGCTCCTTCTGTTTTCTTTATATATATATGTATATATATGTATATATATATACATATATATACATATGTATATATATTCCCCTGCCATTGGCTGTATCCTTTATTTGAACATCTGTGTGTTGTGCTTTGTGACTCAGAGGGAAGTGCGGTTCTGGTTCGCCACGGGAGGAGCAGGGTTCTGTCTGAGCCGGCGGCTGGCGGAGAAGATGGCTCCGTGGGCCAGGTACGAACTCAAGCGCCCCGTGCAGGTGTGCACGTTGTCTTCGTAGGACCCAAGTGACTCGTTGGGTTTGTCGAAATGGCATCTCATTTGAAAGGTTATTTTATCTCATTCATGTCAGGTTTAAGCAGACATTTCTGTAGTTCTCATTTCAGTGCTATTGCTCGTATTACTCCATTAAATGCTGACTCACCATTTCACAAAATGTATTAGAACTTTAGTGGCAATGAAAATAACCCAGAAGAGACTTGACAGGCTGTTCCCAAAGCCTTCTCAGCGCTCGTATCTACAAAGATGAATGCGCTGTGATTGGTAGATATCCGATCCACGTCGTCATGAACCAGGAAGTGGAAAGACCACGAAACCCAAAAGTAGAACGATGAGCTGAGACTCATCGTTTGGGATTTGAGAGACGTAAACAATGAAACAGAAATATATATCGTATAATACATAATGTGATTCCGATGGCCTCTTGCAAGTGTGCTGTTCAGTGGCAAACGCTCAAAGTCACAGTTTCATGAAAACACTTGAGCGCACCAACATTTTCAAAACCCTCTTTTGCCAGCAGCAAACAAACCCAGCCGAGTAAATGTTCACAGTGATGAATCACCAATCTAAAGTAAGTCTCAGGTCTCTGCAAGTTTGTGTTTATGCTGCTCTCAACCAGCTGAGACTAATGGCTGCCCGGGGCGCGAAGGTAGCGAATCAATCTGAGAGTTTACAGCGTTCTTTGCAGAAGGTCAGCAGTAAAGTACATGCAATAAGTAGTTAATGGGCCAAAACGTGCAAAATCTGCAACATTGTCCTTTTAGGCTGAAAGTTTTCGTCGGTTTTCTTTTGGAGAATGTCTCAGAAAACTAATATAGTTCAAAGGCACAGCATCTACAAACATGTGTGTGTGTGTGTGTGTGTGCGTGTGTGTGTGTGTGTGTGTGTGTGTTTCAGCGGCTCCCGGTTCGAGCAGACATCGGCGACGATCCGTCTCCCTGACGACTGCACGGTGGGCTTCATCGTGGAGAAGAGGCTGGGCATCTCCATGGTCCACTGTCCTCTGTTCCACTCACACCTGGAGAACCTGCTGCTCGTCAGCCACAGAGGCATCCCCCACCAGGTAGCCCCCCCCCCCAACACACACACACACACACACACACACACACACACACACAGAAACCCATGCTCTTCTTCTTACATGTCTGTGCGTGTGTTTCCTCCGCTGCAGGTGACTCTGAGCTATGGGATGTTTGAGAACAAGATGAACAGCATCGAGGTGAAAGGAAGCTTTTCGAAGGAGGACGACCCGTCCAGGTCTGTCTGCCACTGCCAGACGGCAACCTCCGGTTCTGAGAGTGAAGCCGATGCTTCACGTGTTAAACCTGCATTCTCTCTAGTGTCCACCAGGGGGCGACTCCTCTGGTTTATAGAAGTCTATAGAAAATGACTCTACTTCTCTCTTGATTTATTCCCTCAGTAAACATTGTAAACATGAGTTTATGTCTCAATCTCTAGTTTCAAGTCTTCTTCAATACAGCATGATGTTCATTTAGTACATGATGGTCCATTTAGAGTCACACAGACCATGAAGCAGGGGATGCTTTAGGGCGGGGCTACACGTGATTGACAGGTCTCTAACAGACCATGAAGCAGGGGATGCTTTAGGGCGGGGCTACGCGGTGATTGACAGGTCTCTAACAGACCATGAAGCAGGGGATGCTTTAGGGCGGGGCTACGCGGTGATTGACAGGTCTCTAACAGACCATGAAGCAGGGGATGCTTTAGGGCGGGGCTACACGTGATTGACAGGTCTCTACCAGACCATGAAGCAGGGGATGCTTTGGCTTCACTCGTACGAGCCGTGAGACTTCATGTGTGGTGGTTGTTCTGTTGGTGATGCAGAAGTAAAAACCACAAAGTCAATAAAATTGAGAAGGTTTATTCCCTTTCCAGCTTGAATGTGTGTTAACATCCCCAACAGTGAGATCTTGAGGTATTCTCTGACAATTTGACCTTTTGGCCTATTAGAGGGGGAAGACTATAAAGGTCAGAAAGTTGACAAAACACTCCAGAGAGGATTCTTCGTCTCCGGAGAGTGAATGTCCACAACATACTGCGTGGTGTTCTGGACATCATTGACTAAGTGCATCATATAGACGAGGAGTTGTTGTTATGTCTTACTCTTGACCAAAGACTGAAAAACCAGTCAACCTAGACATGTACAGTATTTGAGGAATATGCAAACAAATATATGAACACATGAAAGTCAAGTTGTGAAGTCAAACTTGCCTCTGAGTTATTGCTAATCTCTTCTGTCCTCTACAGGTTTAAGACCGTCCACTGCATGCTGTATCCTTTCACCAGCTGGTGTCCTTGAACTCCTCGTAGAAGACGTCCAAACACACGCGGGACGAGCCTGGTGGTCCCGCTGGACGCAGAGCCTGTCCTGCGTAGTGTCGACACGAGGAGGAAACAGATGGATCTAATTTGATGGAACAGTTTGAGACGCAGTCGCCGGAAGAACTGGAGAAACAGAAGAAGAAGCGGAGCCTCGGAAGAACTGAGCGCTGGAGAGGACAGACGGGAAGTCGTGGACCCAGAAAATATGAACGAGATGTTGACCCTGAACTGAGACGGGTTTCCTCTTCTCACAAACTGACGATAACGATAGAAAATGTGAACGTTTTGCATTTCTACCACTGAATGTTTGGAGGCTGTCCTCTGTGGGACGGACGCACTTAAGACAATGGAGCACGAGTGATTTTCACTGAGTTGATTTGTTGACAAAAATAAAATGAATTTGTACATATTCTGTCAAATTTACATAAATTTCTATCTTCATTGATTCGATTTTGATTCATATTTAGTTTGTTTCACTGTTCCTCTATAGATCTTTGAGATGCACGTCATCCAGAGCATCAATACAGCAGCAAACACGTCGCTGGCGCCCAAAGCGTGTCTCAGTTCACGATAATGCACTTTATCTGAGTCTTCATTGATTTGTTGTGTTTGGCCTTGTGTGTGTGTGTGTGTGTGTGTGTGTGTGTGTGTGTGTGTGTGTGTGTGTGTGTGTGTGTGTGTGTGTGTGTGTGTGTGTGTGTTTATGTGTTTATGAAGGGGACGGTGTCCTTGTGCCGATGAAGTCTGCACACAATGAACCATTCTGACCACCATCTCCCTCCCTCCTCCCTCCCTCCCTCCCTCCCTCCTCCCTCCCTCCCTCCCTCCCTCTGCCTCTCTGTTTACTTTGTCCATAATCGTCCAAGGCCGCGGCTGAAAAGTAAAATGAACTCATCCCGTTTGCCTCAGTTGCATTCATTTATCACCTTAAATTAAAACAACAACAACAACAACAAACCACTGAAGCAGATCACGACGGACACGAGTGAAACCTGCACCCAGCATGCTAACAGGGTTAGTGCTGTTCAGAACCGAGGAAACGGAGGGAAATAAAGTCGTACTTATTTGTGTGATCACCAACATATTTAAAGTAGGTAATGATGAGTCTGCACCTACGTGGCCTGAACAGCAGGAAAGCTGCTCCTCTCCACGGAGAGCAGAACCAGCTCACGTTTGCAGGCGGAAGGAGAACTCTGGACCAGGGCGGGCATACAAATCTCACAATGACATCTCGCACTGCTGCCGCGAGCCGCAGGTACGGCTCGTTTGCTGTGAATCGAGATGTGATGAGTGCGTCTGGGGCTGACCTTGTGTGAGATGGATGGAAAGCGGTTGAGAATGTGCAGGAGTGAGTGCGCTGCCCCCGACACATCTCCGCCACGGGAACGCCGAGACCCGGCACGAAAAGAAGATAACGCGCAGTTCGCTCTGAATGTAAAATCAATACACAGCAGAGTCACAGAATGATCCTTTTTCTCTACTCACACTTTTCAAAGTGGAAAGTAAGATGAAGAAGAGTGTTGAGATGACGTGTGACCAATGAAGATGTGTTGCACATGCTGTGTGGAACATGTGGAGGACGTCTTTTCATCCGAAGTGCTTTGCAGAACTGTGACGACCCAACGACCCAACGACCCAACGACCCAGCCTCTTATGGCCATGTTCGAAATAACACCGCAAACTAACAAACCTCAAACTAACGCACTGCAGACTTCATACTCCAACTTCATCCTCATGCAACCGTTCGTATGAAAGCTCACGAAAAAGTTACTCCTCATTATGTCGTCCCTTTCCCCACTGATGTCCAGCAACACGTGTCAATTCCCGCTCATTTCATGCAAACAGTTTTCAAAACAACCTTCCGTCTTCACAGGAAACAACTTCGTTAGGTGAAAGACTTCCACCTGCTCTGTGTGGGGTTTGCAGTCTTTATACTTCCTGGTTGATGACAGGTGGATTAAGTGGATTACAAACAAATGTGTTTCATGATCTAAGAATTCCAGAGCATTCGTTGTGTTTTTGGTAAAGCGACGAACGCTGTATGAGAACAGCCGGCGTCCCCGAATAAGACCAGTTCAATCCTTTTATTTGTTTGTCTGTTGGCAGGCAGGGTGTCAGTGGAAAAGGATTCTTCTTCCAAACTAAAAAAACTCAAGCCAAAAATCACATGTAGGACCGCCCCTAAACGTTCACAGAACTGTGTGTTACAGGTTCGTCCACGTGCTGGTCTACAGCTGTTCTGCATTAATTGGGTTTGTACCCTTAACTTCAATTAAGGGGAATCTTAATGCAACAGCATGCAGTTACAGTTTGGACAATGTTCGGCTTATTGCGAGGACGACTGTTGTTGGGGATGGGTTGAAGAAAGAAAATGTCTGCTTGACTCTTTGATGGATGATGTGGAACGAGAGGACCCACGAGGACACTGGAGCACAAAGAACAAAACAAGCGTCAACGCACGTTTCAAGAACACAAGGAAGACGATTCTCTGAGACTCCAGAGCCGGAGGCCTGAGAGAAGACACCACAGTGGTTCACACAACGACCAGGCCACAAGTGCAGAAGAACCAAGGTTGAAGTGCAAGAGAGGTGATGAGCTGATGTGCTGGTAGGCAGGGCCCAAACTGGCCCTCCCCCACCCCCACTATGTGTTTGCATGGCACACTCACAGCTGAATGAAGCATCCTTCTTTTCAGAACGTCCCACAAACTGTTTCTGATCTGTGGTTTCGTACGAAGCGGCAACTGGAATCAGCGGAATCAGATTCCCACGTCGTTTCACACAGACAAGGAATTTGCTTTGGTGTTTTTGGCGCATTAACAACAACATACACAATAAAACAACATCTATGTACAATGTATCTGTTTTATATGAAAGATCATGCACAAAGATATATTTTAGAGGACGTGCGGAGGTTCAGAGTGTTAACAATGAAAAGATTATGAAATGTACACGATGTTACTCCCATGCTCCTTTGGTGGCATTTCTCTTTAGTGTGTCCGACACACAAACTCTATGAATACGTCCAGAGAATAATCACTCATGATCTTGAATTACAGACTGTTTTGCATGATTCAACATGTACTGCATAAGATCTGTGATATTATTGGTGATGGATAGCATGACAGCTGAAAACAAAACTTCCAAAAGCATCAAATATTGAACTATTTAGCGAGAGCGATTCTGCTCATCCTTCCTGTTTCATTTCCTGTGTCAGCTCTGCTCGCCGTCCTGTTCGAAGACGCTTTACGGAAGGGAACGTCAAACACCAGCAACATTGCAAATATGTGATCTGTTTGCTGTGTCGGCCTTTCTACTGCCTGCACGTCTGCCGATCCAATTTCTTTTTGTTTGTTTTTGTTTCCTCAGCCTTCGGCTATTAAAATCTCTTCTTCCTCGAGTTCCGTCTCATGTTTCCGTCTTTTGTTTTCAGCCTCAGTTGTTTCATCTCTCGCTCCAGATCTCTGCTCTGTGTTTCTCCTCCTGCGTGTTAATGGAAAGACGTCAGGCACGGCCGGGGTGACTGGGCAGCCGGCCGTGATTCCTTCTGAGTGAGAGTGTGTGTGTGTGTGTGTGTGCGTGAGTGTGTGCGTGAGTGTGTGTGTGTGAGTGCGTGTGTGCGTGTGTGTGTGTGCGTGTGTGTGTGTGTGTGTGAGTGTGTGAGTGTATGTGAGTGTGTGTGTGTGTGAGCGTGTGTATGTGTGCGTGTGTGTGAGTGTGTGTGTGTGAGTGTGTGTGTGTGTGTGTGTGTGTGTGTGAGTGTGTGTGTGTGTGTGTGTGAGTGTGTGTGTGTGTGTGTGAGTGTGTGTGTGTGTGTGTGTGTGTGTGTGTGAGACAGAGGGCAGATGTGCAGATGTGGGAAGAGAAGTAGAAACTTGTTTCCTGCTACTCACATGTGTGTCTTTATGTACTATGACCAAAGTTAGTGCTTTTGTACACAGTTGATCGATTAAAATCCTTCTCGTCATCGCAGTGAAACACACAAGTAACTGAACTCACCTGTAAACCCACGAGTCCTCTTCTACACTTTGGTTTGTGTACAAATGAAACAAACAATATGTCACATGTTATTTTAGTGAGCTCTAGAGATGTCTTCATGCTAAACTAAGCTAACTAGCTGTTATTGCTCTTCCCATGAAACGTTCAGCAGGAATGCGGGCAAAGGAGGATCTAAAGACGGAGACCAGCACAACGTCTGGACAGCTGGTGGACTTTGATCCAGATGAAACGTTCCTTTCATGGAGCCACGGGTTTGCAAAAGAAACAGGATACAAATTGTCATAGAATTGCCGTTACATGAAACGGCATGAGGATCACATGTGGGATGATGTTTAGATGTTTAGACAGATATATGCTTTATTCATCCCCAGGGGGAAAGTTGTTCATTTGTTGTTTAAAATGAATGACTTGTACTCGTACAGGTACATACTGCCCACCACAGCGTCAACAGCAATAATCATTGATGAGAATCAAAGCAACACCTACGAGAAGGTTGAAAAGAGGAGGAACAGATCGGGGGTGAAGGTGGAATCAGGGAAGGAGGGTTCACTTGGGAAATGGAGAAGTCCCCGAGACAGATGGCGAATTCTCCCTCCCATTATGAAAACGCCACAGAGCACGAAACTCCAGCTGTTGACGGCACCAAGCGTACCGCCAGCAGCCACCAAGAGGCAGCAGCCTGCCAACTAACGGCCGCTGACCAACGTCAAGGCTCGATTCAGAGGCACGGGGAATGAAGACGGGAGCCGTACGTCCTCGTCTGCATTACCAAACGGTCACGGCGAGCTTCTGTGTGATCCGATTGGAGAGATTCCAGAGGCTGATCGCCAGCGACGGCTGGGAGATGGAGGGAGTGGATCTCCAGAGAGTTCTCCGGCGGCTGTGGTGGAAATGGAGGGAGGGGGCCGAGGAGGGGAGACAACGAGGTGGAGGGCGACAGAAACAGAGTCATGCAGAAAAATGAAAGAAGAACACAAGGGAAGAAATAATACGGCCGAAAAAGAAAGAAGATGGGGGGGGTGAACAGGGAGGCGGGAAAGAAGGGTGGAAAACAGGGGAACACGTTGTGAGTCGAGAGAACGTAGAGAAATCAATATGGAAAGAGGTGAAGAGAAAGGAAGCAGATTACGAGAGAGAGAAAAAGGACTGAAACAGATTCTACCATTCAACCATCTCGTTTGTCCAAATTTGTTCCAAGTACTTTCGATTTCACAGCGAGTCTCTGCTTCTTCCCTACAATTACTGTTTACATGTCATGTCAATCTGGCCTCTCCTCTCCATGAAAAGCAACTGGAGAAGACGTGTCAAGCTGTGATCTGCTGTGTGTGTGTGTGTGTGTGTGTGTGTGTGTGTGTGTGTGTGTGTGTGTGTGTGTGTGTTCATACAGTGCAGCATGTGTCCTCTCCCTGACCCATTTAGCACTGAGAGGCAGGCAGGGTGTTCAGCAGAGAAGCCAATTTACAGATTCCATTCCGCCTCAAATGAATCCAGGAGCAGGAGAGTGTAATCATACAAAACACTCCGGTTCTGCTGGAGTTTCAAGGATTAGCCTCTCCGCCGGTGATTTGCTCCGGCTGCTTCTACCTGAGCGGTGCTCGACCAGGAGAGCCGGAGTCCAGTCTAACAGGGAGGGAGAGGATCTATTAGTTTCAAAATATTAAAAAATAAATATGCAAGAAAAAAGCCAATACATAGGTTAAAGAAGTCTCGGGCTCCAAACGCCAATGGGTCTCCAAGATAGTACTCCAAAAAGAGGATACATTTGTTCGTACTCTAATAAAATAAACATGAGTCTGTGTAAAGAAAGCTAAGAGGAAAAGTTCAGCATTGTAAAATCTGAACAGTTAAACAGCTCTCGTCTCCTGGTTCCTCTGCTTCCCTCTCGTCTCCTGGTTCCTCTGATTCCCTCTCGTCTCCTGGTTCCTCTGCTTCCCTCTCGTCTCCTGGTTCCTCTGATTCCCTCTCGTCTCCTGGTTCCTCTGCTTCCCTCTCATCTCCTGGTTCCTCTGCTTCCCTCTCGTCTCCTGGTTCCTCTGGTTCCCTCCCGTCTCCTGGTTCCTCTGCTTCCCTCTCGTCTCCTGGTTCCTCTGCTTCCCTCTCGTCTCCTGGTTCCTCTGCTTCCCTCCCGTCTCCTGGTTCCTCTGCTTCCCTCCCGTCTCCTGGTTCCTCTGCTTCCCTCTCGTCTCCTGGTTCCTCTGCTTCCCTCTCGTCTCCTGGTTCCTCTGCTTCCCTCCCGTCTCCTGGTTCCTCTGCTTCCCTCTCGTCTCCTGGTTCCTCTGCTTCCCTCTCGTCTCCTGGTTCCTCTGATTCCCTCTCGTCTCCTGGTTCCTCTGCTTCCCTCTCGTCTCCTGGTTCCTCTGCTTCCCTCCCGTCTCCTGGTTCCTCTGCTTCCCTCCCGTCTCCTGGTTCCTCTGCTTCCCTCTCGTCTCCTGTTTCCTCTGCTTCCCTCTCGTCTCCTGGTTCCTCTGCTTCCCCCCCGTCTCCTGGTTCCTCTGCTTCCCTCCCGTCTCCTGGTTCCTCTGCTTCCCTCTCGTCTCCTGGTTCCTCTGCTTCCCTCTCGTCTCCTGTTTCCTCTGCTTCCCTCTCGTCTCCTGGTTCCTCTGCTTCCCCCCCGTCTCCTGGTTCCTCTGCTTCCCCCCCGTCTCCTGGTTCCTCTGCTTCCCTCCCGTCTCCTGGTTCCTCTGCTTCCCTCCCGTCTCCTGGTTCCTCTGCTTCCCTCCCGTCTCCTGGTTCCTCTGCTTCCCTCCCGTATACTGCAGAGTGAGGTCTAAAATATATAACTGGTTTAAAAATGTACAAATTCAGAATAGCAGACAAGGCTTCCCACCCCAGACACTTGTTAATGTTTTAAAGGACACTTCAGGGCGGAGGCAGCCAGCCCTGGTGGATTTATCTGACAGCTGAAACACACAGTTTGATGAAGTGGGAATCCTGGATGAAGCCTGGATCAACTTTGTTAATTGTTTTCTCTGAGAGTGAAGCGTTTTGCTTTCTTTGCCATTGACGTTTTTCCTCATTGTGGTGACTTTAGTTGGATATATGGACCTACAGGACTGGCACTGGATCAGGCCCTTAGTTTAGTTTATCAGTTTAATTGAACAGAGGCCTGGAACAACACAACTGCTGAGCCAGAGCTGTTTATCTGCGGTCCCCTTGGAAGGAAGAATAACCAACGAATACAAACAATACAAAATTAAAGCAAAACAGTTCACGAAAACAATTTACGAAAAGTGCAATACGTGTAAAACAATTTCAATTTCAGGAATGTCGTCGGTTTATTCTGATCACATGACACATTCGTACTCCGATTGGTCTGAAGGTATAAATAAAAAGCCACGTGTAAATGCATGCAGGGCTCGACCTCATCGAAGCTATAGGTCTCTAGTGGTGGCGGTGCGGAGCCTCTTCCTGTTGCACCACTTTTGCATGAATAAAATGAACCACAGAGACGTCATCCAGTAAAACCAGCAGTGATATGAACATGCATGAGCACACACTCGCAAACAAGGTGGCAGGTGGCGGAGTCAGCGAGGCACGAAGACAAAGA
>CM051693.1:28820720-28937286 GCA_028022725.1 Lycodopsis pacificus
ATGTTCAGTCCAATGTTCGTGTTCAGAAGTTTTCAAAGTGTTCAAAGTGTGAGTGGTCAGTGACTGACTAAGTAACTAACACTAGCTGCTAGCTTTTGTCCAACGTTTTCCTAAACGTTGCGTTACCGCGTATCACACAAAGGATGTGTGTGTGGAAGTGGTTTATGTGAGCGACTGTCCCTGAAATAAAAGTATTATTGTGACGGACTCAAGTAAAGAGAACGGTACGTGTGTGTGTGTGTGTGTGTGTGTGTGTGTGTGTGTGTGAGAGAGTGTGTGTGTATGTGTATGTGTGTGTCCAACCACACAGCTGGTGATGGGTGTTGAATCACATCAAACGCACTCTGTGAGTGCTGGAGAGTGTGACTGAAGGGCAGCGGAGGGAAAGCGGTTCCGTTAAATAAAGGCTCAGCGGCTCAGCGGCTCAGCGGCTCAGCGGCTGGAGAGTCTGAAACACTCTGGACTCTATGAAGCGTCCCTGAAGGTGACGGAGTGAATTCCACCGCGATGCCACGTCAGCAGAAGCGGGACCTGAGAGCACACTCGATGGTGCTGCATATCAAACATGTCACGACGCTGCAGTTGGCAGCGCAGCTGCAAATAGACAGTGGTTTGACCGGATGAATTGTTTTCATTAGACGATGATATGTATCTTTTATAAACATCAATATTAATCTAATAGAATTTCTCTTCGAGCTATTTTTGTTTCCAAAACCTTCTTGATGTTGACGAGCAGTGACTGTAAATGATGTCGTGACTGTTTTACTGTTATCACTGCAAAAGTCTACTGACTAACGTATCTGCAGATATATTTATATTTATGCTTTTTTTCTTTACATTTTGGGCAAACTTTTCATGTTGACATGTTATTTACCTTCTGCAAGAGACCGTGAGCAACAAGTGAGGGACAGTTTAGTAAAGCTGCACTAATATCTTCTTCGTCTTCATCAGTTGGTGAAATGTCTCTGTCGGATGTAAAATGTGTCACTTGTCCTGATGAACCCTGCTGCTGTTGCCTTCATCTCTACGGAGCGTTTTAGCCTTTTTCAGCTGTGTTTTGGTTTTTCAAAGGTTTGCTTCACTCGCTACGCTTTCATCAGCCGACAGCGTAAACTACACTGTGGGGGGATTACGATGCTCTCCAGCAGGTGAAAGACAGACCTTGACTCACTCTTGTTTTGAAATAAGCTTTGTTCACTTGGCGGCGTTTCTCTTTGCTATATTTCCGTTTTTCCGGCACTGTGTCCTCCATGTTCATAGCTCAGTCTTGGCCGCGTGCTGACGATCTGAATTTGTTTTATCGGAGGTTTAAGCGCAGAAACGTAAGGAATTATGAAAACATAAGAAAACTGTATGTTCTATTAACACAGGCAAGTTTATTTTTTGGAATTTTGTTTAAAATATATGTTTTGGAAACACTGGTCACATCACCAAATCAAAACAGAAAAAACCAATAACTGATCTATTCCTGCTAAATGTTTTGAATGAATAAAATCATCTGTTTCTGAGTGAGTCTGTGACTCCATCTTTCCATCGAACGACTCTGCTGAGCTTTCAGACGACACAAGCCGTGTGCTGGACTCCCTTTGACTCATTGGTTTTTGGTGCAGGTTATTTCCTGTCAGCAGGAGCCGGGCCCCCCCCGGCCTGTGCTGATTGGTTGATTCATGGCTTTGCGGGCTGGTAATTGGATGATGACAGTATAGGGTGGAGCATTAGAGAGCGATGACCGATGGCTGGGGCTGCCTCGGCTTGCTGTAGCTGAGATGCATGTTGCGATATTGTTTTTGTGTGTGTGTGTGTGTGTGTGTGTGTGTGTGTGTGTGTGTATGTGTGTGTGTGTGTGTGTGTGCAAATCTGTCAGCGGCTCAACCGGAAGGTGTTTCTGGGAAAATACTTGAGGGAATGAGGGACGTATGCGAGTCTTCTTCACACTTGAGTGCACGAGGGCCTACAGGACATGGTTCCGTGCACCCGCGTGTCTGCATATCTACGCCTGAGCACGTGTGTGTGTGTGTATGTGTGTGTGTGTGTGTGTGTGTGTGTGTGTGTGTATGTGTGTGTGTGTGTGTGTGTGTGTGTGTGTATGTGTGTGTATGTGTGTGTGTGTGTGTGTGTGTCTCTCTGCAGGAAGCAAATGTGAAAAAACCATCTCCACCCACCAGTTATGCAGCTGCAGCTTCGATTGACAGGCCCATGTCATCACATCACGCCTCTCCCCCGAACAGATCCTCTGCTCCCAGTGGAATGAAGGTAAGGGAGACGCAGGTGAGCAGAAGAACTAAATGTTGAACGACGACATTCAATACTGCAGCTGAAAAAACGGGAATGGGTTGCACTCCGCAACCGGATTACGTCTCTGCAAGAAGAGAGCGCTGGCTGACAAGGACCTCCGCGGAGCCGCAGAAGAAGAAGAAAAACAACAGACATGAAAGGCCTTCCACAGACATCTGACCACACACACAGTACACGTGTTGGTGTTCATTGTGTGTGTGTGTGTGTGTGTGTGTGTGTGTCGGACTGTGTGTAGCAGCTGAGAGCAGAGTGATAAGCACAGCCCGAGGTCATCCATCACACACGACGTCTAGAACCAGCAAGCAGCCGGAGGAACAACACGATGGAGCCGAGGCCTCAGCACAGCAGCCGCCGGGCCAAACAGATGTGTACAGTGGTTGACGTGATACGCCCCCCCCCCCCCCGCCCCCTCAGCTGAGAGGGAAATGGAAGATTCCCCCCCCCCCCCCATCAAAGAGCTCCATAAACTCTGCTAAAGCTGCTTCAGCTTGGTTCTTTTTCCGAACAGACACATTGTTATAATTTAATATTTTAATAATGATGTGGAAAAAGATGCACAACAGAGGGGCGAAGTGATCAATCACCTCCACAGAGAGGGTTCGATCCGCAGAGAGGGTTTGATCCGCAGAGAGGGTTTGATCCGCAGAGAGGGTTTGATCCTCAGAGAGGGTTCGATCCTCAGAGAGGGTTTGATCCTCAGAGAGGGTTCGATCCTCAGAGAGGGTTCGATCCTCAGTCGCCGTACCGTCACATCTGACGTCCAACGTAAAGTCAACTTGTTAGGAAGTGCAAACATTTTGGAAATACACAGAAAGTAATTACATTCTTAAAATCCACGAAGTGCACAATGGGCTGTTTTGCAAACGAGCTCTTCTCGTGTCGGAACACCTGCTCGGTTTCACCTTTGAGCCTAATCTCACATCCTCTAACGGGCTCAGAAGACGGATGGAGTTCCCCTCGTCCGCTGCATCGAGCCACGATGGCGGCACCCCTGTGCGGTGTTCAACTTCCCCGGTCTCTCTGCTCCAGCAGCTCAGCTCAGAGACAAATAACATTGGGAAGCCGCCACAGATGTGACACCAGCTGAATGATGATGGTGTTGCCCAGAGCAGGATAATTGGGTGCTGCTATCTGTGACTGGCTGGCTATTGACTACATTAGCAGATGGATTAGCAACGGGTCTGCTGCAGCAATGAGACTTCTCTACGTCCCGAAATAGACTGTATGTTCAAACACACAGCCACAAGAACTGTGTTTTAGAGTCAGTCATGTGACTGTGCCGTCTACATTTACATATTTATTCACTGCAGCTACACCAAAAGTCCTGAAATGTTCTGTTCGTTATCATATCAGGAGGCAGCCAGGTGGACGAGGAGTATGATGGACGAGGAGGAAACCTCGGGGCACGCCTAATGAACGCCAGAGGGATTAAATCTCCAAACCGGCCCGCAAGTCCCCAAGGACCATCTGGTGAAATTGGGAGGAAATTGCTTCGGAAAGAACTTCTTGGCTGTACGAGTGAGCTGCTGCTGTGATCTGGATAAGTGGATGGGGAACTAATGGATGGATTGATGGGAAAACAACTTCAATGTTAGAATGTTTTGGATGGATTGCAATGCAGTTGTGTTTATGGTCCTCTTAGCATGAAGCCCACTGACTGATGTTGCTGTTTTTGGCTTGAACCTGAAATCTTCGCTCATATCGGATAAACAAAAGAACAATTATTAAGAAATAACACTGACACCATTGCAAAATATAACACAAGAGCAAAAAGAGTAAAGTAAATAAAGTAAAAAATTCAAACAGAATAAAGAGTGAAAGTAAGTGTATAAAAAGTAATAATGGAAATAAAATAGTAAAGTAGTATTGAGCATGATATTGAAAAAGTAGTAGAAAGTTTGCAGATAGATTAATGAAACTAATATTGCAGATTAAATTGCACATGATGTGGTTATTATAAACTGTATTGAGGCTTGTAGTTGTTACTGTGGTTGAAAGAAAAGCTGCCAGATGGAACATTTGATCTGTAAAATAGAATTCATGATGTTAATCCAGCCCCCGACAGTCTTTGCTTTGATGCACATGTTTTATTCCATTTAAAGCGCTGGATAGAAACACATCGTGTCACAGCCTTCCCCGCCAAAAACGCCAGAGCCTCCGCTGACCAGCAGCTGCCACGCAGCCTCCACTGACCAGCAGCTGCCACGCAGCCTCCGCTAACCAGCAGCTACCACGCAGCCTCCGCTAACCAGCAGCTGCCACGCAGCCTCCGCTGACCAGCAGCTGCCACGCAGCCTCCGCTAACCAGCAGCTGCCACGCAGCCTCCGCTAACCAGCAGCTGCCACGCAGCCTCCGCTGACCAGCAGCTGCCACGCAGCCTCCGCTGACCAGCAGCTGCCACGCAGCCTCCGCTGACCAGCAGCTGCCACGCAGCCTCCGCTAACCAGCAGCTGCCACGCAGCCTCCGTTAACCAGCAGCTGCCACGCAGCCTCCGCTAACCAGCAGCTGCCACGCAGCCTCCGCTAACCAGCAGCTGCCACGCAGCCTCCGCTGACCAGCAGCTGCCACGCAGCCTCCGCTAACCAGCAGCTGCCACGCAGCCTCCGCTGACCAGCAGCTGCCACGCAGCCTCCGCTAACCAGCAGCTGCCACGCAGCCTCCGCTAACCAGCAGCTGCCACGCAGCCTCCGCTGACCAGCAGCTGCCACGCAGCCTCCGCTGACCAGCAGCTGCCACGGAGCCTCCGCTGACCAGCAGCTGCCACGCAGCCTCCGCTAACCAGCAGCTGCCACGGAGCCTCCGCTGACCAGCAGCTGCCACGCAGCCTCCGCTAACCAGCAGCTGCCACGCAGCCTCCGCTGACCAGCAGCTGCCACGGAGCCTCCGTTGACCAGCAGCTGCCACGCAGCCTCCGCTGACCAGCAGTTGCCACGCTGGTCTCTGCTGACTCGTCCTTCTTACTGTTTGCTGTCATGACTGCAGAACGGAGGAAGACATCACTTTGGAAATTAGACAAACCCGGTTGTGCCTGATTAACACATCCCAACGGGGGAGGTGGTTTGTTTGTTCAAAAATAATCATGCTTTTCATGAAATGGGTGTCACATGGATTCATCAGGAGGGAGACGACAGCTCGGGGGGGGGGGGGGGGGGGCTGACAGCCGTTAAGGAACCAGACAAGCGAGCTGTCATCAATCAACAGGGCTGTTTGCAGCCTTCACATCGAGACTACACACGGCTGAACAGGTTGAAAATGGGATCATTAATAATTATGACACTGAGCTGAATTTTCCAATTTAACAATAAACTTTAAGGATTAACAATTTAGGATTCTTTATGATTTATCCAAACTGTATTGACCGCAAGCAAAGCAATTTAAAGAGCTCAATTCAATGGATTGCACGTCTATTTAAATGCGGGCACTCTGTAGAATAAACAAACGTGCGTGTTTAAAGTATTTCACCAAACTCAGTTTCATATTCAAGACTTGAGCAGATGAAACAGGCTCATAACAAGCAAGTGAAATCAAACCTGTCTGTTTAAAGGTAGACGTCCAGGAGTAATAACGGTTCAACCCGCAGAGGACACACATTTAGTCTGGGGTACTGCCCCCTGGTGAACACCTCTGTTCTGGTGTATTAAAATAGTAACAAGTATTCTACTTTGCCACGGAGAATATGGTGAAACCAGAAACAACATGATCTGAACGAGGTGATTGATGTTTCCACGCTTTAGCTGGAAGGGGAGCGTCAGTCATTGAGGAGGAATCAGCCGTCGTCTGGGCCCTTTGAAGTGGAGCATCCTCTACGAGTAAACAGGACATTATTCACTGTAGGTTATAGTAATACTGGTGGACTCGGGGAGGGGGGACCGCCCCCTCGGTGTGCCCATGTTTGAAAACAAAACATAAGGTCAGGTAGATATGGAAACATGACAGAGTGTGTGTGAGCCTCCTCCCGCTTCATCTGTGACTTGCTGCAAAGTCACAGTTCTGTTGAAGCTGCCTCATTGACTCCAAAACAAGTATTCACAGTGAGAGAGAGCAATGCGTCCGATATCATTAAATAATGTACTCCGCGCGCTGAGAACAAATGAAAATGGCGGTCATATGTTCATCCAGGCTGCAGTTAGTTGGTGATAACTGTCTCGGGATGGAGGAGGGAAACATTACAGTTTATTGCCCACTAACACAGAAAACGTCTGCTGGTAATGGGTTCACTAACGGCCCTGAAAACGGGAGCAAATTCAACTTTTTAAATTGTCCATGCACTCTGAAGGGAAGCAGCAAACAGCATGAATACGTCAGGAGAGACCTTCAGCTCCTTGTTGACGAGTCACTGTTTTAAGGCTCGTGTGAATAAATCCGGTCAGGAACATGCCTCCAATGGAGGGGTGGCCCCCGAGGAGCTGTCTATTCCACCGAGCTAAGGAGGCCATCCCCACTCTGAGGCATCCATCATGTGACTCTCAGAGAAGTAGTCATGTGACAAGTGGAAAGAGAGCTTGAGAGGGAAGTGAAGTCACAATGTGTCCGCCCGCTGATTGTGCTATTGACCATCTGACAAGCACTTTGTTTTCACGTGCCGAGGCATTAATGCCTTCGCCCTCACTTATCCGAAAGACAGAGTACAATTACACCGCGTGTACACAGGAGGTGTTAACAGCACGTGAGCACAGAAAGCAGGTAGTGTGTCCGCACAGGATGCGTTCAGGCACAGTATTGAGCGTAGCACAGCCCACGATCGCTGCGGTTTGCATACATTTGAAGAAAATAAATAAGAGTGACGGACAACTGAAGAAGATTCTGTGTCGACTTGCCACAAGCATAGACACACTGGCATATCATTAATAATAACCGAGTCTAACCCTGGCTTACAGTTAAACACAGCTCACCACCACCGGAGATCTCCGTGGTTAACGATGCTGCCAACCAATCAAGACGTTAGAATTGATCTTTTAGAAGAGCTAAAGAGCAACAGAATGAATTAGCTTTTGTGAGATAAATGGATTTTTGACGAACTCATTTTATATTGTAATGCGTGTTATAGTTAAAACGGCCAGCAGGTGTCGCCATCTCACCACTAGGGGGTTGTCTGCGCATGGTGTTCACGCTTCCTTGTCTACTTTCTCAGAGGAAGAACAGCAAGAGAAGAGTGTAACGTAACGAACAGGCACCCTCAATAAAACGTTAGTTTGAACTATATTCAAGGTGAGGTTTCCATTTTAAAGGCACACATTGTTTAGGTTAGCTGTTATGCTCGTTAGCTAAGGCTAGTAACAGATTGTAAGTCGCTGTTTGGTAGAAAACTGTTATTAGCATTAGCATAACAAGCTAACCCGTTGGTGAATGTGACGGCATAGTTATTGTGGTATTGTTGCCGAGTTTGGACGTCAGAAGAAGAACAGCAAGAGAAGAGTAACGCAACGAACAGGCACCCTCAATACAACATTAGTTTGAACTATATTCAAGGTGTCTGCTGCCGTTCTTTGGTGCGCCCGTCATCACACCGAACCACTTTTCATGGTTATTATCAGAGATGGACTGACTGAACATTAGCAGCGGAACCATTAGCTCACTGGGGTTTTAAAATAGGGCTTCTAGCAGCACACCAGCAGGAAGTTATCGACCACAGACATCAATAATGCATTTACATTTCTACTTTCGTATTAATTGAGGCTGAATTGCTGTTATGCAGGGCGGGATGCCCAGCAGTGACGGGTTCAATCGAGCCCATTTCAAAGCCACATCGCATCAGAATGAGGTTCCTGAGCGAGATGAAGGGGTGAGTGAAAAGTAGCTCACAGCGAATCCCAGCAGCACTTCAGTCAGAATGCACCGCGATGATAATTACACACTTATTCATGACCTGGTATCATGTTATTTTAGGGTTACGTTATTGTTTTTGAGACTCGCTCTATACTTCCTACGCCCCGACAATGACTTCATTTCCACACGAGGATCAACACTCGCATCTCATATTAAATATTCTGCTCTTGATCTATTGATTGATTCAAAGCTGGAGTACACTAAATATACTTTAGCCCAAATCAGTAGCATCTGATCAATTTCCCAGATTCTTTTTTTTATTTAAAAGAATACTTTTCCAAAACTTCTCAAGGACTTCTTGAAGTTTCCTTCCAGTTGCTTTTAACGAAATAACTTATGGTGGCACCCTGAGAAGAGATTACGTCACTGCGGTTCGGTAAGTGTGTTACTGTGATTGATCGGCTCAACAGCAACCACAAACACATGCAATGGTACCATTTCTGTTCATCAGCAACAAAAAGACACATAACTCCTCTGTAGCTATTTTTATTTTTTTTGCACCAACGTACACCACTGACCAGAATCTTAAGTAACTTTGGTATTTTTTCACCGCAAAATATAAAGTTACGTTAAAGTTGTGAAAAAGTCATTCTATAGAGCTGGAACATTTTGGAGTGGCAAATTCTACGAATTTGTTTCGCTACTCCAATTTTTGGGATTCAAAACAGTCACAATCCACCTTTTGTATTCCTTAGGCCATCACTAAGTGGCAATGTGTGAAAACATGTATCATCTCTGTGTGGTGTATATATGTTTGTAAATGTACATATATGTGCATCTGTGGCAGTTTCCCAATTAATTTATTCCAAGTGAGGTCTTGAGTCAGGAGAGACGAGTCCTAGTCATGGCTCGAGTAAGCAAGCCTCAAATCCTCAAGGGTTAGCCCAAGTCATGCCATGCATGTATTTGTACTGGTGTAGATGTTTGCCTACCCGTGTGTGTGTGTGTGTGTGTGTGTGTGTGTGTGTGTGTGTGTGTGTGTGTGTGTGTGTGTGTGTGTGTGTGTGTGTGTGTGGTGTAATCCTCAGTGGTGATGCAGACCATTGAGCTCTCTTCAATAGTGGCTGAGTCCACTTCATTTCTCCAGCTGTCTATTTGCAGGGCAGTCAATGAGGTGCACTCCCAACCTTCTCGGTGTCCCAAACACCTAACCCTGCCATCCATCTACCTGACACACACTCCTGTCGTTTTTTTAAACCTTTATTCATCCAGGGAGGGTTTGCTGCGCCGGCATCCTGCTCTTCAGCCATGCCCGGTCACACACCCACACAGGTCAGGTATTCCCCGTCTGAGACCGGTCTCAGACTCGGACTGCTTGAACTGGGTCGGCGTTGTAGCGTGGATGAGTTTGACGACATGTGTCATATTCCTGTCTGCTTCATAATTGGTGCACAGAGAAAACTAGAAGAGTAAAGATGTGCTGTTGCATTTAGAGTAGGAAGCAAATGCAGCGATGATGATAATGAAGCCATTTTGCTTTTTTGGGCCAGTAGGGATTCATGAGTTACATCTATAATTTTATGTAACAATTCGGTTTTGGTGGAAATGCGACATAATAGGCGTTTGTGTGATCTGTGTGGGTTTCCTCCGGTCCAAAGACGCGTACGTGAGGTGAAGTTTATGTTCTAAATGTCAGTGAATGGTTATTTGCCTATGATGGAGGGTTGTTGTGCAACTTCTGAACTTTACTAATGCCAGTTGTGTAACAAGTAGTTGAACAGCGGCAACCTCCGGTTCTGCCGAGTGAAGCCGATGTGAAGCAGAAGTGTCTTAAAGCTGCATTCTCTCTAGTGTCCACCAGGGGGCGACTCCTCTGGTTGTATAGAAGTCTATAGAAAATGACTCTACTTCTCTCTTGATTTATTCCCTCAGTAAATATTGTAAACATGAGTTTATGTCTCAATCTCTAGTTTCAAGTCTTCTTCAATACAGCATGATGTTCATTTAGTACATGATGGTCCATTTAGAGTCACGCAGACCATAAAGCAGGGGACGCTTTAGGGCGGGGCTACTGTGATTGACAGGTCTCTACCAGACCATAAAGCAGGGGATGCTTTAGGGCGGGGCTACTGTGATTGACAGGTCTCTGCCACTACACGGCGTATGCGGCATCTCTGCGTCACTCTTCCTCGGTCCAAATATGGTCACTTCTGTTTATTAGTTGCAAAAACAACAACATGGCGACGGCTGCAATCAAAGATGGCGACGGTGAAATCGCCGAACTCGAGGCTTCATAACGGCAGTCCACAAACCAATACGTGACGTCACGATGACTACGTCCACTTCTTACATACAGTCTGTGGTGGAACCCCAAACTTCTTCTCAACGTTTATACTGGACACTCAAATACAACGGCAGTAAGTTGAAGCAAAGCTCTAGCGAGGACTGATTTTGGACACGGCTTTCAAAAAAAGTTGACTTCTCCAGTTGGAACATAAACGCTAACTCCTGGTGGTGAAGTGCAGCTGATGTATTGCAGCAAAATAATGTGATCCAAAACAACAGACCTGAAATTATTACTACATTTGACAATCTTGCATTGTTTCTGTTGAGCTGAGCCCGGGTGGTGTTGAGTTAACTCTCCAGTAATCTTAGAGGCTGTAGTTTGTCGCGTTGACTTGCATGATATTGTACAGGTGCTACTGTTTGTCGCTGACTCCTGTATACAATAATTCCATCAGCAGTAGAAAGCAATGTACTAAACGTATCTCACCTGTTCCCCGAGACAGATTGCCTGTATAGGGTGCAGACACTGAGGTAATCCTCACTGATGGAAAAACAGTCACAGTCGCAAAGCCTCCGGCTGCCCACTGAGCGTGTGATGAGATAGTGAGGGGATTGCCCGAGATATTTGGAGAATTTTCCTCCACTTTGACGAAGAATGGATACCAAGGAGTGCACGCGGAGACATGCAGGTGACAGGTGGCTCCTGCTACAGTCTGGCACGACTGGAAAAATGACCTATTTTGCGCTCCAGTCGGTGGAGGTCAGCGCTGTGATGGTTCATTTAACACATGAGATATCTCAGGTGTCATTTGGAGGGATGGTGCATTTTGGAACTGTTTCGCTAAATCAAAACAACCTTTCTGCTTCTCTGTTTAGCCTCCCCAGCAACATTATGTGGGTCTGTCAGTGGGTCGACCACTTTGCTCCAGACTGAAATATCTTGACAACTATTGAAGGGACTGCCATGAGGTTTTGCACAAACATTCATGGTCGTAAGAGGATGAATCATACTGACATTGGTGATCCTCTATTTCCTCTCGTGTCATCCAACAGCAAAGCAACATTTTGACTTATTTAGTAAAATATCTTAACGTTTACTTGAGGGATTGACATGCACAGACATTCATGGTTTCCAGAGGATGACTCATGATGACTTCGGTGAGCCCCTGATGCAACCGGGGTAGATATACTGCTGGGTGATGAGTAGATGGAAGGCAGCTGCAGACTGGGCAGGTGAGGTGAATGAATGTAATCAGGAGGGAGCCGGAGACCAGGGCGGAGCCACACCCACAACACACACACACACACACACACGCCCACACACACACACACACACACACACACACACACACACACACACACACACACACACACACACACACACAGCAGGCAGCCTAACCGTGACACCGATACACCATCAGGTAGAACATGAACTAAAACATCAAATATTTACATCAAGCTTCGTCTATATTCATCTAAATTCTGGTCGACACATCACAATCACAAATACCACAGAAGAAGACAAACACAGTAGCGACTGATGAGCTCTCTGTCATCTTGTGATCCTTCTGTCACATTTCCCCAGAGCTCGAGCGCAGATGTACTTCAGATGGAGCATATTTACAAGGATACAACGAACACATGGGCAAGTCTAGAGACGAAGAAAGAGAAATAACGAGGAGGAGAGATGATCAAGACGAAGCGGAGGAGGGAGGAGCGTTGCTATTAAGTTACAAAGGTATGAACTGCATTTACTGGAAGGAAGAGTTGTTTCTAAACTGTTTCTAACCATTTTGTAAAAAGAAAAAAGAACTTTAATTAAATCTTAAGGAAAGACGTGAAACATTACATTTGTCATTGCAAGTGCTTTAAACATTTCAAGTGTTGATTGTGAAAAGCAGTGTTATTTGTTACACCGACACCATCGGCCTGTTTTTGGTCAAAGCTTGGTGGGATGACGCACTCTGTTATATCCCACATTTCAACCTCGTCAACAGCCTCGAGAAGACGGAAGAGCTTCAACCAACAGTCGGTGTTGAATCTTGTGGCCCTTTTTGCCCAAAGGGGCTGCTGCATAATTTGTGTGGGATGAGATCTTTCCATAGAGAGATGATTTCACATTTCAGCAGTCTTCAGCACATACGGCCTCCATATGTTGTGTTACTCACGACTTCGAGAGTGGAGATGTTCTCGTGTTGGCTGACATTTTTTCTGAGGCCATGCAGTTCATGTTTTTTGCAGCATGGTAAGATAGTTTATTATAGTTCACTGCTTCTCCCAGCGGCCTGATATGTCTCGTCTCTTGTTGTGCCTTCGCGCTGCACTAGCTTGCTACATTCTTAGCATTGGTGACTTCTAGACGGCGACGGTAGCGTCCGTGGCAACGTTGACGAGTGTATTCAAATTATGTTTGACGAAATGTAATGGAGGGAAAGAGGAAATCACCAAATACCTAAATGCATTCATCATGCTACCACGGCACAAATCATTGATCGCCTCATTTGCATCAATCACACCTTATGTTCAAGCTGTTAGATTTAATGAAACATGAAACTATTCAAAAGGCCTTCAAATAAGGAGTTTTTTTCGGAAACCGTGGATGAATTCTCTGAAACTGTGTGCAGACACAGAGGCACCATGGGAGTATTCATAAATCCTACTCGCATGGCGCTTTCATCAAACCTTTGTCATTGGGTCAAAGGTCAACCTAACATCTCTCCTGTGCCGAACTTTGGCGTGATGCGGCTCAATCCAAACCCTCTCGTCTCAGTCAGTTCAGTCGTGCAAGGCAGCCATTGTGCTCACGGGGCAAAGGGCAAACGTGTGGGAAGCCTGAAGACTCTCAAATCCATCAGACGCTGCAGGCCATCTATACAAGCTGTCGATGAAAGTAAAGATCCGAAACCCACGGGACAATCCGACTATCGAGCCGGGGACGGCTGTAGATGAGGACCGGCTTTATTAGGCTCTGTAGACCGACAGGACAGGCAGCTAATGAGTGAACATCCTAGAGAGAGTAACGGGGTTTCCTTCGATATTCAAACATGGACGTGTTCACATATAAAGCCAGAAAAAGGGAAAGCGACACCGTCCCCTTACATTAAGATGCTGTTTATCCAACTGTAGCTCTGCACCGTGCCCGATTGCTTATTCCCCCCAAAACTATTTGTTCTTGTGGCAGTTCAGTTCGTCTTTGCCTCAATTTCACGGCAGAGGGGAACAGAATGAAATCATTTCTATTTCCGTGGATTGTTTATTTTTTTTCATTACCGTCTCTTTCAAATTGTGAAACAACCGTTGAAAATAATTTCACGGGATTACGAAGAAGGAAAGTTACCCCCAGTTGCCTCGTAATGAACAGAGATCAAGCTGGTTCCTGATCTTATTATTGCAAATCCCAAGCGTGCACTGATTCAGCGAGAGGGACACACGTTAGGACATGTATACTCCCATTACACTGAGCTCAGCATTCACCAGAACATATATCCAACTGTCCTCTAACACGATTGCATAATGCCAGATGACTTTTGAACAAAACATAATTGCTACCTGGAAAACATTCAATGTCTGTGAGTGTGACATTTACGATAAAAGACTAATTAGGGAGGAGGTGGACGTGAACGATTGGGTTTCCAGAGCACAAGACTGTGTTGTGTCTGAAATCACTTCCTTGTCCACTCGTTCACTACTCCTCACACGGCAGGCAGATGATCGGTTGATCACTTCTTACCGGGGTACATCGCTGGCAGCTAATGCTGCACACCTTATTGAATTGTCGGAGCTACTCGCGCTCCAGATATTTCCCCCAGTAACAGAACTTTAGCACCTAAAATATTCAGAGCTTTTCGAGAAAACGTCCAGCGCTGGATCCCCCTCCACCCCCACCACCCCCCGCTTTACCCCTGCCCCATCACCAGCTTAAGATACAAGAAGCTCAGGGGGTGGTGGTCTTAGTGGTCGAAAACCACTGACTCCAGTCTGCCAATGTGTATTACACACACACACGCACACGCTCCCCAAAATACTCATGCACAAATTAAGAGCAGATCAATACCGCTCAAACTGACCGGCAATGACGTCATCTGAACAATTGGATCTCCCCCTGTGTGTGTGTGTGTGTGTGTGTGTGTGTGTGTGTGTGTGTGTGTGTGTGTGTGCGTGCGTGTGCGTGCATGTGTGTGTAAGAGCCCGTCTCCCTGCCCCTTCGCACCTTTGAAGGCGCGCTGCTACGTGCCCAGATTGGAAAGCAGCTGCGCGCCGCTGCACGGGGAGGCAATAACTTGATGGCGGGACGTAAAGAGAGAACCCCCCCCCCCCTCCCCCCCTCCCCCCCCAGGAACTCCACACTCCGTCTGACACTAAACATTACGTAATGAACACCTCTGGAAACGCGCGTGAGCGCAGCCTCCCATAATTCGTATTCAATCTACAGACTGTGGCCAATAAGAGGCGCAGCTTTTCATTTCGGTGTCGTTGCGGTTTGGCTGAGACGAGCACAGCTGTTTGAACATTGTTGTCACAGCAAAAGACAAACTGAAGCATTCATACATTATATGCACGACATGAATAGACTATAATGGTGATGTGGTGCGAGATATAAATAGCTCAATTAACTCAAGGTCGCCAGAAACTCTCTTCACAGATGCCTGAAGTCCCGCTGGGAATATCACAGTGGTATTTAAATGGGGCTTGCTTTGGCATTTTAATGATGCACCCGACATTGTTCAAATATGACATCTACATGAAGGAAAGAAATGCGAAGGCTGTTTCTCTCCCTCTGTGCATCCTGCAGGTTTGTGTCACTCATCTGAAAGCGGGAGCGGCTGTTGCCCCGATTCAACATCACCCCTCTGTCGGACTGAGCCACCTCCTCTCTCTCCGCTCCGTCTCTCATCTCTCTCTCTCTCTCCCCCTCTCACTCTCTCTCTCTCTCTCTCTGCTGGAACGCACGGACCTCCGCCGCTGTCCAGGGATAATACTCTGGCTTTCCCGCTGCGGAACAGCTGCACGCTGCACGCTGCCTCTTCCCTCCCTGCCGGACCGAGACCCCGATCGAGGTAAGTCAAACACCCCTCGCCGTGCCGAGTAAAGCTGGGCTTGTCGGTGTCACTGTCGGGGTGGCTTCCGCACTTGTGGGTTCATTGGGATGTGCGCACTTGAGAGACACGCTGCTGTAGTCCGCGGCTCTAACGGGGATGTGTTGCTCCTCTCATAAGAGCGCGAGCAGTTCTTGTCAGACAGACATTTGTGTGACAGAAGCAGATGCTGAACAGAGGAGAGAAGAAGAAAGACGAGGAGAAGGAAACGTTGAGAGAAGGTGGAGAGATCTGCGCAAATTGTTGCCGGAGCCTGAAGACGAGTGTCGTCCGTCCTCGATAGACGGCAAAAGGGCAGTTTTGTTGTCTTTGCTTTACATCATGGGGTGCGGGACACGGTGCCGTGGCTGATGCCTTCAGAGCGGGGAGGTGTTGCTCGAGTTGCTCAGTGCCAAACACTTCCTCCAGGCGTGTGTATGCGTGTGTGTGTGTTTATGCGTGCAACAGCAGCGGCTATCTCTGCATGGGCACGTGCGTGCGTGCGTGCGTGCATGTGTGTGTGTGTCTAATCACAGCCTTCACCCTAGAGTCTGCGTGTGCTTGCTGGCAGAGATGGGTGGGGGGGGGGATCATATCAGCAGTATCATTGTAAAAAAACAATAATAAAAAAGAGTGCGCATGAGTGCTGGAGTTATCAATTTCCATATCAAAGTGGTTGTTGCGATAGACTTTCCATTAGTCAGGAGGGAGGAGAGGCAGCGAGGCGATTTGGTGCCTTTTCAATCCCGAAGTGCAAACGTCATTCAGCGGCTGTGCACGCGTTTGGAGACGGTTGGAGAATAGACAAGAGATGTGAGAGAGACATGGGGAGGAAGATCGAAGGGGGAGATGATGAAGTGAAGGGGGTCAGGGGGGAGGGGAGGGGGGGGATGCGAGAGGGAGAGACGGCGTCCTAGACCAGCGCGTTCTCTGGTAGCCGTTTGATTTATCGCCTCTCCAATGCGCACTGACGCACAAAGCTCTGCGTCCCGCGCGCTCTTTACTCTGCTGTCATCTCAGCGACTCATCAGGATTATCTCGGACTCACGGCCGCCGACCCATCTGGCCACCGGGAACACACCCTTACCGAGACAGAGCGACCCCGTTACAACCCCCCTCCTCCTCCTCCTCCTCCTCCTCCTCCTCCTCCTCCTCCTCCTCCTCCTCCTCCTCCTCTTCCTCGTTATTACCGGGCAGCCCCCCGCAGACAAAACACGCGGTCCAGGACGTGACGGATGACCACAGCCGTGAACGCAATCACGACTGATGCGATGTGACAAGCGAGCCAACGGACGACCAGCGCTGATTTGTTTTGATTCCAATAAGATTTCCTCCCTGCCTCCCAGTCGCAACTTGCTGAATTTGTTTGCATCTCATCGTGGTGCCTGCGTGACTCATTTGGCCGTGCCGTGCCGTGCCGTGCCGTGCCGTGCCGTGCCGTGCCGTGCCGTGCCGGATAGTGGAGGCCAGAGCAGCGCTGCAGGACAGGGCAGAGTGAGAACATACACTGAGCTTCTGTTTTTCATTGATCCCCTCTGTTTCTTCATCATCATCATCATCCTCATCCTCATCATCATCCTCATCATCATCATCATCAGATCACTTCTGTTTCATTGACCTTCCTCATCACCATTCCCATTAACACAAACATCAGCATAGTTATCTTCATCATCTCTTCTATCATCGTGGTCGTCGCTGTCGTCCCCGGTATCGTTGACACCACGGCCGCAATCTTCATCTTTACTGCCCGTCATCATCGTCATCATCATTATCCCCATCAATCTCCATGCAAAAATACCAACACATGTTTATTACCATCACACTGTTATCTTCATCAGCACCCCTCTCATCATCATCGTTACGATGGCTTTTGTGCTCGCCATTCTCCTCCTCCTCCTCCTCCTCCTCCTCCTCCTCCTCCTCCTCTTCTTCCTCCTCCTCCTCATCGTTACGATGGCTTTTGTGCTCGCCATTCTCCTCCTCCTCCTCCTCCTCCTCCTCCTCCTCCTCCTCCTCCTCCTCCTCCTCCTCCTCCTCCTCTTCTTCCTCCTCCTCCTCATCGTTACGATGGCTTTTGTGCTCGCCATTCTCCTCTTCCTCCTCCTCCTCTTCCTCCTCCTCCTCCTAAATATCATCATATTTTTGGACTGAACTAAATGATAAAAAGACTGTGAATCAATTCAAAGTTTTGCATTTTGCACGCTCCCTTCATTGTGCGCCTCCTCTCCGCTCGCTTTGAAGCACCACACACTATCAGCAAGCAGAGGTCTGTTACTGCCCACAGGCCCTGAGATCTCAGTCATGAATCTTGTGTGTGCGTGTGTGTGTGTGTGTGTGTGTGCGTGTGTGTGTGTGTGTGTGTGTGTGTGTGTGTGTGTGTGTGTGTGTGGGGGGGGGGGGGGGGGGGGGGTAGGAAGGTTCCTTACCCCAAGATTGTCTCAGGTTTTGGGTCTCGGCCGGTTTAGATAAACAGTGTGTGTGTGTGTGTCCCGCATGTGTCCTTTGTCTTTGTATAGATGTTTGAAAGAGAATGCATGACGTGGTCCATAAACAATATGTTACGTTCACATTACAGATTATTTATTTTGCGAAATAGTGACTGAAATAAACCCCGAATAGGAAATGTGTTCACACAAATTCTTTGTTTGGATATAAAGTCAACATAAGACCATGATTTTAGGAGAGGGTCTACGTCATGTGTGTGTGTGTGTGTGCTCCAATAATCTGTGTCTTATCTGTGAAGCTACAATACAATGCTGAAGGGAATAGCAGCAGCGGATTGGATTAAACCCATTAAACCCAATCCAATGAATCCAGATCAGAGAAAGAAGAATTAAAAAGAAAGAGGGAGAGAAGAAGGGAGACGGAGAGGAAGAGGTGCAGAGGGACGGGGGGGGGGGGGGGGTGACTGTATCTGCAGCTCCCAACATTCAAGACTGATTCAGACCTTTAATGCTGCTGAAGGCAAAACTAAACAGGCAGAAGCAGTGAGCTCATACATATCACTAGTGAGAGATCTGAGGCTGAACATTGACAGTGAAAGAATGAAGACACAAAGTCAAATTATGAGAATAAAGAGAAAGGGAATTTTAAAAAAGCATGGAACACTTTGGGGCTGTTGTTGCCTTCAATACGCCTTAAAACTGTGCAGTCAACAATTAAGTTATTCATCATTGATACGTTCAGGTTTCCAACATGAGTTTTAGTTTTGTTCCTTTCCTACATTGCTGTCCTTGCCGATAACAGCGACCAATCGCAGCACCCCTCTGATCGGCGCCGATCAGAGGGGTGCTGCGATTGGTCACTTTCTTTTGCTTCTGTTGAACCAAGCTGATCGCTTTCGGCTGCAGCTCTTCATCAGCAAACCGCTGTAAAATACATTTTGACACTTTTAAAGCCTCATGACGGTAATTTACCGATAATTCATTTTCATGAAACTCAGTGTTATTTTTGGGGACCAGCGGAGGAGTCCCCGAAGACAAACATAAGGAAGAGGAGGCTGTCTCCACTAGGTCGATGAAGACGGATGCAGAAATGTCCAAAGTGAAGAATAATGAACACTTCTTCTCTCTTGTTCACGCTGCTGACCTGCATCGCGTGTTGCTGGACTCTCAATATATGAGGAATAACTACCATGTCCTGTTTCTGCTCATGGCTCTGTCGGCAGCAAAACCTGAAACATCTTGAGTGTTTATTCCGTCTGTAGGTCCAGAAGTCAAACAACGTCCAATGTTTTCATGCTGAAATCAAAGTTTCACCAGCTGAGAACATCTTCTGTTGCTGTCCGTGTCATAAGAAATGTAATCGCAGTGAAGAGGTGCGAGGTAGTCACACCGTGAGCTGAAGACACCGGATGACTCGACTCCACCATTAAGGCTTTGTAGTGATGTGCTACAAAGCTCGTGCTAGTGTCTGTGCTGTTCGTAGTTATTGATTACTTGTGCGGTGCTGGGATACATCCTCTCTCAACAAGACTAGAAGGGCACTCAGAGATCCGCTCAGGCTGTTTCCATAACAATAATGCGTGTCTCCATCCACACCGTGACTGGGATCCACTCCCACATGTAATGGGTTTGTCACTCGCCCATCTTCCACCAAGTGTGAGGAAACTCAAGCTGGTAGTTTTACCGTAATACTGTCAAACAGACAAACAATGAACAAACCAAATGAAACCATAACCGCCTTCGTGCAGGTGACATTAATGAAAGCATTGCTCATGCTGGGAAGTGGTTCTCTCATTCACAGCATGATGTGACTCTCTACGTATCGTCGAGAGGAGCATATGCACCGAACACAAGAAACCCTGACCTCGCAGAGGAGAACGTGGAAATAGAAATTTGATTGAGATATGACAAAGATGATGACTGAACATAATTGATAATAGAATAAAATGATATGTTACCGTCTGAGCCCAAGCATTAGCTGCTTGCTTTGTCATTTTCACCGTCCCTTAAGTGTGTGTGTGTGTGTGTGTGTGTGTGTGAGAGAGAGTTTGGCAGCCAATCTGTGAATCTGTGAAGTGACAGGTTCACCTCTATCTGTATATGTGGCTCTCTCCTCAGTTTCCCTCCACACACACATATGAGCGGCATGGAGAGAAAGATGGAGGGCGCTGAGGGAGACGGATGCTTCCCAGTGTTAACTCTGCTGTTTGTCTGCGACAATACCGCCGGCAACAGGGAGGACACATCTTATCGCCGCCCCAGCGTTGTGTTTTGTTTTCCTCCCATTGTGAAATGCCAGACTGTGGCTGGTGGCGATAAGTCAGTGAAGAAAAACACCATTTGGCTGCTATTTTAGATGAATGCAAAGAGGAGAGGGGCGAGACAGGGGAGCGAGGGAGAGGGATGGCCTGAGGGAGAAAAGAGAGAGTTTCAGCTCTGTAGAGTTGTGGTAGTGCGGCGCCGGTAATCAGAAGCCGCTGAATGCCTTTCTGGAGATGCAGTACACAACATTATACAGAGTCTCAACAATGACCATCGGTTGCTTTCATACTGGAACCAGCCACGGGTGGAAGTCATTGCTGGATACGGGACAGACCGCTCATGGTTAGGGTGATGGTCAGTGGAAGTGTTAAGAATATGAACGTTATCAGTTTGAATCCCCAAAATACTGAAAAGGGTTTGTTGAGAAAATCATTCTAATCCTTTCCCTCTACATTTATCACTGTAGTGCCACGAAGCAAGGCACTTAACCATCACTTTCTGTTGCTATGGCTGTGCTGAAATGTCTGTATATATATATATATATATATATATATATATATATATTGGGAACATTGGGTTTTAAGCTAAGCAGTTAATGGGTTATTATTCCACATTAAGGAATAGAGTAAGTGCAAACATTAAGAGTGGGTGAGGTCTTTTCATGCAAGGATACGCACACGTCGTCTCGTGGCTTTTATTCAAATGATGCAGGGCAGAGTCTACAAATACGATGGATGTACTTTTACAGACAAATCTTGCACACTGCAGTTTTGGTTTGAGATGGCCAAGATATCTTTAATGTTCATTATTCTATGTGAGCATCACACAGTAAAGCCTGCAGAAAGACTGGAAGCTCCTGCCGTGAGTTCCTCTCGGGGTGAAGCTTGTTTATGGCGACGGCAGCTAAATCCATCGGGAGTTGACGATGTGCTGAATAAATTAGTTGTTTGGCTTCCGGACGACTGTTTTTGTAGGCACACGCATAAACACACATCCACCGTCTCTCGCTTCAGTCTTCTTCCAGCAATACTGTTTTGCACAGTTCATTGTGTTGCCTGCAACTTTGAAATCTTTTGCAATTTTGCCGAGGGTGCCCAAAGAAAGAAAATGTAAAAAATAGATAAAAATGCAAATCACACTTGAGTTATAAAATGAAAAGACTTGCATTCTGAGGCGGAGAACATACATATGGCCTAAGAAACTGCTTCTGATTTAGACTTTGCATCCAAACCTCTCTTTGACATTCTTTGTCCTCAATGTTCTGGATTTCAAAACACAAAGGAGTCGGCCTTCGTAGGAGCCCGTCGTACAGGATTACTCTGCATCTGTCCGGTGTTCGTACTTTCTGTACTGTTATACAACTTTGCAACGCTAAGCATTTGTGTCTCAGAAAGTTCCTCGTGACTTCTGAGAGCTACAAAGACGGAAAAACTGGATTTTCTTTACTGATAACAATTTCAAAGAAGCTGCTGACAAGTTCAGCAAGAGTGCAGCGGAAATGCTTAACAGCATAACATTTATATTGTACTTCGTGAAATCTTTCAATTCTTTTTGCATAAAGTTCGCAACCAAAAGTCTTCCGAGCTCATCCGAAGTCTACCAAGCATCGGGCAGAATAAATATGTACGGAACACATTTAGATGGATCAAGACAGCGGCAGAGGCAGAACTAATGATTTACACACTAATGCTTCAACAACACTGAACTTGCACCCACTCATGCATTTCACTGCACATGTCCTACAATTCTGACAAAGTATCTTCAACAGTTCTGTGTCTCAACTCCTCCTCTTACTGTCTGATGAGAGAGCACCACTGGATGTTCCTCAAACAGTCCTTTTTGAAGCTGCAGCCAAAGCGCATCAGTAGTTAAACAAAGCAAGCAGCAGGAAGTGGGATTTTTACAAGAGTCACAAAGCCCAAAGAAGTGCATTTCTTTAGAGGAATGTTTTTCCCAAACACGTCTCACAACTGCACATGCCAGAGAAAGTCCAAACGCTTGACTGGAAAGCAGCATGAATCTCTGTCGACCGAGCAAAGAAGATCGTGTTACTTTCCCTTTTCATCTCTGGATCCTCCCGCCTTCATTCCTGTGCTCAGTTAAACTCAGCGGGGCAGCAGCTTGGATGTTTAAATATGTAGAACCTTCCGTGCATGTGCTGTGGTACAGCATGCCTGAAAGTGTTCTTCTCCACACCTGAGATCTTAAAAAATTCAAGTTGAAGTGGTGCATTAGTGTGCATCACAGGCTGAGGCCAGTGTTTATCGAATGCCCAAGACTGTGATGATGGACTCTGGGCTCTAGCTGTCACAATGCAGCATTGGTGGTGCTCTAACTGAGCCCCAGCAGACATTTGAGATATGTTGTAGTATCGCCGTGAGAGCTGCTCCACCTCTGACCCGTTGCCATGGCTCTCTCACATCGCTGGGCTTTTTTCTGTTGTAGCAGAACAGCACATGCCCTCTCACCCCCGCAGTGCTGTGTGGTTGAGTGGGTGGAGTAAAGATAATACAACAATACAATTATTAGAAATGCTTTGTCATTACTTCAAACAGTGATCTCAGGTTCCTCACCAGAGACAGTTTGCGTTCCATGTCTTATATGTCAGTGTGTTTTCCTAAAGATAAAGATAATTGTTTTCTGACCTTAACCAGGTAGATACGCTCTGGTGTCTGCACGGACTGCACTACCCAGTGTCAAGACACGTCGTGAATTAGTCCCAAAACTAAACGCAGGACTTCCGACCACGAGACCAGTGTTTGAACCTGCGTTGTGGATTTGTTGATGTGGTTTTGTTGCCTAGCTACATGGCTTTGTTGCTTAAACCCAAGTTCAGTTATTTTAAGCCCAACCATGATGTTTTTTCTGGACCTAACTCAGTGATGTTGCGTGAACATAACCGCAACGTTATTGTAACAATGTGGCTTAAGATGACACGCAAATAATAATAATAATAATAATAATAATAATAAAGATGGCATATGGAACTGTCGTGCTGTTTATACTCCTTCCCACGGGATCGGGTTGGGTATTAACTGATCTATATCTGGATATCTTTATTCTCTTTTTCCACTCACTTAAAGAGGAATTATATCAATACTTTGAAAGTTAAAAAATCCAGCCGTTATACATTTGACAGTACAATTTTCTCAATCGATAATTCAAGTTGTCCTTTGAATAAATGCATGCGAATTGGCTTTGGTCTTGCTCAATCGAGCATTTTGCTCAATCTGTGTTATGTTCCTAACTTAATATGGAATGAATGTATCGATTACAAACATATATTGTGTATATATAGTAACATATATGTTTCTAAAGATACTTTATGTCTACACACAGAAAGCTCTGATTAAAGCTCTGCTCTTCGGTGCTTGCGTGCTTGATTTGCTATTTGTTCCTTCCATTCAGACGCTCGCCTGCAGGCAGACCCGGGCCGATAGAGTAATGGGTAATTACATTTTGAATAGCTGAAAGACGCGAGGCATACTTTATACATCTGATCTTTGTCTGGCTCAGAAAAATGATTCCCACTTTCTATATCGGAGCTGGTTGAGAGTGAAACATGGTTGGCCTTTACTCGAACAGTCAGATCTTAGTTTGCAGTAATTGGATGATTCACAGGAAATACCAATTTTCATTTTGACACTACCGCTGGAAGTCTGATTAGTTACCACCCCGCTTCTTTTTCATATCAAGCCTTTCTCTGTTCTTACATCTTGAGCAATCACTTCATTCGTGCAAATTGGGGTTTAAAGGTGTTCCAATTCTCTGCAAAAGACAACAACCTTTGATATACTGTACACACCAAACACCACACGTACTCATCGTAAAAAGGACACATTTAGTCTTGACTTTGTTCCTGACTTCATTCCCATTTCAACCAGCCCCCCCCCCCCCCCCCCCCCCCCCCCCCGCTGGCACAGTGCTAAAACGAAGTGAGCAGAAAGGTCCGGCTACGGAAGGCTAACCTTATCTTGCAAATGAGGTGTCTACTACTGTTCAGCTCTGTGTGACGATAACTCGGGAAGCATTTCCTCCTCTGCTCCTCGCTCTAATTTAGACAGATACTGTGCAGCCTAAAGGGAGAGCGGGAAAAGATTGCAACTAATTACCTGTCGAACACTTCAAAAATCAAAAGCGGCGTATTATCGCTCTCGTATCTGCTGCACCGAGCGATGCGGCCGCATTTGAAGCTATTTGTGTTGCTGGTGAGAAATGGATCGTGACCGCCGCCGGCTTTCGACTAGAGATGGGATGCAAGTGAGAAGATACAAGATGGGACCCTATAGGAGTTGTGCATCTAGCTTTGATTGTGTTGTCATGCATTTTTTTATGGCGCGATCTCAATTTAGTTTGCCTCTGCATTTGATTTCTTCTTTTTTCTGCAGCATTGCCCCAATTTCCCAACTGGGATCATTAAACTTTCATTTCATCAAATCTAAGAACCATGTAAGCTCGAATTGGACATTTTCTGGCCAGCCACTGAACTTGCTTGTGGTCTATTCTCTCCAAATTATTTACGGTGTCGACGTCGTGCATCTTGTGAACATGCTGAGGGTAGTTGTAGACGGAGAGGCTCCGCTGGGGGCCCCGCGTTCACAGACTTGCAGTCGATGCTGTGTCACATTTGAGACGCGTTTTTCAGATTCCTCAACCTCATGATTGTTGTCAATCATCGCAAAGTATCTACATCTACACAGTGTGAAGATGTATGAGGTGTCTAAAGGGACCGCTGAGAGATAACGACACAGTAAAATGTATATTGATGTCTACGATCACACCCATATCTATTTCTTTACATCTTATTTCCTAACAATGGGCGTTCCTACTATCACAGCCATCACTCTGTTGGAAAAGTCTTCCACAAGATTTTGGAACTTGGCTATACCGGAATCTACACCAATTCACCTGTCATAAGTCCCGCCCCTTTTTGCTATGTGCTCCAATAACGGTTGAGCAAGCTTGGACCCTCGGTCAACTTTCCCCTTTCCTGTTACTTAGATATGCTACGTCTATTCAAAGGTTGCAATGTAAGTCACATTACATCGGTGTCACAATCTTCAAACGACACGTTGTATGAGGTCACATCTTTTGTGGATTTTGTCGCCTGTGGAGAAAAGCAGTACTGTAGCACCAGCGTCCCTTTAGAACGCTCCTCATTTTACTGCAGCAGGGTCTGACAGTCTTCCCTGCTCAGTCCTGGTTCTGGTTCTCCCGTGCCTCCTTTCCTTCCAGTGGTCTCCAGCAGCGTGGTGTTGTCTCCCAGCGGAGCAACCATTGGAATGCTAAATCAGGAACAGGGCAGCCCCCAAACTCTCACCACCAAACAGGAAGCACACCAATCTCTGAAATATCATCGTCAGCCTTTTGTCTGAAACTGCAGTAAACTTCAAGAATTTGAGATTTGAGCGTTTTAAAATGTAAAGCCCCAAAATACATCAGAATCTGCATCTCTTTCGTCTCTTTCGTCTCGTTTTAATCTCCCTCAGTGAGCAGTCGTGAATGTTTACCAAAGCCGTTTCATCCTCTGAAGCGTACATGACTTCACCTCAGCTCAGCAGGGGTCTCATCCGGTGTGAACATGCCTTTTCGGTGCAAAATCGGCTGCAGAAACATCTCCGCCGTTGCAATTCAGCAGACAAGGATGGGCTTAGCGATGAGATTGCCTTTTAGCGGTTGGGGCCCTGCGTTATCATATTCTCTCTGCAGAGCCGGAGAGTCACCGCGGCTGAGTAACTCGGGCATCGTGAACGCGCTCACGTCCTCGCCTGATGTCGCTTCCAATCTCAAAGTAATGAATAACCCGCAACTCAAGCGTTACTGCTCAACATTATCGATGGACAACGCAGATTCCAAGAGGACGGACAAACCGACGCCATTTTACAAATGACTGGAGTCCCCCAGTGACACCTGTCCTGTGTGAAAGGGGCTTTTGTCACAGAACTCATGTCTCTTCCAGTAAAGGGAGTTGAATAAATGGTGAAATAAGGGCGACAATGAGCGACTGGGCGATGCTGAGATACAGCGAAGCTGAGAGTGACGGAAGGAAACAAGGATGGAGAGGATTTAAAAAAAGATGCCTCTGATAGGGATGATGGACATACATGAGAGAGAGAGAGAGAGAGAGAGAGAGAGAGAGAGAGAGAGAGAGAATGTGTGTGTATTCATGTGTGTGTCCCTGTGCTTAAGAAGTGGAGGGAGATAGTGTGTATTCTGACAGGAGGTCAAAGGCTTAGTGACAGCTTTAGAGAGGCAGACAGCAATTAGGGTTATTGACACGGTGTGTGTGTGTGTGTGTGTGTGTGTGTGTGTGTGTGTGTGTGTGTGTGTGTGAGAGTGAGAGAGGTTGTTTAAGACAGGCTTAAGTCATGACAGTGTAGATAAAAATGCAATGGCTCCAGTATTGACTCTGTGTGTGTATTCGTGTGCAATGTTTGCTTCTGTTACGTGTGTGAGTGTGTGTGTGTGAGTGTGTGTGTGTGTGTGTGAGAGTGTGTGTGAGTGTGTGTGTGTGTGTGAGAACGTACAGCATTCCTGTTGTCTAACCGTGCAAACCTGTGCCAACAATTAATCGTGTGTGTGTGTGTGTGTGTGTGTGTGTCTGCTGACTCAGTCGTGGCGGATCCCTGTGACCTCAGCTGTTTCATGCGGCGTTTCTTTCTGGCAAATGAGCAAATGAATCTATTGTTGTTGTTTCATTGAAAACCCATTTTTAGCTGTCTGTGTTCGTCTTCACGTTGTTTTGTCTCCGATTTGAAAAGGTGTGCAGCCTCGCTTTCATTCCAGCTACTTGTCAAGAGTGAGCGCGGAGTGTTTATCAGACCAAAACAGTCTCCTGTCATTTACTTAAAAGCCAAATCCATCATCCAAAAATAAGCCGAAGTCTGTCCTCCACCGGGGAGTGACACATGAGAACCAAGAGCGCTTTTTATAGAGAAACTCTCCGACGGAGCTGTCAATGGAAGGGACGATGTGAGAGAGCTGCAGCCTTTCCAATCTGAACACGATTACAGTTTAGAAAAAGTATTTACATGAAAAGGCAGTGAAGTATAGTTAGATATGAATAGTCATCGTACAGACGCAGTCACCTGTATGTCCGCTCCCAGCCGGCTTCACACGAGCATATAAACCAACTGAAGCACACGTTTCTTTTTTTTTCAGGCCATGGTTTCTCAATAAAACCTCAATTATTTTGAGTCATTTGAGTCCTGAAAGTCCTCTATCCCTAAATAAGGTGAGCATCTAGCTGTAGCTCCGTTGGTGGAGAGGCTCAGTCTTTAATAGTCATGTTGGCAATAATCTCCTCAGATGAAACGTGTCCTTGAACAAGACTCTGAAGTCATAATCACTCAAGAAGTATGTGGGGAAAGAAATGTAAGTGGCTTTGCACAAAAGCGTTTGTCGAATGAGCTTCATGTAACTTCAATTCCTTCAATCAAATCTACATTCTGTTGATTGTTGTGCAGCGATTTCTGTCCGTACATTCTCGCTGCACTGGGATCTGTATTTCATTCACAGGTTAGTGACAGTTGCTTCTTTTGCATTTCCTCCAGAGTTCCATGCATCCATATCTGTAGGTTCCTGAAATGCACCCACGCATGTTACACACAGCAAGCCAACATTCGAGGCTGTCGGCATGTTCACAGTTGACATGGGATGCTGCTCGGCCTCGGCTCTGTTCCAAAGTAAAGCCAACCAAACTTACAATTTCTGAGATAAAAGTGAAAAATATTTACAAGGAAAAAACTCCTGAGATTAAAGTGACAACTTTACAAGAATAGAAATAGAAAAGAATTTGAGAGATTATAAAGTCATAAATTAAAGAGGAAAAGCTGACGGCAGACCCCGTCTGAGTTATGTTGCTCTGATAGTGTTCAAATAATGGCAAGGACGGCCTCCGAGGTCCTGAAAGACACATAAAGAGGTTTCCTCATGTTCTGTGTCCTTTCATGAACACAGATTAAGGTCTTCTGGATGGATGGATGGATGGATGGATGGATGGATGGATGGATGATGGATGAATGAACGGATGGATTGATGGATGGATGGATGAATGAACGGATGGAAGGATGGATGAATCAACGGATGGATTGATGGATGGATGGAAGGATGGATGAACGGATGGATTGATGACTGGATGGATGAATGGATGGATTGATGAATGGATGGATTGATGGATGGAAGGATGGATGAACGGATGGATTGATGGATGAACAGATGGATTGATGGATGAACAGATGGATTGATGGATGGATGAACAGATGGATTGATGGATGAACGGATGGATTGATGGATGGATGAATGAACGGATGGAAGGATGAATGGATGGATTGATGGATGGATGAATGAACGGATGGAAGGATGGATGAATGAACGGATGGATTGATGAATGGATGGATGAACGGATGGAAGGATGGATGAATGAACGGATGGATTAATGAATGGATGGATTGATGGATGGATGAATGAACGGATGGAAGGATGGATGAATGAACGGATGGATGGATGGAAGGATGGATGAACGGATGGATTGATGGATGGATGAACAGATGGATGGATGAATGAACGGATGGAAGGATGAATGGATGGATTGATGGATGGATGAATGAACGGATGGAAGGATGGATGAATGAACGGATGGATTGATGAATGGATGGATGAACGGATGGAAGGATGGATGAATGAACGGATGGATTAATGAATGGATGGATTGATGGATGGATGAATGAACGGATGGAAGGATGGATGAATGAACGGATGGATGGATGGAAGGATGGATGAACGGATGGATTGATGGATGGATGGAAGGATGGATGAACGGATGGATTGATGACTGGATGGATGAATGGATGGATGTATGAATGGATGGATGTATGAACGGATGGAAGGATGGATGGATGGAAGGATGGATGGATGAATGGATGGATGTATGAACGGATGGAAGGATGGATGGAGAATCCGCTACAATATATAACAGGAAGTGAAGTGAAGGCAACATTTTTGAACTACATTGTCTTGTCTCTTACGAGAGTGAATGCATGACTTTATAATCCCGTTTTCTCCGCTGGCTCTGTAGTTTTTTAATTTTGTTAAATTTTTCAGCCTACACTGGCTCTGAAGCAGCGTCGTAAAGAGCTGACCAAGCAGTCTAAAGAAGGAAATGTTCTATGGGAGCTAAATCTGACTGACATGTCATTAACAAATTGTTCGTTTCCTTTTTATTATATTTCTCAGATGATATAAACTTTTATTCATTTAATCTTCCTTATTGACATCCACTTACTTTTTCAAATTAATATAAGTAGCATCACTGGCATGAGGCTCACTGAACTTAATGATCCGCGTAAAGTTTTAATTCACAAAAGAGAACAACACTGAAATCATAAAATCCATCACATTTGTTCATGCCAGCTTGGATATGGATCTACTAATGCCATGTCACACGAGGTGGTTTATGGATTTTACCATCTTTTGTCAGTTTCCTAGCTGTGAGCTGAATTAGTAGAGTACTGAGTGAAGCTGCTGCTTCGTTAAACACAGGATGGTACCCGGTTTCTTTCTTTTTTCCCCAGTTTGTCGGCCAAGCTTTAGTGGTTTGGACTGCTGCTGCGGCAGTTAGGCTCGACGTGATGTCTGCTTTTTCCGCTCTTTGCTCACAGATTTCCTCGCCAAAGCGGCAACGGTCCTCCGCAGTGTGGGCTGCCACTGTGGCACTTCTGACACAACATGTTGTCCTGCTATGCAGAGTTCACACATTTGCCAACAGTTAACAGTCCCAGTGCTAAACCCTGCTGCGAGTGTGATAGACACGACCGCCACCAGAGTTAGAGGTCTGTACGGGCGCGACACCGAGACCCAAACACAGAGCGTGCCTGGCCCACCCTCAGACCCGAAATATAGTGTTCATTAGAACTTTATGGAATAAAGCACGAAGGCCCGGCAGCACGAAACACAACAGGCGTCAAATAGTTAATAAGCTCTTCCTGTTACATGTTCAGTGGCAGCGAACTAATCTCATAATTAATAAACCATCTGGCTCAGCTGTCGATCAGGATCCAATTTAAATGAGCCTTTTTCCCGGTTTGACGGATGGATGTGGTTGGTAAATCGAATCGAATCTTTCCAGTTGCCGTAAACAAACATGTCAGTTACATGACGTATGTACTGATACCATCACAGGGCACACAATGTCAGCATGCACAATATTAGAGTCTGTAATTGATTACTGACATGTGGCTTCACTACATTACTTTTCCATGCTGTAAACAACGCATGTTACAAGCAGATTATCACTGCAGCCAGAGAGAAAGAGAGTGAGCGAGAAGGAGGAACATCTGAACAAACTGCATTTGAAATACCAAGACCTGAATCAGGCCGAAGCTGCAACAAGCTTGACCTGAAACCGGATGCTTTGCTTTGGCAAACTATCAGCTTTCAACCACATCTCATGGTCCTCATCGGCAGATGGAGTTTGCTCAGTTATTGTGGAGATGTTGATGAAGTCCCAAACTCACTATAGGTCATGTGATGAAAGCTGATTGCAGCCTCGGCTGATGTAGATGTGATTGAATACTATGAAAGTGGACTTAGAGTTATGTCCAAGAACTATTTTCAAGGCACAACCGTACATTACAACCACACATGACCCATTCTGCACATATTACACAACCAGAAAAGAACAAGCAACATATTGCACGACCCCTCGCGTCATACCATGAACAAATACCACAACCCCTTACGGCCTCAAGCACCATCATTTAAAAGTGGTTGAGTTTACATCGGGGTACTCTATACCGTTTACCAGAGGGGTCGCACTCAGTGGGAGCACATGGGTTGGAGAATTCATGAGAAAACTCCAGTGCCAGTTTGCTCTCCTGGACTTCCCCAGCTGGTCCAAGACTCCCTTCTTTGTAGGTTAACGGAGATGTTTATGTATATCTTTGGAGGAAAATCAATCCAGCTTCATTTGTTTTGTTACTGATGATAATCCTTAAAAAAAGCCTTTCTTTGCCCTCTCTCACCCCGTTCTGTTTCCCCCGAGCTTCAATATGCGTGACCAGAGAATTGGTGGTTGTTTGGCTCCACCCACTGAGCTTTAACTCAGTGGGCTTATCTCTGCCTCCAGACCAGTTCTGTTGAATTCTGACTCCAGTGTGCCATATGTGTGAGCATGCACACGCACACACACACACACACACACACACACACACACACACACACACACACACACACACACACACACACACACACACACACACACACACACTAAACAAACACAGAATCATTTCTCCTGATTGCAGTTCATTCCGCCGTCTTCCACTCTTTGTCTTGAAACCACAGGAGCTCATGTTCTGGAAGAGCTGCTTCATCACACTTTTTCAGTGAACCGGCTCCTTTTAGGAAGCGACACCACGTCCTGCTCCTCCGGGTAAGCTGAGCAGTGGGCGAAATAGTGAGTCTGAGGGGAAGCCCGGTGGTATTTATCCATGACTACAACGTGCAACATTATTTTACTGATCAATCTGGAACAAAATGTTAAACCTGAGACATAAAAACCGTGTGAGCAACACCAAGGTTATGGAACCAGTCGCTGATTTAACTGATGCCGTTATGATGTATGAAAGTGAGAACGTGTGTATTCAACGCATTCTCTTCTCCTACGAATGTCCAGCAACGCGTGTCTTTTCAAAATAAACTTCCGGTTAAAATAACTACGAAGGTTCCATGACATAAGTTTCAGAGTTACGTGACAAATAAGTCAACGTTTGGATTAAAACAAACAAGGAAGTGGTGTTCCCGACGCAGACTTTGGCGCTCTTATTCTTCATTGTTTGTGATTATGTCGATTACATGCGAAGTGATTTTGTGCGATCTATACAAATGTTCTTTTCTTAGTCATCCTGACGAACACGTGTTTCAGAACAGCCCTGTGGAGCTACACACTGTGAATAAAATAAACGGAACAGAGTGAAATGAGTCACTTCACTGCTGTGATCTTGCAGTGGCTGTTTATCATGCCTGTTTCCATAGTGACGCTTACTTGTCACTTATTTTTAAGTCTGTGAGCATTTCATCTGACATCTGCAAACAACATGGAAGTTTCCCCAAAAGGCAGAACAGCCCGTAGAAAACTAAATTCAAGGAGACAGATTGGATCAATACTCAGAGTTTCTCACAGCACTTAGCCTCCATCTTTGTGATGTCATAGCAGCTCTCGTAGAGAAAAGAGATGAGCCTTAAAACAGGGGTACGCTTTGCAATCAATAACACTTTTTGCTATTCATTTTCAAATAGTCTTTAATTGTCTGTGAAGAATCAGGCTTGTATCAGACTAAAATGCAAGATTCAGTTAGTGTACCAACATGCTAAGCTAAGATGGCGACGGGTTGTAAGCATGTTGCTGATGTTAGCATTTAGCTCAAAGCGCTACTCTGTTGATGAGCAGCCACACAGGAGACTCTTAGCCTTGTTTAAAGTATTGAAACAGTGTCTGAATGTTTCAGTTCTCGTTCGACAGCCAGTCACACGAGGAACAACAAGGAGCCACATACAGCTGCAGTTTGTATAAATATGAAGAGACCCTGAGGGGTAAACATGGTCCTCCACACAGTCAACACGGAGAACAAGGAAAAACACAAATGAATTGTTTGACAGAAACCAAATGAATAAGTCAATACAAGGGAGAACAGAAGACGAGCAACACGATGTTAGAATAATAGACACGGGAAATCATTTCAAGCCATCGTCATGCAGGGAAGGGAGGGCTGGGAAAATGATTTATTATCGTCTGTTTGTTTGTTTGTCTTGTTTCTTCTGGTCAGTAAAATGACTTGGCTTTGGTCTGATTTCAGGACTTGGGCTCCTCACAGAAGAAGACAGGGTCATCTGTTGATTCTGTTGAATAGCATTGAGTGTGTGTTTCTGGAGCTGTCCGTGGTGCTGAACAAAGATCAAGGCAAGCTGAAGCCAGCAGCAGGTCTGTGCTCTGAACAGCTCGCCGCTGGACAGGAAGAGAGAGAGAGAAAGAACAAAACAGAAAAAGAAGCACATTGCCAAAGGCTGTTCCACTCGGGCTTACAGTTGCGCTCTGTCTGCAGATGTAACCCCTTTCCTGTAATTTGATGTCACAACCGAGCAGAAGGTTGAACGATAACAACAGTTTCTTTGTCAACAATTCTTCGGTCGCCTTTAAAAACACGTGTCTCTTTTTTTTCAATTAAAATGGCGAAATGTCTCCTTACTGAGGAGACAAAGGTTTGTTTAAGTGTGTGTTTCGCTGTGCGTGCACGGAATAAAGATTTGAATGAAGTCAGCGAGCCGGCGTGCTTGTGAAAAAGGGCTCGAGGCTGTTTCACGTCAGTTTGTGGGGCTTTGGAACGGTTTGCAGCCAGCTGGGGACTGTTTCATGGTCAAACACATTCATTTTAGAAGTCCTCGTCTCTGCACCACAGGTAGGGAGAGATTTACAGAATCAATTGAATATTAGAGATGTGTCTTTTCCATTCACATTTCTATGATTTCTTTTCCTAGGGAGACAACAGAGGGGCGGGCAGTTGGTTGTTTACAGAAAGTTAACAGTAACAAGAAAACTAGAATGTCTAGAATGTAGATAACGTGTGAATAGCAGTGAACATGACATCAGTGATTCGAAAAGTGTGTTCAGATCCAACGCGAAGATGACTTTTCAGGCGTCTATTACAATTAAATCACAGCAAAATCTGTTATTTTGGGTTCAGAACGCCGTAGTACACCAACCAAGGTGTGGCTGGTGGCTGACATTAACTGAGCTGATGAAACGTTGGTTATGAGGGTTTTATTTCTCATTGTACGACGGAATTTAGATTGCACAAGTACAACAAAAAAAATTATATTATATTATATATTATATTTGAGATAAATACTTTATTCATCGCACAAGGGGAAATGTGTTCGTTACAGCAGCAAAACATATACCAAAACATTTAAATATAAAAATGCACAATATATACAATAAAAATAGCATAGTCAAATATTGAATATAAAACATGCATAGTATATACAATGAAATGCTATAGTAACACATTAACTAACTATAGTGGAGGGTGGAGTCTCACAGCCAGAGGACAGAAGCTGCTCTGTAGTCTGGTGGTTCAGCAGATGATACTTGTGTGTCTCTCTCCAGATGACAGCAGGTTGTGGCTGTGCGGTTTCCAGTCAGGATGCTTTCTAAAGCTCCTCTGTAAAAGTTGACAAGAACTTGGCACAGGAAGTTAGCCGTCTTAAGTTTCCTCAAGAAACACAGCCGTTTATGAGCTTCCTTCACCAGGATGGAGATGTGAGAGGACCACGTCAGCTTGTTTGTGACGCTGATTCCTAGAAATGTAAAGCTGTTTACTTGCTCCACCTCATTGATGTAGACATGGGTGTTCGTCTCCGTTTGTCTAAAACCAACAATGAGCTCCTTGGTGTTACTGGCGTTGAGCTGTAGGTTGTTCTCTGAGCACCACTCCGGCTGATGTCCCTTCTACATTAAGGTAAAGCTCCCTTCCTCTCGAGTGACCCAAATGAACACAAATAGATGCTCTGGTTTCCATCCACAGTTCAAACACTGTCTGGCTCAGGTGGACTCGAGGCCCCAGAACAGAAAAAAAACAGAAAGAATAAGTTGGAAGAGACTATGAATAAATAAAAGGTCATGTTCTAAAAAGTTTCGCAGCAAACTGGAGCGTTCACAGCTGAGTGTGAATGCGTCGCTGTCCGAGGTGCTGAAAAATCTTCACGCCAGCTCTGCAGACGTCTGTCCGCCACGAGACATACGTTACATACATACATTATACATTTGCTGGCTGAATATATATGAACTATATGGTGTGACTGTTTTCAACAATTTGGTCTCTTTTTAATTGTCTCTTTTGTCATAAATGTGTGTTGTATGTTTGGAATGTTTCTGTCAAGCTCGGTAACATTTCTTAAAGTAGATGCAATTCTCCTCATGTAGCCGTCAACACCAACACAACAATGAAGTTCACTGTAGCGGATTGAACCTCTCAAGCAGTCGACTGTTGTATTCGAGGGGATAAAAACTGGTATTGTCATTTAAAGTTGACGTGTTTTGGCTGTAATGCCAACAGGATTGTATTTACAGTGAACATTAAATGATATTCAAATAGCCACTTCAGGTAAATGAAGCGGCCCAGCAGTTTTTCAAAAAACAGGTCTTTTCAATTTTCAATTCCCCGTTATTCGCCGGTGTCCTCCGAGGCATCTTGGAAAACCTTGTGCTTAAACGCATCAGTGAATTGTATAAAAAGTAAACGCTGCCATGCATTCGCTTTGCAAAACACTCAAAATCCTTCGATTGCAATCTCAGCCATTAGCAGACAAAACGAGGACAAGGCTGAGACGGAAGAGCATTTTCGAGGCCACAAACATGTTCTTTCAATTGTCCAGGGCGGTGCGTGGGAAGGCTGTGTGGCATGTTTGTGTGTGTGTGTGTGTGTGTCCATGATAAACGAACAGCAACAAAACATTTGACAGTAATTGTGGCTTCGTCTCAGACGTCTGTGCTGTGTGAGTGCACACGTTTCTTTTGTTTGCAACCTCTATTTTTTCCAAGTGTTACCAAATTATTGTGTGACTGCAAATCACTATGTGTGTGTGTGTGTGTGTGTGTGTGTGTGTGTGTGTGTGTGTGTGTGTATTAGCGGGTGCATGGCCGCATGCTCCAGTTCGATTTGAATGTGGATCACAGATATAAATAAGTTATGGCTGATATGCTGAGACGAGCCTCACGCTCTGACAGATGTAGCTGACAGCTGAAGTGTGCCTCTGGGTGTGTGTGTGTGTGTGTGTGTGTGTGTGTGTGTGTGTGTGTGTGTGTGGTTACTGTACGTGTTTGTTAATGTATGTATTCTGTGCGAGTCGTTCGGTTAGGGGACTACAGCTTCCTACATGCAGCCATTTTGCTTTCTTAGAATTTGCGTGATGGAAGAGTGACGGAGACTTAAAGCACTTAAATGAAACTCTGTGTTCTGCAAGTGTGGCGCCGCCTGAATGAAGTGAAAGCACACACACACACACACACACACACACACACACACAGAAAATGAATATCAAAGTACTGACATGTTTTGTCAGTACTGCAAGATGGCAGAATGAGTTGCTGCTGCAGCGTGTGCTCAGCGGTGTGCGGCTTGCTGAATATTCACAACACTTCATTATTAGTCTGATAGCTCGTGTGTAGCTGCCAAAGTCGCACACACTGGAAACCGACTGAGCGGAGTGAAGCTTCGGGCTCCGCTGAAACGCCTCATGTCGAGTCTTCACTTTCATTACTCTTGATTGTTTTATATTCAATATTACTCCAATCGCTGTATTGAGTACAAACTTTTTGAGCAACTCACGAGGAGGTTATTTCAGCTCCGCTGATGACGCTCTGATACAAACATGAGCTGTGTGCAAAGCTGCCAGACATCCATCTTTTCATATCTGAGTGTTGGTGATACACACGGGGAGAATAAAGGCAGACGGTGAATTTACAGGGTTTTGGATGCAGCCCTGCGTTTGGCCGAACTTGAGCTATGATCAGATGAATCTCACGCCAACAGCGCTTGATGTGCTATTGGTTTATATCAAGTGAATCTGATGGATGTGTTTGTTTGATATTAAGGGTGGTTAAGAGTTTACTCAGCTGTTTATTGTTGTTTCTTCATTATAGCTTTCATTGGTCAGGTTTAACGTCCTGACAGGCGGCAACCTCCGGTTCTGAAGAGTGAAGCCGATGTGTTAAACCTGCATTCTCTCTAGTGTCCACCAGGGGGCGACTCCTCTGGTTGTATAGAAGTCTATAGAAAATGACTCTACTTCTCTCTTGATTTATTCCCTCAGTAAACATTGTAAACATGAGTTTATGTCTCAATCTCTAGTTTCAAGTCTTCTTCAATACAGCATGATGTTCATTTAGTACATGATGGTCCATTTAGAGTCACACAGACCGGAAAGTGTTCAATAATCCTAATAAAGCAGTTTGACACCATTTGGAATAATTTTGAGCAGTTATGAGTCATATCTGTCAATCATAAAAATATATGCCTCATAATGTGTGTGTGTGTGTGACCCTGGTAAGGCCTGTGATTGGCCGATTTACGCATGAAACACCTTTTTCGATGTGGGATAGTCCAACGGGAGCCATGCGGGGGTGTTTGATCGTATCCGGGTCTGTTTACTGACTAAAAATTGAGAAATGCTGGGCTAACCCCCCTCCCTACATGCATTGGTCCACCTCACAGAATCGTCTGCCATTTTGTCATTCATTCGGCCAGCGCATTGATATCAGTCACAGACGAGCAGGAGGACATGCAGGAAATAGCTGCGCTGAAATCCGCTGGATTAAATCCGTTTTTCATCTCCAAAACTACCAAAACGTAAGTTTTTTTACCCAATTTATTTTCTCGTGTCCTGTGCCTGATGTTGGCATATATACCCATAACTTTTGAACGGTTTGAAAGAGTGTAATTTCGACGACGCTGATCGTCTCCGGGTCGAATCACGAGGCTGTTACATGTATTCATCCGCCATGTGCGATCCCTGCTGTGATGAGAGATCCATACAGAGAGCATAGTTCGTCGATTTTTGGCCAAAATTGTGGCAAATCTTCTAGATATCTTCCAGATATGATCTTAGTTCATGTATAATTGTGTTTGCAGTGTTTACAATGGCTGGTATGATGATGTTGCTCGGACTTTTTCCGTTAATTCGATATTTAATATGTCTGGAGCATTCATTTTTTTTGTTCATGAAAAATGCTTTCTACGACACGCTGAATGCTACACTTTTCTAAAAAGACCCCCGTGGGGGCCTCTCGGGTCCAAAGGGTTTTAAGGGGATGCACAATGTGATCTACTGTGGAGCAGTGCAGGCTGGGACGTTGATTCTCAGTGAGATTTGCTGTTATTTTCACCCTTCGGAGAGACACGGCATTAAACATCTTATATAAAACCAACGGGACTTTAACTGCCTGTCATTTAATAAAGAGCATGTCTCTGGCGTAGAACCTTCTTTATGTTTCCCTCTCTGTTCATTTGACTTCCTTTTCTTTCTTCGAGGGCGATACTAGCTGTCGTCTGACATTTCAACTTTTTTGACTGGGACAACACTCAAGCACACACTCACTGACACAACAACACCAACAACACCACCAAGCACACACTCACTGACACAACAACACTAACAACACCACCAAGCACACACTCACTGACACAACAACAACACTAACAACACCACCAAGCACACACTCACTGACACAACAACAACACTAACAACACCACCAAACACACACTCACTGACACAACAACAACACCAACAACACCACCAAGCACACACTCACTGACACAACAACACTAACAACACCACCAAGCACACACTCACTGACACAACAACACTAACAACACCACCAAGCACACACTCACTGACACAACAACACTAACAACACCACCAAGCACACACTCACTGACACAACAACAACACTAACAACACCACCAAGCACACGCTCACTGACACAACAACAACACTAACAACACCACCAAGCACACACTCACTGACACAACACCAACAACACCACCAAGCACACACTCACTGACACAACAACAACACCAACAACACCACCAAGCACACACTCACTGACACAACAACACCACCAAGCACACACTCACTGACACAACAACAACACTAACAACACCACCAAGCACACACTCACTGACACAACAACAACACCAACAACACCACCAAGCACACACTCACTGACACAACACCAACAACACCACCAAGCACACACTCACTGACACAACAACAACACCAACAACACCACCAAGCACACACTCACTGACACAACAACAACACCAACAACACCACCAAGCACACACTCACTGACACAACAACAACACCACCAAGCACACACTCACTGACACAACAACAACACTAACAACACCACCAAGCACACACTCACTGACACAACAACAACACCAACAACACCACCAAGCACACACTCACTGACACAACAACAACACCAACAACACCACCAAGCACACACTCACTGACACAACAACAACACCACCAAGCACACACTCACTGACACAACAACAACACTAACAACACCACCAAGCACACACTCACTGACACAACAACACTAACAACACCACCAAGCACACACTCACTGACACAACAACAACACTAACAACACCACCAAGCACACACTCACTGACACAACAACACTAACAACACCACCAAGCACACAGGGCTGTCATGGTCCTCTCTCAGCTACATAATTGATGGAGACCAATTCAGAGCCTTGGACGGACAACGTTAGTGACACGGAGACGAGCACACACACCGAATACAGAGTAAGTTTCACCTCCATGTTAGTGTGTGTGTGTGTGTGTGTGTGTACTTCCTGACATCCTGCATGAAGCAGAGGCCAGGTCTTGGGCACACAGAGATGTGTGAGTCACACTGATTAGTCAGTGCTGCACCGGTCTGTGAAAGCAGCCAAGCCGTTGCCTGGTTTGTGTGTGTGTGTGTGTGTGTGTGTGTGTGTGTGTGTGTGTGTGTGGGCTTGTGTATGATGGGCAGGTAGAGTATTAGCCTGTGAGGAGCTAGGTCCTTGTTAGCAGGCATCTGGCAGGCAGGTAGATGTAGAGTGACAGAAAGGTTCACGGCATTCACACACGGCTACACACACACACACACACACACACACACACACACACACACACACACACACACACACACACACACACACACACACACACACACACACACACAGACAGCTGTGTTTTCATGACTTTTGGGGACATTTCATTCACTTGCATTCATTTGCTGGAGACTTACCTGAAACTTAAGCATAACAGCTCAGCCTTTTCCTGACCGTTACCCTAAACCAACCCTACCCTAACCGTAACCAAGTCTTCACCCTAAAATGTAATGAGTGAGTTTACGACTGACTTCCCTTTGTGATGCCGGTAGATGTGGTTTGAACAGACATCGTCTGCATTGAATAATTTTTCCCGTTATTTACATTTGGTCGCCTGGTTGCGGATGCACCCCCGCTCCACCCGCTCATCAGCTGTTTTGCCCATCTTGCTTTGCCAAAGCGCGTCTGGGGCCCATCCTCCTGTTACCTTCCTGCTTCAGCTGAGCCTTCACAACACCGTCAGACCTCGAGCACTGATTTTAAAGTAGTGGAGAAGTAAAGTTCAGGCCTGCTTGTGTCTTCTTCTGTTGGAGAGGCGGTTCACCGGCGGAGCTGTTAAGTCTTCTCTCAGCTCCTCCTGGGTTTGGTTTGGTTTGTCTTTTCTTTTAGCATCCAACATATTCACGCACTATTCCCCACTCACCTCTGCACGCCCCTGCATCACTGCTTTCTTCAGATGTTTCACACATCGTTGATTTGTTTCTGTAAATCAATTTGAGAAATCATTTTGCTCTCCTCTGTCCTTTGTCTGAAGCGTGAGACAGCTCTCGGCAAGTTCCAATTATAAAAGCATGTCCAGGAATACAGTCTGGCCGTTGGTGTGCACGTTGCATTTGTTCTGTCGTGCAATGCTGCAGCGCAGCGTTGACTTTGTGCCTTTGAGGGACGGTAGCAGTGGAACCAGACACTCGCACATTACTTGGCTCGTGACGCCGCGCCATCTGTGCCCATTAGAAGCTGCGACACTCCTCCCAGAGGCCTCGCAAGCACAGGGATGGAGGCCAGGGGGCGACCCGGCCAAGGTCTGCCCGAGTATGAAGACTCCCCCCGGGGGTTCAGTCTGACAGGCTGTCCCTGTCTGGCTCTGGGTCTCCGAGGCCTCTGAAGGAAGAAAGATGAGGAATCGGAGGGAACGGTTGAGAATGAGAAGCAGTTTTCTGAACTTGTTTGACTTTTCAAGTTGAGCAAAATGGAACGTGAAAGTCTGTAACTGCTTAGTTATTGTATCCACATGATGATCCACATTATCAATATGAAGGTAGTCAAAGAAAAACACATTTTTAATCAAATAAAATATTGATTGGAGCAGCTTTAATCTCATTTTCTTTTATCTGCATGAATTTTGCAATATTTTCCCATTTCAGAGCTAACATGAATATGTTAAATGAGGAAAACAAGCCGACAGCTGGACGTAAACAAACCAACATCGCTGCTCAGTCATTGGTGTAACTACATGCTTGCAGTGAATCCAGGATCCAGGTCTCATACACACACATCGGTGTCATGTGCTGCTTGGGGTGTAGCTCGCTTCCTTTAGGTTTCCAGTGGCGCTGATGCTTGAGGATATTTTCTGATTTGGTCCAAAGCTTCTTCCAATTTCGCAGCTGCATATAGAATTGTAATGTGGGAGTTTAACCACGGTTGTGTCCAATAAGCCCCACTGAGAATAAAGCCCGTGGTCTTCAGAGCACCGGGTTCACCTGGTCCTGGCTCTACAGGCGCTCGCGTCCCGTGGGTGAGATTAGGCTGCTTGCATGTCTGTGGGTGAGGTTCTCTGAGGTAATTAACTCAATATCAGCGAGCGTGCTGGCCTCTGACGCTCGGGAAGGGCCAGCGCTTCTTCAATGGTTTGGAGTTTTCCTCCGTGACAGTTGGAAATAAGGAAATAAATGACGGTGTAACCTGCGTAGCGAAAGGCGAGCAAACGCCGCTTCCTCCAGTGAAGGCTGTTTTTGTCAATGTGCTCATCTTATTCCTTGTGAATCTGTTTGTGTAAATGCATAATGAGGGCTAGCGCCTCCATTTGTAGCTATAAGCCGTGTCTCGCAGAAGAGCCCGAGCTTTAATTCATCATTATTTAAGTTGATATATCGCTAACACGGAGCATATTGCGGAGCAGCTCTTGGCCCAGAGCTTCCTGTGCAGTTGGAATCATTTTAATCAATGTTTATGTCGTACTTTAAGCACAAATGTCCAGCAATCTCATCATTTCAGTTTCTAAAATGTGTGGATTCATGTCATTGTACATGTATTGATTTGAATGATTGAGTGATTGGTTGATAGTGCAGGTCAATATTATCAGTTTAGAAAATGATCAAATAACTGGGTAGCAATATCAGCAATAATAGATGTTTTCGAGAGCAACACACAACGCGGAATCATCCGCCATCTGGCTGGTTTGACAGCGTAAATGATTGTTTTACGATACATCTCCACCCTGTCGAGCATCCGCCTGCAGTGTTGATGCAGGAAGAGGAGATGTGACTCTATTGTGTCTGTACGGAGCCGAACACTTTAACCTCACATCAGGGAATCTAGATGTATGCAGTTCATCTTGAGCTAGCAGCACTTCAATGGCCAGGAAGAGGACTTTCTCTGTGCCAACAGTCAGGTTTCGTCATTCATGGATAAAACATATTCAAAAATATCTTCCAGAAGTGAATAAAAAGTTCTGCGACAAAGTCAGAGGGCAGTAAACGTCGCTGCGGTGCTGCAGAGGGCTGCTACAGTGAACTATGCAGGTATTCATGATGTCCACCCCCCGTGTGGCTGTACAGGTGTGAATGCATACACACGTAGCGGCAGCTGGTGATATTTTAAACCGTAAACAAACACAAGCCAGTCGGTTGATTCCCGTCCTTGACGGAGCTGTGGAGAGGACTTTGACACGTCGGGTTTCCCTCCAGAGGCCCCTCGACCCCCACGCTGGCGGTTTGAGTTATTAAAGACTGCATTTCGTTCTCAGGTCACCCTGGGAGGCCATTAAACCCCATGTAGTAATACCAGCAATAAAGCCTTTACAGACTAAATTGACTGGAAGGCCGAAGCCTTCACGCCCACAGCCTGCACTCTGAGTTCAAACCTTAGTGAATTAAAATTCAAGCAGGACTAGTATGGAGATAAAGCGAAGTCATTACTACGTTTGCCCAGGGTCGGCCTTCACGGATGTGTGTGCCTTCCGTTGCTGAGCAGGGGAACCCGTGTCTGGAGGATGAGATGGGGAGCGTTTGTTCACCGCACTGGGGAGGAGAGTGTTTTATATTCCATGACAGGATGCTGACTTCACCTGTCACCACCGCTGAGTCACTGTGATCAATCAAAAAACCATCCAGGCTGATGGATTACGCTCATTTTGTTCAATGGGGCAGAACATTCCTTACTTACTTTCCCTTGAAATCAAATAATCAACAGCTCACACACACACACACACACACACACACACACACACACACACACACACACATCATCAGCATGCATGAGCTCGGGTCTTTATAGATTGGCTGATCTGCAAAACTGATGCAAGCGCACCCTCAGACGCGACATGACTGTATTTGTAACTTGTCTTTTGCCACTTCTCCTCTTCTTCTTCTTCTCTCTCTCTCTCTCTCTCTCTCTCTCTCTCTCTCTCTCACACTCACAAGCTGGATGCACACACACACACACACACACACACACGCACACACCTGTTCCACCGAGAACATCTGGGTTGTTGTAGTTTTTACTCTCTTTTCCACGGGGCTGACGATGAATGTCTGTTTTCCGTGATTTGTTTTTCTTTAAGTAGCAGCGCTGAGGTTTTTTAGAGGACGTTGTGTAATAACAGGATGTGACGCCTCATCATCTCTGACTCTGTTTCAATTCGGTTCACTTTGACATGCTTTATTGGCATGAGAGTAAAGAATAATGCGGGCAAGATGCCAAGTGGAGAAATGTCCTCATTTCCCTCGTTGCTGTGTATTTGAGTGTGTGTTTGTGTGTGAGAGTGTGTGTGTGTGTGTGTGTGTGTGTGTGTGTGTGTGTGTGTGTGTGTGTGTGTGTGTGTTTAGGACAGCCGGGGCAGAGAGCAGAAATCCCATTAACAGCATGGGTTTGTGGAGGGAAAATGACATCGTTTTTTAAAGGCCTCGTTATCGAGTCGAGCCGGACAATTACCATCTTCCACCCAGAAATTGCATCCCATCCTCCCTCCACCCTGCGGCCCTCTCCCTCTCTCCCACCACTCCGTACCCTCTCTACCTCCTTTCCTCCTCCCCCTATCAGCCTCCTCTTCCTCATCTCCTTTTAACTCTGTCCCTTCCCTGCATCTTTCTCCTCTCCTCACATCTCCCCCTTCTCCTCCCGCTTTCCACTGAGACGTTTCTTTCTCTCTCCCAACGTTGGCCTTAATTTAATTTTCTGCACCGTTAATACTCAGCGGCCTGATTTGCGGCCCGCTCTGAGAGAAGGAGGCGAGTCTTATTTCGGGGGCCTTTTCCTTTAAATCAAAATGGTGGCCCGGGCCCGGCTGATGGGAGGAGATCCTGATGGATGGTGGCAGAGACAGAAACAAATTGGCAAACATAAGCTTGGCCCAAAGGAGAAAACACACACACACACACACACACTGCCAAGCAAGGTTCTGGCTGAAGAGAGCGCTGGTAATTGACAGTGCAGGGTGCAGCATCCATCCGTCCATGAACTCCCACAGCCGGTCTATAACAACCTCCCCCGACCGACATACTGTCTCAGTCCTGCTGCTTTAACCGGACTGGCGTTATATGATGGAGAGACTGACATCCGATCTCAAGTCAATTGGAGTTTTACAGGCTGAGGAATAGTCCGAGTGAATCCGAAGTCCAATTCAAGAGGTTGTGTCCAGCTGACGTGTGTTATATTGTCCTGAATAAGAGGTTTTTATTTCTACTTTGACTTGGGGGGGGGGGGGGGGGGGTTAGGGTTTGATGGTGCAAAAACTAAGTATAGCCAAGGTAGCAAAGACATGAAGCTATCATGGAAATGAAAAGTTGTTGGGATGAAAGAAAGAGACAACTTTGCGCCTCTAACATGCAGCATGAGACGGAGAGTTCTCCAGCTTGTAACGTCTATGGAAGAGGTTCTTCCTTTGATGGGCAGATGTTCCGAAGCCTTTGTCACTCTTTGCTGCACTCTTCCAGCCTCATTTGCAACTATACAAAAACAATGTGCCCCAATGCATAAGAATGAACAAGCAATCTCCGTATCGTCTGCAGAGTATATTAGCTGGAGTATATAGGGAGATATTGCTATGCTACATTAGAATGCTAATAGCAGCGTGTGAGAATAGTTTGACATTTTGGGAAATGTGCTTTTTCGTTTCCTCGCTGAGGGTTGGACGAGGAGACATCACAGTCATTTCTGGGCATTACATAACGAGCCGATGGAAGTGCTTTAAAGCTGCATTCTCTCTAGTGGCCACCAGGGGGCGACTCCTCTGGTTGTATAGAAGTCTATAGAAAATGACTCTACTTCTCTCTTGATTTATTCCCTCAGTAAACATTGTAAACATGAGTTTATGTCTCAATCTCTAGTTTCAAGTCTTCTTCAATACAGCATGATGTTCATTTAGTACATGATGGTCCATTTAGAGTCACACAGACCATAAAGCAGGGGATGTAAAGCTACCTTGTGATTGGTGAATTGCTACGCTGGTGTTGTCCAGTCTGGGAGTTGTCTGTGTTTTTCGTCTTAAAACTTTAACCCTTTCACCGTGTGTTCTCAGTTCATGAAAGTCATGTGATATATAAGTAATACTATCAACTTTTCTTGGCTCCGCCCTCTTGTGTCCCTTCTGGCTGAAAAAAATATAAACAGTATGGCGACGGCCAAAAACACGAAACTTGAGGCTTCAAAAATGTAGCCAATTTACCAAAGCTGGGGCCAGGAGGCAATTAGCCTAGCTTAGCATAATAATCAGAGACAGAAAAAAACAGCCTTGCTTTCACTGCTCGCCTCGCTTTTTAAAAACCCACCTACCTCTCAAGATCAGTGACATATTAGACACAAACATAAATGTAATACAGTCTGTGGTTCTGGAGGCATTGCCATCAGTAGAGTAGATCTGCTGCTCGTCGACGCTGTTTCGTGAGCGTCGCAGCGTCTCTGGCCCGCGGCGGCGGAACCTTTTTCCTCTGCAACGTCGTGTGTTTTGCCTCAGAGGCATTAGTTTGTTCTGACAGAGAGTTTACACATCAGCAGCAATAAATGATGAGTGGAACCCCGAGACGCAATTATGCATGACTGCACGGCAGCGGGTGAAAAATGAATCTCGGGTTTGAGTGCGACACGGTTGGGGATTTTTGAATCGGCATTGTGGTCGACGCCCACTGGGACTCTTTCTTCACTGCGAGGAGACGGACGGTTTACAGCCCGGGGCTGAGCCGAAGAAGAAGACGCCGGAGAAAGAGGCACTGCAGGGATTTGATCTCCGGCCAGCGGGCTACATGTGGTCCAGTGCTGAGTCATTTCTCAGGTACCTGATGCAAGGTAACTACTGAATAGGCTGAAGGAATGAGCATTACTTCTCTGCCGTGTAATTGGATATCGCACAGACCGCGTATTCCTGATGCGAGTTGTAATTTCTACTGTTTGATTTCCTCGTGTCTGTTCCAGCTCCCCTCCTGGAATTACCACGGAATCCCAGTGACACACGCGCCCACTGTTTCTTCTACAGGTTGCTCCTCTAGCGCTTCATCTTCCATTGACCCCGCGGGCTCACACCCCCCCCCCCCTCCCTCCCTCCCTCCCAGTGCCAATAATTGACATGTTTATTAAATAAACAAGGCATCCTTCAAAAGAGGCTTGTTCTGACACCTTCGAGGTCTTATTAATCAGTCGAGATGCAATTTGCTCAAAGGCTCCGAGTGGCTGGCGTGCCAGCGCGTAGACGGCGAGGTGTGCCGTCGCTGGTTAACACGGTTCATCCGTCGTGTTTGCCGAGGTTTATTCATACACGCTGGAATGTTCTGTGGTCTTCTTCCTTTCCTTTTGCAGACGGAATGGTTTTGGAGGAGTGGGGCAGAATTTAACACGCCGTCTGTGATGGGACACGTCCACCCGGTGACCCAGGAGACATGCAGTCCTCTCCACTCGTCTCTTAGTATCCAGCGGACAAAAGAAAAATAGACTCGGCTGAGTTTTGACTGCATAACGGAGAGCCAGGTGTTGTGTGCGGTTGCTGAGCATGTGAGCTTTTCTCAGAACCGCCATGCTTCATCTTCACCTGGGTCACCACACCTGGGAGTTCAGTTCAGCTGCAGTCCGCTACAGTTCAAGATTTTCACAAACGCATTTATTGCTCATGTGGTGATTCTAGTCGTGTCCTGGTCAGGGTTATGGTGGGAGATGTAGCAGCTGCTCAGTTTGCCCTGAACTGTCCTCCCAGATGATCGTACCTCCCAACGGAGGCATGACGGGGGCCTGATCCACCTTACGAGCTCTTCTAGACACGAAGGAGCTTGAGGTGGATCAATACGAGGTTTCTTTCCAATCACGCGTCCCCGTTTCTACCGACAGTGTTACCAGCAAAGTGTGCAACTGTGCGCCGTCGTGAGCTACCTTCTGATGTCACTTGATGTCACCGGTCATGTGACGCGGCCCAGCTAAATATATCAGGGCCGTTCACCAACGTTCGACCAGAGTAGTGAAAACGTTTGATGCAGCCGCCCAAGTTTGTATTTTATAATTGATCACTTTCAAAGGGAATCAATACCAAATGAGCAGCTTTCAAACCACAGTATCGATTCCACACATCCAGTGCTGTGTTTGTACGGCTCCGCTCTCTGGTGTGAAAGCAGAACATCTTCACAGTAAATAAAGCTTTTGCTGCTACATGTGGATTCAGGAAATGAAATCCATTAAATAATACCTGAGAGGAAATTTGCCAGCAGTTAGTGTGAAAACCTGGAATATGCAGAACTGAGCTCTGCAGTTCCTCCAGCTCGGTGAAGTGAGGGATTCCCCGTAAGAGACGGATCCCTCAGGGACAGGAATTAGGTAATTTCAACATTTTCTCTCATTTATACCTCTCAAGTTGTAATCTTTCCTTTCATATTAGTAGAAAGATGAATTTTGTAGGCGTTAGTCAGTCATCTGGTTCATCCATTCAGATTCATAAACAAACCGAAGTTCCATCGACTGGGAGTCTTGTTATCAAAGGTCATAAAGCGCCAGCGCCGCGGCGCCCAGCTGCCATTTCAGCTAATTAGCTGAACATAATTGTACTCGGCGAGTGCGTAAAATTCATATAGCTGTCAGATGACTGTCTGCACGCCGGGAGCTGAGGAGCGACGGAGCAGATGGACGCACAGGCATGATGGAGAGAGAGAGAGAGAGAGAGAGAGAGAGAGAGAGAGAGAGAGAGAGAGAGAGAGAGAGAGAGAGAGAGAGAGAGAGAGAGAGAGAGAGAGAGAGAGAGAGAGAGAGAGAGAGAGAGAGAGAGAGAGAGAGAGAGAGAGAGAGAGAGAGAGAGAGAGAGAGAGAGAGACCTTATTTCCTGCTGCGGTGTCTGCAGACGATGGCGGAGAGGACGTGAAAGAGCAGAGAGAGGAGAAAGAGACAGACCCTCACAGGACGCAAAGACGTTACTGTACACAACAGCATTTAAACATGCATCATATGTATGGAGGCTGCATGATGTCATGTATGCACTCATGCACACAAACCCTTATAAATACTATATTTTCTCATACTTACTGTTATTGTTAAATGGGATTTAAAACTACATTATTTAGCAGCCATCTGGTTTGAATGTGGAGCTTATAGCTGAGGCTCGTTTATTCCGTAAAAAAACGTATTTTCATGAAAAAGATCTGAATGTGTCTTTGAAAACTCATCTTTTCTTCTTATTTTGAGGTTTCGTGCAACAATGTTCCGAAGCATGAGATAAGAAGTCACAGGTCTTATTTTACATCACTCTGACAGACAGATTCAAGGTCCAAGTACATCAAAAGTACACTTTGGCCGACTACAGATCATCTAATACTTACATTTAAAACAATTACTCGGAAAATACGAATTCGGACGATTCTATTGTCTCTACGTGGCTCTCATCATGCGACAGCTGAGCCAGCAGCCTGCAGCTAACGGAGCTAACGGAGCTAACGGAGGACTAACGGAGCTAACGGAGCTAACGGAGGACTAAGGCTCAGTGTTGTTTTCTACTGACTTTTCATACTGCGCCATTATCAGGCAAATATGTGCAAAAAACATGTTTATTCCAATAAGCAAATGTTAGCATACGAACAAGCTAAGATGGTGAACAGTGTGCCTGCGTAACATCAGCATGTTAGTTTTGTCTTAAAACATACGAGGATGCTGTTGTCTTGTCCAACAGTTACGTGTTCAAGTCTCCACGGTGCAGCCGCGGTTACGAACAGCAGATTTGTGACACATGTTTGCCTCTAAACCACTTAGCGAATGCTATTTCTGGTAAAGACTCCAATTATGTCATTAAAATTAGATATTAGTGTGATTAAATAAGGGATGAGGAGAGCGGTCACTGGTCAAGCGGAGCTGAGAGACGGGTCAGCGATCCGTGTGTGTGTGTGTGTGCGTGTGTGTGTGTGTGCGTGTGTGTGTGTGTGTGTGTGAGGCAGTGCAGCAGCGCTATAGGCTCATTAGGCTACAGGGAGAAGAGCTAAAAGGATTAGACCGACATGGATTATCCACGCATGAAATACTGGAACCAAAGAGGTGGAGAGAGAGAGAAGACGGGCTGAATATGCAAGAGGAGTTGAGATTATAAATATGTATGTCTAGGAATATATGCGGCGACGAGATGAAAAGAGGAAATGTGGGAAAGAGATGAGGAAGAGAGATGAGGAAGAGAGCTGGGGGACGGGGAGGAGGAAAGAGAGACGGACGGAGAAGATGAGGGCTGAGATTTAAGATGGAGCCAGAGATTGAGAAATCAGCCGAGCGTAACGGAACGAGGAAGTAGAGATGGAGAGAGATAGAAGGGGAGAGGAGAGGATGACGGATTGGGATATAAACTCCAGAGAGAGAGAGGGATGAGGTGGGAGATGGGAGCAGAAAAAAAAAAAAACTGAAATGAGAGGGAAGAAAGGAGCCATGGACGGTTGGAAAAAGGAAGGGATAGAGGAGGAGGTAATTGAGTTGCTGAGAGTTACAGATGCAACCCTTTTGCCTCCAGATGTGGTCTGACGACCATGTGATGTCAAACCGGTCTCACTCTCACCAATAAAAAGAGATTTTCTGCAGGTTTCTGTTTCTAAACTACATTGAAGTCTCGTCTTTTATACGTCGACGATATTGCAAGTTTGACATCGTCACAATTACCGTTTAATGACGGGGTGGTCTCGTCATCGTCTTGTTCTTCTCATGGACAAAAAAAATACTTTGACCCTCTAGACATGGAGAGTGCAAAGGTGTGCCTCTTTTAGCAGAGGCACAAGTTGAAACCTGAGATCATCAGCTTGTGACGACAGTAAACGTTGGTCGTGTTCCAAAATCCTGCCCCGTTCAACCGCAACTTCCTGTTGCAATTAAAAATGAGATACAAGCAAAACAGCCACATGTCGCACCTTGCTGTTATATCCACCATAGTGCCATTACAGACCGGCGGTTTAATCAGGGGAGAAGTTTACTGATTGAGTTCAGATATTAACATCTACTCAATCTGTGGCTAATCCCCAGTTGTGAAAGATACAATTTAATGCTAAACTCTCCCGGCTTGGCACACCACCACACTGAGTCAAAGCAGATGTTTCATGTTGACGGTTGATGCGATGATCAGTGTTTCTGCGCTGAAGGACACTGACATGAAGCAGCAGCTGATTGCAGATTGAACCAACAGCTCCCTGATTGGCTCCTGCGGAGCTAAGACGGAAGGAGACGAAAGGTTACATTTAAATCGGTCGTCTTCTCCGATATTATCCGGCTCTCGGATCGGTACCAGGAATTGCCAAAACACGGTCAGTGGGCTCCACACACACTGGCTGTGATTCAACATCAGAGAGTAAAACAGTGGTGATGGGACGTTAACCTCACTGTGCGACGTGGAGGGTTCAAGAGAACGTCATTCAAGTTCTTGCTTTAAAAAAGAGCGAAATACTGGGTCATGAAAACACATTTGGGTTCAGAAAGATTCAGGGAATCATCCCGAGATCTTGAGATGAATATGATCTCCATAAATTCAGCATGTTTAACCATATCTGAAGAAAGATTTATGTGTTTGGAAAATTGAAACTCCGGCGCAAAAACCCACGGCCCCAATACTCCACTTACTCAGTGTCAGTTGGATAAATGACACAAAAGATCATTTTGCTTTGAATTGCGTGATGCAAAACCGGCGGGTTGGGAATTACAAACTTAGATGCAAATGGGATTTGACATTTGGTGAAGAGAGCAGTTCGACTTGTTAAGGACTCATTTCCAAAGTTTAGGACTTGCCAGTGTTGACTTGGGACTTGAGTGCAAAGACTTGAGACTTACTGGTGTCCTGCAAAACAATGACTTGATCCCACCTCTGGCTAAAAGGTGCCTCAATACATCGGTGTCAAACGCCGAGTTGGGAGTGAGAGCAGATTGTCCCAAACCCCTTCATTGCATAGTCTCTAACACGTGCACTCTTCTGAAATATATAACAACATTCTGGGACTAGAAAGTGTGGGAATAACCGCGTCACATCACGAAGTGAGGCGACACGGCTGCTGGCCGACAGGAAAAAGGGGGGGGGGGGGGAAGAGAGTGAGACGGGATGAAGAGGGGGAGGAGTGGAGAGGGAAGGCAGGTGAATAACATCAGAGGACATATAGGTGAGGGAAGGCAAATAGCGACGCACACCCGCAGAAAATGAGCAATGATGCGATCAAATATTTGGCGAGAACAGTTTGGCTGTACCGTCTGCTGTCTGTGGCCCAGCGGAGCGACATGGACGGGGGGGCTGAGGGAGAGCATTCGCAGAAGGCCTGTGTGCAACAGTGACATGCAAATGAGTCACTGCGGATGTCATTGTGCATCGCTGCATGTGTGCGGTTTCGGTGTGTGTGCGAGTGAGCGTACTGTATATTGACAGAGGGGTGTTAGCCCCAATCTGTTTATGCAGTCAGGAGCTCATCTGGCTCCCAAACCCACAAATAAATATTTAAAGTCTGCGCCTGGCTGCTGCTTTTCACAAGTACATAAGAAAACACGAGAAAAATGGGTTTTGTTCTCACTCAAACTTCACACGGCAGGTGTGATGTGTGTCTGTTTTTATTGTTACCTGTATTTGTCTTCAGTCCTGTGTGCGGATGCTGTGTGCAGCTGTGGTGTTGGAGACTTTCTTCTTTCTGCGTGTGTTTGTGTTTGTGTTTTTGTTTTAATGTAACTGTGAGTACAGACCTGGTTGTGTCAACATGCGAGTGTGTGTGTGTGTGTTTCCTGTAATTCTACCCTTGTGAGGACTATGGTTTTTTGCCTGGATTGTTAGGACATTTTTCCCAATCTTCAGGGCCGTTGCGTGTTAAGATGTCAGGTGAAGGTTCGGCGGTTGAGGCACGTGGTGATGTATTAACCCTTGCTGGACAAATAGTTCGAAGCTATACCTCGGAAATAAAAAGCCCTCCTCTTCACATTCCTGTTGGTTTCCTTCCAATTTGAAGAAACAACAAGATCAGATGAACATGTGGCGTTTGATTGGATGTTGGAACGGAGATAAAGAGGTGGAAAGGGAAAGAACAGCTGAGAGTTATTTTTCTGATTTAGGATGAAACACCATTGAGACAATTAGGAAAACAGAGGAATGTTTTTGTTCTCTCTTTTTAGGACTATTCAAGAAATCAAATTAAAATCCCTAGTCCTAGTGTTTGTATCAGTGACAACCAGTGCTTGCTTCCAGCCCGAACACAAGTTGTAGACATGATGGTCAACCTGGCTTCACAGGAATACGTGAAACAATGACTAAGGATGAGCAGGGGGGTTCAAGTGCTAGTTTCTGAGGGAATATGGTGACATCACATCAAGCCCTCGAGGAAATACAAAAACACAGAATCACCTCCTTCTTTAACATGCAATCTCTAAAATTAAATTCAGATCATCTTTTTGTGGAGTTGTATGTTTAATTGTATTAATTAGGCCGGCCCCAGGGTTCAGTTCAACTAAACTAAACAAGGCTGGAGGCAACAAGTTTCAAAACTGCATCATTGATATGAATAAGTCCAACTCGAGTTAACTGACAACACACACACTGCTGGAATCAGCAGAAGTGATGGAAGCTTCTCTAATATTCTTTGAGGACAAACGTCCACCAACATCTATAGGAATCTTGTATAAAAAGCATTTCTTGTGTTAAAAATATAACTATAACCGAGGACGCTACCTCCATCTGATGTCTGAATAGTGTCTGTTTAAATACATGTAAAATGAAACCTAAGGATTGTTACTGTCTATTCATATTTTACTTTAAATGTTGCCGCCGCAAGGAATTGTGGGTTGGCATTATCTTCTTTCCTTTTGGTAAAGGAAGGTGTTTCCTCTGCTTAAGGAGCTAATAAAGGAAGCATTGAAGCAACCTTTCCTTAGCATTTAGAGAATTCAAACAGCGCTCATCATGGCGGCCACTTGGATACTTCCGGGTCATTCCACTCAGTTAGCAACCTTCCTCAGCATGAAGGGCTTTCCCACCGCACCCTATGTGTCTGTTGGCCAACGCTCCAACAGCAGCACAATGCATGAACGCAATGAGAGTAAGGGAGCCAAACATCAGCCAAGCTGCTTGCTCCACACAAACACAGGGTGAGAAAAAGAGTTTCCTGCCAAGGGGAGAAGGATCCGTGTGCATGGCAATGTGTGTGTGTGTGTGTGTGTGTGTGTGTGGGCGAGGGGGGGTGCGGTCGGATATCCGAGGTGTAAAGCAGCGCTGCATTTTAATTCCGCGTTCAGCCTGAATGTATTCCAGCTGCATCAGATAGACCCACAGGCTGCACGGCGATGCAAAGTGGGAAGGAGACGCACGATGAATTGTGAAATAAGGCATTCAGATCCTGATTCAAATAATGCCTCGTTTGTTTTCAGATTTGAATTTCTGCAGCAGGTTGAGGTGTGCGTGAATGTTTGTTAGCTGACATGCTGTATGAGTGTCCTGTTTCTCTGATGCACATGTGTGTGTGTGTGTGTGTGTTTGTGTCACAAAGACAGAAGAAAACCAACACGTGCACAATGGTAAAAGTTGCATTCCTACATAGATCCGAGGTACACTGTAAAGGTCGATACTGTAAAGGTCGATACTGTAAAGGTCTATACTGTAAAGGTCTACACTGTAAAGGTCGATACTGTAAAGGTCTATACTGTAAAGGTCTACACTGTAAAGGTCGATACTGTAAAGGTCTATACTGTAAAGGTCTACACTGTAAAGGTCGATACTGTAAAGGTCTATACTGTAAAGGTCTACACTGTAAAGGTATATACTGTAAAGGTCTACACTGTAAAGGTCGATACTGTAAAGGTATATACTGTAAAGGTCTATACTGTAAAGGTCGATACTGTAAAGGTCTATACTGTAAAGGTCTACACTGTAAAGGTATATACTGTAAAGGTCTACACTGTAAAGGTCGATACTGTAAAGGTATATACTGTAAAGGTCTATACTGTAAAGGTCGATACTGTAAAGGTCTACACTGTAAAGGTATATACTGTAAAGGTCTACACTGTAAAGGTCGATACTGTAAAGGTCTATACTGTAAAGGTCGATACTGTAAAGGTCGATACTGTAAAGGTCTACACTGTAAAGGTCTACACTGTAAAGGTCTATACTGTAAAGGTCGATACTGTAAAGGTCTATACTGTAAAGGTCGATATTGTAAAGGTCGATACTGTAAAGGTCTACACTGTAAAGGTCTACACTGTAAAGGTCTATACTGTAAAGGTCGATACTGTAAAGGTCGATACTGCAGAGCCCGGGCCTTCATGTGTGTGATGGCTGCGTCCCGGGGTCTTCTCTCTGCTCCCACCGGTGCTCCTTGAAGTTAATTGGCCCAGTCAGGAACGTCAGAACTCGCCCATCCTCACACCGATCGGGTCACTTTTTCAATTTCCTCTCTAATTGGTGAGGTCAGGACAACATGATGTGGAAGTGATTCCACGTCAGCACCCTGGGGGGGCTTCACAGGGATCAAAGGGTCCCCTCTGGGTGCTGTTGGCTTTTCATCTCAGGGTGATTTCAGTGTGTGTGTGTGTGTGTGTGTGTGTGTGGTTAATGTATGGGTTGGACAAGTGAAGATGAATCTCTGCGGGGAAACGGTCTTCGTGTCAGAAAATGATAAAACACGACAGGGGAATAAATACTGCAATATTTAAGCTGTCATTTGTATGTTTGTACACACATTACACGCTAAATGCAGGACAGATAAATCATATGAACGACAGCATTGTTACAGTGTGGAAATCCTGACTTTGAAGTCAGATTTTCAATAAATGTTCAATATAAAGGAAAAGTTAAAATAGAATTTAAGAAATAAAATTGTTAAAACTACAGAAATCAGATTTAAAAAGTATCACACTGAAGTGGTTGAGCAGTACGTTGCTTTGCTCCCGCGCTGGTCTGGTTCTTCACAGTCCATCATAGGTAACACACACACTGACGATGGAGAAGTACTTCGTCCGACCGCACTTCAAAAACATTCAATGCGTGCTACACTGCACGACAACCGCAAGCGTCAACTTATCAGAGTTGGCCACCGAGGTTATCGTGGCGCTTCATTCTGAACGGAGACAGAGCGACGGCAGAATGCATCTGGGCGAGCAGTCTGTGCAGTTATAAACGGTCTGTTCCAAAAATGAACACAGGATCCCCATTTAGTTTGAAATGCTTCTAAATACCCGTCACACAGCCATCGTCATCCATCTGATGCCATAATCCATCATTATGAATGCGGAGTGGGAGGCTTCGGTCGGAGGAAATGGCTCCTTTTGTTTCCTGATGTGAAATAACTGGATGGCTGTGACTCTCCTACAGTGGGCGAGCGATGCTTCTTGAGCCGAGAACAAAAGCCGACGGGAACGTATTATTCACATTTCAACTGGTGGGCTCACACGTAATGTACAGCCGGATGTGAGAGCGGCCTCCTCACTTCCTCACGTGGTCATGTTGCACATGTTGCACATGTTGCACATGCTGCACATGCTGCACGTGTTGCACGTGTTGCACGTGTTGCACGTGTTGCACGTGTTGCACATGTTGCACACGTTGCACACGTTGCACACGCTGCATACGTTGCACGTGTTGCACATGTTGCACATGTTGCGCATGCTGCGTCTACGGGATACGTCTCTCACGAGCACTTTAAGACTCGTTGATGAAACACTATTCCCAGCCATGCTGAGCTTAGTGCGATGTCAGCGCTGAGGAGTTAGAGATTACAATTTTAAGTTTATTAATTCATATCTTAACAGTATTTCTCCCAGCTATGGAGGGACGGGGGTTACTACTACTTTATAAAGTAAAATACACATTGTGTAAAACGCAAACTTCCTCAGGATTTTCAATTGGGTCTAAAACTTCTATTGTCTTGAGTATTTAATCCAATAATCAAATAATTGAATCTGTGATAACATTTAAGGCATTCAGCAAAAGATCTATATTTTCTACATATATTCCACGAACAAGATCGGTTTCCTTACTGTGTGTCTGAAAGCCTTCTAGTAATGAAGCACGAGTCTACGAATCATGAATTTAGATCATAAAGTAAGCGTCGCATTAGATTCTAATGTGTTGACGGGTGAGATTTGGAAAGAAAAGATGAAATTCCGCAGGAGGAAGTCATTTTTACTTTATCACTTTTAGATGTTTCAAGATAAAAGCATCTCTTCGTGGATGGTTGGACTTCTTCCAACGGTCTAGTGTTTAAAAAAGTGATCAAAAGTTTCAATAAATCACAACATCGCATTACAATTCAAAAACATGTCGATGCATTTCAAACCGGGAGATACGCTTATCGTCCCAGTCCTACCACACAGGTCACCTCTTCTCAGGGACGTGTGTGTGTGTGTGTGTGTGTGTGTGTACAAACTGCTCGATTCAACGTTTCTCACACGTTCATCGTTGAAACTACACGCAGACATTATGATTGTTATTGCTACGTATTGGTGACGTATCATTCCTAGAATCGAATCAACACCGTGTGGCTGTAAAACACTTTTAAATTCAAGTAGGAAATGATTTGGTCTTCTGTTTAATGCCGCTGTCCCTGTGAGCTAAAGAATCGTGAAAATTAGAGAAAGAAAGTGAATAATGGATGTAATAAAGACCCCCCCCCCTCCAGCAGGAAAGGTCAAAAGCAGATAGCATCAGATTTCTCAATCTTGAATGACTTCCCCTTCAGTTCGAGGACGTCAGAATCATGACACTCCAGCAGTTATGAGCTGAACTATTCAGTTCATGAAACACCTTGTAATTCTACACCACGTTCATGAAAAGCATTACTCGCGTATATATCTACAGAAGCATTCCTGAGCCCACAGAGCCATACAGCCATACTGCAGGTCCAGGCTTCCGTTGCTGCAACAGGGAGACGAGAAACATCTGGAGACGGTGCTGCCGGGACATCACGCGGCGAGGACGGCTTCGAGCTGCAGCAAGTTCACTTTTCAACGCATCCTTATTGGACGTAGTTGTAGGTCACATAAGGAATGTCTCGGGGTGTTTTAAGGGATTAAGTTTTGTCTTCTTGTGCAAACAAGTGATAAACTGAACTGGAGATGGAAGAAACCAAATGAACTGTGTGGGTGGAAGAATGGAAACCCGACGGGCTTTGAGAAAACATTTTCCCCTGAAAGGAGGAAAAAATGCAGACAAATAATGTTGAAAACAGAAAATACAAAACACTGAACAAGATATGAAATAATATATTGCAACAAATGAAATTACAGCTGTACTGTACATATTTTTCATTTTAATTTACTATATTGATCCCTTTAAGGGGGAAATTTGTCTCTGCATTTGACCCATCCCTGTAGATAGTGGGCTATAGTGGGCTGCCAATGAGCCGTTAGGGGTTCAGTGTCTTGCTCAGGGACACTTCGACACGTCCCAGTCAAGGATCAAACCGTTGACCCTGCGATTACCAGACAGCCCTCTTAACCCAGTGAGCCACGGTCGCCCCCAGTATACAGACGTATGCACATAGTGGCTTCATCGTTAGTGTTCTCATGGTGGCATTATAACTCGTATCAGTATTCAAACACAAACACGTCCTCTCGTCTGGCTAGGATCCTTAACGAGCTCTCTCCATCGCTAATCAGCTAATTACAACACCGTTATAATCAGCCAAACTCTGGCTTACTGCCGATGAGACGCTAGATTGGCGTGGTAAACAAAATGGGCCGGATATGGAAGAGGGCGGTGCAAAGGAAGACGCCGAGGAGGTGGGAGGAGAGACAGAGACTGTTGGCTTTGGAGGTATTATTTTATATATGCGTGGTGGAGTAAATCTGATTAGAGCCATGAAAAACACTCGGCTGTGCACACGTGCAGAACTAACTTCTTCCACAGCGAACAAGCCAGATCCAGGTGCTGCTGAGGAGTCGTCTTGATGGAACTGAGCCATCGTTAATAAAAACGTGTTTCTTGTGCTTTTCCTGCTATGACGAGTCAAAATGTCCGCTGTGAGAAAAGGTCTGTGGGGAGCTTAAATGAAACAGAGCCGTCGTTACTTTGATAAACAACACCTGTGCTGGAGTGACAAGTCAGAATGTCTCTTTATGTTTTGTGCTTCACGTATAGTTTGAGATACGAGTAGCTTAACTGTGCTGTGAGTTGCAAACTCCATGGCGCTGTCCGTGGTGCTGAAGTAGGAGACGGATTCGTAACTGCGATGTTTTTCTCGGAGCCCCGCCCCTCTGTCAGTATCATCTTGGATCTATCGTACTCTCTAAACTATAGAGAACATTATCGGCCGATACGTGTGAATAAGAGGAGGACTGGTACTGTTTCGCACTTCAAGGAGTGTTTGTGGCCTGTTGCCTTCTATATGTTGAGCCTTTTGTTTGGCACATGTTTGTGGCCACTGTGCATACATAACCAGCACCACATGCTGCAGGTGGATCCCTTCAGGTGAGACCACAAGAACCTCCATCCATCTCCTGATTCACCTGCACGCACATCGTGTTCGCTCTTTCTTTCCAGTGCCATTAACCTTTCCTGTGTCTCTCTAAGAGGCTACGCAGCTACTGCGTATCCGCTTGCGTCTCCGAGTTGCGCAGCAACAAGAATCATCTCACACTCCTCTTTGCTCCCCTCGACCTCTTGTTCTCTCCGTTGCTAATGATGCACACAGGCCTGTACTGTGACCAGGAGAGAAACAAAACAACACAAATAAACACATCCTGTTTGAACACTCGGGTCATGTCAGGCTGCCAAAACTCAATAATGCAGCCACCTCTTCACGCCTTATGCTACACCTTCCTCACCAATCATCATCTCTTCGATCCCGTCCCTTTGTTTATCCCTTCAGCTCCCCGCCCTCCTCCCCTCCGCAACGCACCGCTTCTCCATTATTGCTTTGCTTTTCATCCGCCTGTTTTCACATTTTCCATCTCATGGCGGGCGCTCTACATTTGTTTTAAACACGGCTGCCAGTATGGGACGTGTCACCGGCCCGGCAGTAGCCTCAGTGTTTGGCCTGGCCATGAAAACCTGTTGTTTTTTAAAGACGTGAAGGCTTTTTTTCTAATTTGCTTCATTCGGCAGAGACCTCAGTCTGACCTCCACAAGATCATCTGAGGTATGTTTGACTTTGCTCTAAGAACGAGCTTGTTTCTAAGCATTAACAGTGAGGATTAAAGCTGCAGTTTAATCCATTGTCCTGTGCTCATTATGAAGAATGGCCCATTGGTTCATTGACTGGATCATGTCAAAGCTGTCTGGTCCAGTAGAGATCATTTTCTAGTACTTTCTTTACTCAAGTAACTGCGCATTGCTTTTATAATGTTGTCCGATTGTTGAACGATTCTTGTTAATACATTTTTCACATCCTTACTGTTGTATTTGCAACCCGAGTTGCTCTTCAGGTCCTGAGTTCATACAGTGAGAGTGAACAGTGGACGATGGAACTGACCAACACAAATACTGTTATGGACTTCGTGGGCGGCCCCTCAGGGCCTCCCTGTTCTGTTAAACTCTGGTCTCTTGCACTGACATACTTCCTATCGGGCCGTACAATGAAATGTTTACGACCTCGCGTATAAAGTTATTGCCCCACACTCATCCATCTATGAGACGCATCCGTCTCCTGTGTGGCGCTTTGTTCTTCCCTCACAGTCAGCAGTAACGTCGGGGTCAGTGGCTGCCGGTTGTTTTATTGAGTATTGGGATATCAGACTAAGAGCAGTTCAGGGGTTTCATGAATCAAACCAATCAGCACAGCAACATACATCTTGAAGCATGTTTACAGCTCATGAATTGTTTTGAAAATGCATCTTGCTGGCAGCCCTCGAGTCCGATATGAGAAATCCTAACATGTGGACTCTCAACATACTAATGTATACAGACTTATGAGGACCCTGGTTTAAAAAGCACTACAATCTGAGCATCCCTCATGAATCCACTTCACACTCACCGTATGCTAATACGTACATCAATGCTAACTTCAAGTCTCAAACAACACTTTGAGGAAGTGGGGACCATCCTTTCCAAAACATGTCCTCACTCTCCTCTTCTGGATCTTGGTCCTCACAAAGTCACAGGTTCAAGAACATGCACACACACACACACACACACACAGGATTTATGAGACGACATAGCAATAGAGGACCTCACTGGTTGAATGCAGCAGTGTGTTAACCTGCCCGGCAACAATATTGTGACAGTAACACCGGCCATCCCGGTTCATTTCAGTTCACGTCCGTTCTCCTCAATTCCCAGATCAATCCAAGTCAAGTTGATTTTAAAGCAGATGAAGACATTCTCCATTGATGCATTTTTACACAAAATTGTAATTGCTACGATTGAATTCGGTCGTCTTTGTGTCACTGTGAGCTGCTGTACTGCACCGCTCCTCGAGCCTGTTTGGAATCGGTCGGCCGCTCCGGCACAAACGGCGTTGGCCGCGCTGCCCGTCGGTCTAGTCGGTCTCAGGGTGTCGGCTCATCGGCTGCAGCCTCCTGCCATGTCTGCCTTGCCGGGACCGAGAGGACAAACAGTCTGCTGTTGGCTGATTGTCATCGTGTCTGACCGGGTCCTGCTGCTCCCACCGAAGGTCCGTGAACTGTCGCGGGGCGAGGAGGAAGTGCACGGAGGAGCTCATCCGACGGTGACGAGTCACATTTGGGCACCGGAAAATGCCAAGTGTCATCACTGGTGCGTTTGTGTGTACGTGGCTGCTGTTATCCTCCTGCGTCGTGCCAGAAGGGGGGAAACTCACAGTCTTAACTCCCACTTCCTCTCTGACTCTCTGACTCTCTGTGTGTCTGTTTCTCTCTATGTTTCTTTTTCCTGTCTGTCTTGGATGCATCTCGAGCCGATGCTTGCCCAGAGGAAGCGCTGCACATAGATGCTTCAGGCATCCCGCACCAAGAAACTTCATTGCGTTTTGAGGGGAATTTATTTTCTCCTGGATTGTTTTTGTTTCTGACCTTCAACAAATGCATCGACATCAGTCCACCAAAGTCCACACGAGGAGCAGATCAAAGACGGGACTTTCACCCTGCACGACGTTCATCTTCACTCATTTTAATTAAACAACGTAACAAACGTACTTTAAACTAAACCTCATCAAGTTGTTTTTTGTATCAATTTACAACGTTCACCATGGGTTTAAAACTGACGTTGAGAATAAATAGTCATCGTGCCGTGCACAGACAAAGCGTAGACTGGACTTATTCCAGCAGCTGCACTCACATCATCACTGGCAACAGCAGGACACTTTACCACCTCATGCCCCTACACACACACACACACACACACACACACACACACACACACACACACACACACACACACACACACACACACACACACACACACACACACACACACACACACACACACACACAGGCTATACTGAGCAGGGCATGTGCTGACACTTTTCCCTCCGGGCCCAGTACTGCAGACATGCACAAATGTGTACATGTGATTTACATTTAGCTGACGCTTTCATTTACAATGGCTCACGCACACACACACACACACACACACACACACACACACACACACACACACTCTCTCTTGTGGACAGTGACAGAGAAGGAGACACATAAAACAAATGGCCCCGGGGTGGACCGGCTGCTTGTCCCTCGACACTCTCCTCTGTCTCCCTATAGGTGGCATATCTGAGCTGGCACGTCAGTGTGTGTGTGTGTGTGTGTGTGTGTGAACAGGACGGAAATAGAACAGCTGGTCCGCTGATACTTTGTGTTCACGGTGCTATTTTAGTGTCGGTCAAACACGGATCTCTCACCTCCTGCACACGCATCCGCTGGCCTCTATTGTCTCGGCGTGTGATGCAGTGCGGCATTGAAAGTCTCAAACGCAGAGTGCATTTGCAGACTCGCTGTCCCCGCCGTCTCGGGAGTAACTTGCGTTTGCTGCGGTGAGAAGCAGGAGTCCACGCTCGGCGGGTGGCAGCAGTGTTTACCCAGCAGCAGCGTGTCGTCGGCGGGCTCCGCGGCTCTGCAGCGTGATGCAATGAACGGAAATGCACCGTCACTCAGAGCACACGGGCTAAAGTGCACAGCAGCGACTCTCCACTTCACTTCATTTAATCATGAAGTCATTGAGATCTGAGTACAGTTAAAAATAAATATATAAAATAAATAATAATGATATATACAATGAACATTTTTTAAATTGTCCCATCGATTTAAGTGTGCCGGGTCTCAGTCTACTCTGTAAATGACTCCGGACAAACGGGGAAACGTATCTCAAAGCTCTTTCCCAGATTAGTATCAGAGTTTATTCGCTGGCATTTCCTTTTCTTTTTTTCATCGATTCATGTCGTTTTTATGATAATAAAGCCACACTCAACTCTACACACTGGACTCATTAATCCGAGTGTGCAGGACTGTTCCTGATTGCATAAATTCTGAGCTTCATTGCGCTGGTTTTCATCATTCATTCACTTTGGGACCAGTGGTGTCGTAAAACATCAGTCCAGTGGTTGGAAGTCCTGTTTCTCCTCCCGGCCTGAACACAAGTGGCCCTTCTCAATAGTTACTGTCCTAGCTCTGACCTTTGCATCGTCACATGGGTGTTTACTTTGTGTGTCTATCATGTAAACACATATATGGACATGTGTGTGATCAGTTCCATGAAGTGCCATGACACTGATCATCCACAGCTCGGTCCAAAAAAATAGATGTATTGAAAAATTCACAACATGTTTTTATCTCACGGAATATTCTGCTTTAATCCATATTTTCAGTCTTTCATTTAGGAATCCGAAATTCACAGAAATCTAAACCGAAAAAAAAACCACTGCAGAAAGTTTGGTATTCAGATTTTTTTGTTAATGTGCGATTTAATCACACAAATCATTGATCTGAAAGGACCTTAACCCAGATCTACAGATGCCCCCATGCCAGCGTCGTTTGCTCCAGCAGCTCACCCCAACCTCCTCTTCATGCATTAAAGATGTTCATACTATCGGCTAACGTCTAATCATGTGTGGGTGTATTAAGGCGAAGTTACTGTGTGAACATTTGCTATAAATTCCTGGACGAAAAAAGTTCCTTGTAATGAAATTTAAGTCACGTTTAAAGTGCCGGCACCGCTTGTTACAAATTGTTAATATTCCCTCAGAAGGTGTGTAACCTTTTGCTACACTACAAACAAACACGAACATCAATGGAAACAATGCAACAAGTAAAACAGCACAAAACCAAAGAGAAATGCACAATAACACAACATTAATGCATCATACGTAAACTGATGCCGAGTTCTTTACCGCGATCCAACGGGTCTGAAGTCGTGACATCTACTGAGCAGCTGTAACAACTGCAGCATTACACAAAAAGAACAACAAGCATGAATTAAATGTGCTGCTGCATGACCGAGACACGTCAAATGAATCCAGGAACTAAGTATAATTAACTCGCAGCCATAATTACACAGCAGGGTAAACGCAGCGACCGCACCGCCGCTCAGTCGCGTGGCGCTAAGTCTCGTGTGAATCTATTAACGTGCAAAGAAGGAAACAGAAAGTCGGTACGGAGCTGTGTGTCACGAGACACCCGGATGCTGTTCTCTCCGTTTCCAAATACATGTCAGTGAATCCACCATGCAGTCCTATCTGTGCGTCACATGGCGGTCCTGAGAGGACTCGTGGATTAAGGCCATTCGTGATAGCGCGGCTCCAATTTCACCGCCCCCACAAAACTTTTCTGCCAATCCCCAAAGCCCACCCAAAGCCAGTTTACTGACTCTCGTGTCAAATTGGAGTCGGTGTCCGGGGTGATATTAAAGGGGTGATTATTATCTGTGCAAATCAAGAAAATGTATTTATTAAAAAAGCTTGAAGGGGAAATTGAAAGTTTTCCGGCGTTGTGTGCCTCGAGATAGTTAAATGAAACTTCTCCCCATCGCCTACTAGTGCTGCATGGAGTCCGCTGTATGATGGGCTACAGCTATAAACCGGGCCTTCATGTTTACAACACATTCTGCAGAAGTGTCAGTGTTCCCAGAGTGTTGAGCACCACGGTGGGTCAAAAGCTCTCCAGGTAGTTGGAGACGGAGCAATTCATTTTAAAGACCCCTCAAAAAAACACGGGGTCTGGTTGTTACCAATAAACCCCAACGAGGCACCGCTCCTTGTGATTATGGGTAAAAACGCTGGCAAATAACAGCTGATACCCCCCCCCCCGCCATGGCAAACGGCTTCCTGTGGGGCGTAATGGCTTTTATATAATGGTTATTGACACAACTGGACTAAATGAAACATAGTGGAACAATAATTAAAGAAAGGCAAACTGGATGATCAGAATCAGCTGTAGAGGCCAGGTATGAGTACACATAACCGGGATTTAACTCCACTTATACGCCAATATACAAATACAGCTTGGAAGAAAGTATACTGTATATATACTGTATATATACTGTATGTACATATGTATGTATAGGAAAAGCAACATGCCTATAAATAAGCCCCGTTACATTGTAAACAACTTCATAGTAGAGCAATGATGCAGAGTATAAATATGCTGGAATGAATATTGGATAATTATGTCTTAATATTCATGGAAAGCCTGGAATGAATCTTTCAGGCGGCTTTGCTAAACTGAAATAACAGACAACGTCTATTCCCTTCCAGATATTACCTGCAGTGAACAGCTAAATTAAAGAGATCATAACCGAAGCTTTTATTGACTAATCTGCTGGTTTAAATCCTGTAAGGTGTGTGTGTGTGTGTGTGTGTGTGTGTGTGTGTGTGTGTGTGTGTGTGTGTGTGTGTGTGTGAAGGTTAAAGAACCAGACGACCTGCAGCGGCTGGCTGGTAACGCACGCCCCCCCCCCTCCCCCTCCCGCGCTCTGCCTTCTGCTGTCACAGTTCCCTCGTGTTGAGCGACGATGGCCGGAACGATTGGATCACATCTTCCGTATGTCAGCAGTTAGCGGAAAAACCGACTCCGCCGCCGTTACGAGTGGCGAAGCGTATCATTGGGCGAGCCAACCCCGTTAAGTGCAGGTCGTCCAGATGAATGATGAACCCGCCGGAGGGTCGCCGTGGCCGATCAGCCGACAATCAGCCGACAATCAGCCGACAATCAGCCCAGTGAACGGGTCTTACGCAAATCACAAATGCTGGAAACGGGGAGAAACAGCCAGCGTGGCTTCATGAAGCCTTTTGAAGCTAATTCATGTGTCGCGCTATTTCTTGACGGGAAGCCGTTGCCGAGCAATCGCCATTGATTATTTAAAAAACTGTGATTTACCCTTTTTACACTAACAGGTTTATTTAGATATAACGTGTAAACCAGTGAGCTGCTAGATGGATTTTGTGCCACCGTACAGCAGAGGTATGCTAGTTGTTTCCCCCGTTTCCACTCATTGTGCTAAGCTAAGCTAACCAGCTGCTACCTGTCGCCTTATACTCTATTTATGGACGGATGTAGTCTCTAACCATGTACATTTTTGTCTCCAAGTAGATGATTTCATGGGGGATGTTTACTTCCTGTGTCGTCATCTGACTGCAGTGCTCTTTCCCGTTGTGTTGACGTCGCTGCTGACAATCTAAACTTGCAATCAGATAATTAACTTCAGTTTGAAATATCAGGAGCAATGCGCAGTAGAAAGAGCCCCCGAGAGTAAAGTACTGAGTGGCCTTGTGTTGCTACAGAATGTTGGAGGTAAATTATCAGTTGTCATTCGTTAAAATTTAAATAATTTCAAATATTTGACTGAAAAACGACTTTGAAAGCTACGTTTGCACTTGTTCTTTTGTTTGTGTTTATCTCTTTGGTAACGCGTTCTTTCTTAAAAGCAGCTCAGTGAAGAAAGCAGATGCGAGGTAACAACCAATGAAACTAAAAGCAGAATATGTAAAGTGGAGCGCGCTTTGCTTGAGGACCAACGATTAGAAGATGGGTTCAAGATGAAGCAGCCATATTTCTGAACTTTAATTTACGGTATCATTGTAAGCTGCTTCAGACAAGCGTCCCTTCAACGCCCGTGACAGTGGAGATCAAAAGGAAAAGCGTAAGTGTTTGTCTGTACAAAACATCTTCTTACATTCAAAAGATCCATTCAAAGCTTTTACTCAAATCAAGGACTCGACGCTGTAACGGCCTTGTCTTTATTTAGTCTGCAGTCATTCATGGAAGGTTGGGGGACCGACGTGCTCTTTTTCAGAAAAATTGTCGGAAGTCGTCACGTTCACTTTAACACCGTATTCAAGACCTACATGTTTTCTTATTTGCTCTCGGGGACAATGCAAATTGGTCAAATCCCGAAGACAAAAGCCTGATTTTCATAAACTGTTCATTGGCAGATGTTAAATAAGCCTTTAAAGGAAGAAATTAAACAAACAGGATATAACATGTGAACCGTGGAAAGCAAAACATGAACAGCTGAAGAGGAGGAAACGATTACAGGAGGATAAATATATCGTGACTGTTTTAAGAGAAGTGATTCTAAAAGTAGGCGTTAAGTTTATCATCAAACCTGCTCCACATTAGCATGCACTGTGCCAGTATGCTCACAATCACAGCTCCGGTGGCGCGTTGTTTCCGACTGGGAGCTTAAAACGTTGAGTTAACGTGACAACCAGTAATCTATTACTTGTATTGATGCCGTCAGCAATGGAAAGAGTGCAATAGTGTCGGTTGCTGGGGTTACGGTCGCCTTCAGTGAAACAAATAACCTTTTAGATAGACGAGAGTAGAACAGGTCAGTGACCCACACTAGTACATAATCGAATACATCAAATCCCATAATAATATAGATTTGGCTCTCTATCTGAAAACCTGAGAACAATTTTGAACAACTTGAAATTGTAAAAAACAATTCAAACTCAAACCTGAAAAAGAAACTTGAAAGTAAGACTCAAAACAAACACTTAAACTTCGAAAAACAATTCTTAAAATGAAAACTTGCACATATATTAAGTTTCTCCACTAATTGTAATCCATCCGAAGCGTTCGAGCCCTGTTATTACAGGACGACCCGCTCTTCCCCCGATCCACAGACGTCCCTAAATCCATGTGTTTTGGTTCAGAGAGCGAGTTTGATGATAAAAGGCGGGGGAGGGGACTATAAATGTCTTCTGGCTCCGCCCTCCAGTCATGTGCCCCTGCATGTGTCCCGCCTACTCCGCACCGCGAGGGCTGCCATATGCTTCTTGACTCCGCTCATGTTGTTGTTGTTGTTTGGTGCATTGTGATCGCCCACCACATCCGGCCCCCCCACGGACACCTTGGCCTGTCGTGGGGGGTTTCCATGCCAACTCCCGCCCCAGGCAGCAGCCCTAATTGGCTAGCAGCCACGTAATGGTGATTTATGAGAAAAAGAAAACAACATGCACGACTAACAACGGACCGGAGGAAGAGTCGTTCATCCGTGTGCTCTCTTCATCAGCGGAGACGCGACACAAACTGCTGTGTTTACATTTAAAGCGGCCTAATGGTCATTTGAAGGAAACCATTTGTACCCCATTCGGTTCATTCTTCATTAATCCCTGTTGTGCGGCTTCAGTCTATATATTAGGTGTGCATGTGTGAGTGAAGAGTACTTTCCGGCAAACATGCACAAAATCCAGATCCAGCTGCCGCTTGCAGAGACTGATTGAATGCATTTATGTGAGCGATCAAAACTAAGTCAACGTTTGATTCGTCCTCAGCAGCTTAATGCAGAGTACATGCTCATTATGCCCGCTTGGCACACCTCCAAGGTCATTTGCAGGCGATATCATACCTTCTTGCCACAAAGAGAGTCCTGTTCACTTTCGAGCTAGCCTGAATAAACGTCGCCAAGAACTCCACGACTTAATTTACAAACCGCGTCTGGTATTTTTAGGCTCTACATCGACAAGAATGGAAATGCAACAATTTCAGAGTTTTAGGAGGGAGTTGCATATTGAAGCGATGAAGCCTTTTTCCCAAAGTGTTAAACTTTTCCTTTAATGTGTTAACAGGGATCCTGAGCGCTGAAGTTATGCTGGGCAGTCCTTTACATGCTCAGAATTCACAGGCTACTAACCAGTCGACGGTTTGAAGTCATTGCATGTATTGACCATAAAACAGCAACTTAAGTGCAACACCTGCTATTGTCACGTTAGCATGGTATGGCTAGCTAGCTTTGACCCAGACACTGAATGTGCTGAAACAAGGTAAAGTGTTTATAAATCCACTTTAAGAACAATATATTGAACTATACTGCAGGGTCTACTATGCAATAACTTTCTACCCTTTATAACGACGCACGTGTCGGCTATTATAAGCATGTGGCCTGGCTGCCATTAACATCTCTGTAGACACTTAGTTTGAGGCCGTTGTTTGTTGCCGTGTGGTAATGGGTTCGTCCGCCACACCCTGTGCTTAAGGGATGTGTTTTGAACAATATTTGGTAGTTTGGTTTCGTCTCTTCGTCACTCCTTCGTGTTCCAAATATGATAACTTCCGTTCGTCTGTTGCAAAACGACGGCCGTATTCCAAGACGGCGGAATGGCCAACTTCGAGGCTTCGTAACGGCGGTCCAAAAACCAACGGGTGACGTCACGGTGACTACGTCCACTTCCTATAGTCTACGGTGAAAACATAGATTCCTCATCGGACCGGAGATGTTAGCAGTGTATAGAGAGAGAATGTACAGCGTATGGAGAGGAAGACGATGTCGATCATTTCCTGGCTGGTTCGGCACTTTTTGCATTTGAGTCTTTGGCTTTCTGATAACTGAGCAAAACAAGAGACGGGAAAAGCCATAGAGAGAATTTAAAGACCAACATGAAACGAACATGCTGGTGTCCTCCTTGGTTGTGAGTTCGGACCTTATTCCTTTCAGAAAGTGGACAGAGAAGGTGAGTAACAGGAACAGACAGTAGGAGAGCGAAGAAAACGACAGGACAGGAGAAAGATGAGTCGGGTTGAGAGGCCTCCCTCTCTTCATCTGTCCCGTCTTTGCTTTTGCACTGTATTTTGAATCCTTGTCTTGCTCATCAGCCCTTTTCTCTTCCTCTTGTTGGGTTCTAAAATGCTTTTACATTACCAAACAGGCTCAGAATGAAATCCCCTTTCTTCCTCCTCCCTGCCTCCCTCCCACTTTACATCTTTCTCCACATTAGGGGAGCGTCGGCTGCATTAAATGCTTCTTTTTTATACTGTTGATCTGTTGACGTGCTCCGTGGCCGACAAATACAGCTGTTGGTGTGCACGGTCCTCAGCCGTCTCCTTCCTGTGAGGCACACATCTCCCTCTCCAGTGTTTCTTTTAGTCCCTCCATCACCATCGCGCCCGGCTGTCGGCGGCTCATCCTATGATTATGAGGCAGAACTAAGTAGGCATTGGTGTTTGATGGCGTTGGGAAGAAATGGGTTTTTTTTCGTGGACGGGGTAGAGCAGAGGACAAGTGGAAACCGTTGGACCGCTGCGAGGCGATTTGGCTCATTTGGATGCGTTGCGATTAGTTCTCTCACGAGGTTATGCGTTAAGCCTGTGGAGTAGTTTAATGAATGTATGTTTGTGTACTTTAGACCTTCTATTGGCACCAAGGGAGTAGTTATAGAAAGATTGTTTAGCAGCCATTGCCGCGTCGGTGTTTAATCCACACGCCCTGCGTATGATAATTATTCCCACGTTTCCAAATGCAATCAGCATCGGCTTCATAATCCACAGGTACGCGCCAGTGGAACAACCCCGGGGCCATTAGGATGATACAAGCCTCGTAATGCACCATTAAAGCATCATTTGCCGCGTCTAAAGAACTCGGATAAAGGACAGTTATCACACACAGGGCTCCAATAACGACGCGAAGAAAACAGAACTGCTCCAATCTCAAGACAACTGCAACCGTGTGTATTTCTCTTCCACTCGAAGAATTTGGATTTTTAGAAATAAAAAGAATAAAGTTAATAGAGCTGATGGACCAATTCACCAACATCGCATTTCAAGTGAGGCCCAGGTCAGAAAGCTTCCTAATGAGATGCCTTGTCAAGTATATATAGCAGAGTAATTCTGCTTTAATTTAATAATCTGCAATTGATTCATGAAGACGGTACAGTAGTCTTCTGGTTGTGCATTGCTCTGTATGAATAGATTAAAAAATGTTATTATCGTGAAGCAATTAAATCAGCAATTAGTAATTTTTCTGGCGATCAACCTTATTCCAGGCTGAAAATGAACCAATAGATCTTTTGTACAGATTTTTCTTGAGGTTTGATTTGTGTTGGGTCTGCAGCGGTCCGTCTCTACTTCCAGGTATTAGCCACAGCCTCGCACTACTCATCTTTTTTTTACCCATACCAATGGAGCGCATCATAACCTTTAATATTGATACAAACTCCCTCGAGTGCTGAGCTTTCTTCAAGCTCTGCTCTCGCTGCTGAGGTCGCTCAGCACTCGACTCAAACCAACTCTTGCTGTCGCACGGAGAAAACTGTTGCTAGGACATCTAAAAACGGAAACAAGGTCAGTACATGTTCGATCCATGGAGGTTTTATATTTGTAAAACCTTCCTCGATCTCAGAAAAGTGATTTAAAAGTGACACTATTTTCAGGCTGATCTCATCCAGCATTTGTAGCGATACCAACAGAAAACTAATGAGCTGTAATTCATAGATATCGCACAAAAGTATTTAGTATGTTATTCACGTAATGATGAACGAGGACGTATAAAGACCCCTAAAGCACACACGGGGCAGGAGGGAGGTGGATGGGTCCAGCACACACCGACCTTTCAGCCAGGAGGCTGCTGATCGCTCCCCCTGAGAAGCGAGGAGTCAACGTTGATGGTCTTGTCTCGCACGCTTCAGGTGCTGCTTCAACCCAAACGACGATCATTTCCTAAACCTAACTAAGTATTTCATGATCCTTTCCTAAACCTGTATCCTGAAGTGTTTTGTTGCCTGAACTGAAGTGAGTTTCCCGTGAAGACGGAAGTTTATTTTGAAAAAAACGTGTGCGTGTAACGAGCGTAAATTGACCGGTGTTGCACGACTTTCATAGGAAAACGAGAAGTCACTTTCCGTAAGAACAGCTGTATGGCGATACGCTGCCATGTTAAATATATTCAGTGGGCCTCTTACCGCGATAGTAACCCTGGAGGCTAGAAACTTTAGGTTGATTGGACTGAATAGATGCCAACTTGTCCGCTATCCAGTTCTTATTATACATTCATGTACTGCACACACTTACTGCCTTGATAGCTGCCTCGCCTTCACCCAGCAGTGCTCAGTTCCTCCGGAGGCTTTTAGCCCTCAGGCTCTGTGGTAACCTTATCTGTATGTTTAGCATCACTGTCAGTTAATGGACTGCATTTGAAAAAAAAAAACACAAATTCGACACTTTTCAGCCAGCACGGATGTGACAACCTTGAAATTAAAGCTTGAAATCAGAATTAAACGTTTTCACAGAAAGATATGCCACAGACCCCACAGAGCATTTGCCCCTTTCCCCTCCATCCGACCGACTCATTGTCTTACTGATATTCGTCATTTGTTCAACCATCGTTCTTTCAACGTCTCAGGAGCTGCTGGAAGGACAGCTGGTGTTTTGGGGGAAAGCGCCGCCCACGATGAAATTGGTAACGGTTGCTGTGGGTTGGATGGCTGGATGCTGCTTTAGCGCTGCAGCTGATGTGTTGCTTCTGGTGTGAACTGGGGATTGGTGTTGCATGGTGTTTCAGACGGGTCTGACTAAGTATGCTTACTCATTCGCAAAGGACAAGTGGCCACTTCCTCTGAAGCCAGTCGCGAGGTTAAGTGTCTTTCCACGATTTTATTTCCGGAACCATTTTTTCCACATAATGTTTGTTTGAGTCATCGACGTTGGGCGTCGGAAGAAAGATGAGGGCAGTGTTGCGCCTGCATGTGGATTTATGTGCACTCTTTTAATCCGGACGTGGGTGCGACTTTATCCCCAATTGACAAAAACCAGTCAGCTAGCACGGGGCTGCCGGGGTTTTTTTAAACAGGCGAGTTAGAGTGGTGCACCGGGGGGATAGAGGCAGGAACCCTGGGTTCAGGCTGTGCGGCGGTCATCCGAATGTCGACCGCTACACCCACTCAGAAAAAAAGACATTGCATGGTACCAGCAGGGGGGGAGGAGAGAGGGAGGACTTTGTCAGAGAGAACGGGAGAGGCGGGATGGAGAGGACAGGGTGAGATGAAGAAGAAATGGTCATTAGGAGGAATAGAAGTCGGGAGGCTACGGAGAGAGATGAGAGAAAAAGGCGCTCGACTCGGGCGCAGATGGAGGAGTGGGAGAGATGGTTCGGGGGCAGCGGGGAGGAGAAGGAAGCAGTCAGGATGTGCATTAAAGAGATACGATATGGCAGTGAGAGACAAAGTAGGAAGAAGGGAGAGAAAGAGGCTGTATGGTTGCCAGGGACAACAGACTAATGGGAAACGTGCAGTCCCCCCCTCCCCCGCCCTCCTCCCTTTGTGGATCTACATTTAATCCTCCTTCACCTTTGGAGTCTCCTCCTCCTCCTCCTCCTCCTCCTCCTCCAAGCATCCCTTATCTGTTACTGCTGCGTCTACGCGTGAACTCTTGCTGGTTCATGAAAATGATTGAGTTTGTCTTCCTTCATAGTCCGTCTACCTCCTCCGCTCAGATCTCCACCCCACCAGCTGTTTCGGCTCTCTCTGTCCTCCTTCTCCCTCTTCCTCCCCTTCTTTTCCTCCTCCTCCTCCTCCTCCTCCTCCTCCTCCTCCTCCTCCTCCTCCTCCTCCTCCTCCTCCAGCATCCTTCCTTCTCATCACCACTCTAGGCTTCATTTTATTCTCTGTAGTAAGTGAACTCAAGGGAGTGGGGCGAGCTTAAAGCATAATTCTGGTTTCCTACCATGAATCTTTGGTCAACAAGCTGCTGGTGACACTGAGATACTCACTGAGTTAGCTGCTGAGATCTTTGATGGGGCAGCAACACTAGTCGTCAGATCATCCGGGTTGCAAACAACCCTTCGCTCTTGCCAAATCTATTTGGAAAACGAGGGTTAATAGTTAGATTATTACCCAGAGTTCATTGCAAACATCCATTAACGTGCACGGACCCGGTGTGCGGTTAAACTTTGACCTACCGTAGTTGTACACACACAAAGTTTTACTGTTCACTGAGGGATTAATAGCAGGATTTGCTGACAATAATTGTTCTCCAAACCTCATCAGTATGCAGAGCAGAAGATAACTCCAGAACAAGGTCTCCCATTAGTCTGTGTTCAGTTCACATGCCTGGTGTTGAGGTGAAGACTGTAACAGCCTCACACAGAACACTGCGCTGTTGATGTTTAATAAGAACAACAAAAAACAGAAAAGCACTGTGAAATATAAAAACAATGTAAAAATCTATTGCAACATGTGATATTGTATTAATTATTCAATTCTCAGTTTCCATTTTGACACTGAGCACATTGTGTAGTGGAGTCCTGGGAATTCCCAAAGTGAGCATAGTTCACAGATTAATGCACACGGCAGAACACTTCTACTCCAACAACGAAGAAAAAGCCTCACCGACTCCATGAGGGTTCACATGATGCTGCTCATCCGTTTTCAGAAGTTTGGACGTGACCACACGAAGCCACGGAACAACAGCAAGCGTGTGAAAAGAACAAAGAGATCCACTGTTTGCTGTGATTTGATTTGCTGACGGTGAACAAGAGGAAGGCAATTGCATCAAACTGTAAATTGTTAAATACCGCTGGCATTCTCTCAGTAAGGCACATTTGTCCAACATCTGGTTGCCGGGTGCCGCTAACAACAACTTCAGTTCCCCTTGAGGTTCCTTCTTCATTTCAGTCCGTCTGACGGGCCGCCCTCACGTTTAAATTCTCTCCATCCGTCCCCAGACTCCGTGTACGTTTCCTCGTCCTTCACCACGACCCTCCGTTCCTTTCTTCCATATCTCGCCACTTCTCTTCTGCTCGTTCTGTCCGTTGATGGATTATGGCCTCAGGCTCACTGTTGGGCACTGCAGTGGATCAAAACATCATTTTCACCCTTTTTATTTTGGCCTGAATCTACACTGTCGCTGTCTCTTTGGTCTCTGCTGTAGTTTAGAGAAAGCCCCCCCCCCCCCCTACACTCTCTGTCTCTCTCATTTCTGAATGGCTTCTTTTAATTTCACTTCCTGTATAGAGTCGTATACAGATGTTGATGTAAATTCCAGAGTCGACGAGAGATGAGATCGAGTAGAGCGTGTATGTGTGCACCTTTTGGCTCAACTACATACGACCTGATATGGTGAGATATGTGGCTGCAGTTCCAATCTTGGCTCAACTAAATGTTGTCTTGACATGTTGATCATTTCTTGAAATAGGGCTTGTTGACAGGCATGTGGAGCCATCAGATCCCTAGAGATGTGTGTGACATGTGGCTATAACATAATAACACTATATCCATGACATATATTGACCCTACTATACAAGTATGGTCAAGATACCAATCGATTGCATTTTGTGACTGTTTCACGAGCTGCAAACATCCTCCTGCTAGCGTCTTCGTGAGGTTACAGTCAGTCACCTCCGGTCTCTGACATTTCACTTCATTATTCTCTCCGTCTGCCCAGATGATCCTCCTCTGATGCCTTCCTTTCTTCACAGGCGCCCCATGTCCCCCTCTCGCCTAACCTTTACCTAAAGACACGATTTACACCAAGATGGAGAAAAATAGAAATTCTGCCCTGTTTGCCTTTTGATACCACTTAATATCTCTCAAATGCTGCAGTGGCCCCGCCTCTTTCACACCAAACGAGTTGGCGCTGACCCGTGTCAATGTTCTCTGATATTTGAGTGGGCAAAGAGCATTTCTTTTGTCTTTGCCCAGCAGAGGTGTGTGAGTGTTGGGCGTGTATTTCTGTGAAATGAGCTGGTGGTTATCCCATTCTATTAGTTCCATACGTGATTAGACATGAGACGCATGTTCCTCAGGGCTATGAGCTAAAGGTTGGGGGCATATTATACATGAGATGGACTGATTATAGCTGTCGTTTCTGCATCTAAAGAGATGACACCAAGTTGGACCAAGTGCAGTTCAGTCTGGACCAGTTTCTGCTAGTAAGGGACTCTCATCAAATACCAACGCTTCGTCACGACCCTCAGCGTCGGACACCGCTGCAGTAACTGCTCAGGGAGTTATGTACGGTAGAATAAAGAGCGTGTGACTGTTAAAAGGTAAAAAAAACTCTGTTCATGTTGGTGGAAAGGTATAAAATTGTCATCGGTGTCGGCCTCAACCATCTTAACATCTGTTTCTGCTTAACATGGGGCAGTTTCCTGCTCAAACACAGATATGGTACCTGCATACATAATCAGACACAATCTGGTTTTAATCTGATGGGGAAATTGCTCATTAATATTACGAAGTATTTGCCCAAACAGGATTTTTCAATCAGCACGAGGGCACTTGGCAGTTGCACCTAATCAAAGCTGTCTGGTTGATTTACACCGTGCATTGATTTGATCTGTGTCTCGCTCTCCTACCTGCATGTTTCTCTGACTCAAGTGTAATTCAAAGTTGTATTGAAGCCTCCTTCTCTCTCTTTTCTCCTTCTCTCCTTCAGCTCTACATCTGAGATTTCTTGCTTTGGCCTGTGGGGAAAGCACCACTCGCTGGGACAACATCCGTTTGCCTGCTCGAGTGGACAAAAGAAACCAGATCCAATTGGACCGCAAGACGCACCGTGTACACCACCAACAAGATCGCAGAAGACTCAATATTTAAAAGGAGACATTGTTGATTCATCTGAAGAACTATTCTTAGGAGCAGCCAGACGCTGGAGGCTCAGCTGTCCTCTGACGGGCAGGACGCCCCTCCCTTCCGCTCTCTGGAGTTCAGTTCACCTGTTAAAGTAGAGGTGAGTTCATTCACACTCTTCCCTCCAAGAGGAAAAACCCTTCACATTGTAGTGTCGATCAGCTGTCAATTTGACTGCTATTTAATTCCAGTGAGGTTTCTAATAGGTCCAGAGCTTTGACAGGTCCTAGCTGACGGCGGCTTACCCACTGAAGCTCTTGACAGTGCCCAGTGGCATTGCAGTGTGAAAGGCATTGGCATGTGAAGTTTATTTTTTTATAGTTATGACCAATTCCAGCCAAACTAGCCTGGCCGGGCAAAAGCGGGGTCTCTGTTGCCATAGCAGCAGGTGCTGATCTATATGCATGAGATTTTGGGACGGTGTGCTGGACTGTGGCGATGGAGAGAAAAAAAAAAGCTGTGGAAGACTTCGTCCACTCAATATATTTCCTGCGTCTGTCATTTTGGTGGAAACGGATCGGTGGCTTTGGCTCGGTGTCAAGGTTGAGTTGAGGTTTTGTGCTGCCATGATGCATGATGATGACATTTGCTGACATTTAGAGGAAAACTACAGCAATCCCTGCATCATATTTTTGCAGCCATATACCGTCGTTATTTTGGTTTTGGTTGAGCGTCCTCTTTGATTCTGTCCCACTTTTGGTATCGTGCTGAAAGCTCCTGAACTGAAAGTGTTCTTGTTCTGAAAACGTCAGTGCGTTGGATCCTTTAGTGCATATGTGGGCAATGTCCTCGCTCTGCAGCGGAGAAACTGGGCTGCATGACTGTTGTCGTTTTTTATAATATCTGTCTTTAAGTTGCAGTATTCTCAGCCGTCTGTTTGGAGTTACTGACTCCTTGAACACAAGATGAAATCATAACAGACAAAGTATTGCCGATGTATTTCTAAGTATCGCGTCTGTACTAGATGATACCAACAGTTGAACTCAATCAATCCCCCCCCACACACTCACTGAGGCTCACCTTGGTCAATTGACCCTTCGCTAAGCCCCGCCCCTCGCTGCTACCCCGAGCCTACTGTCCGAGCCACCATGGAGCCCACACTGTCAATAACTGCACTCCAAATGTTTGGAAAAAACTAAAAGTGATTTCAAAGAGAAGCAGACGGAAGGGTCGACAATATGTGTTTAACGGATGCATCGATTCAGCAGAGACAACAGGTTAAACAAAGAAAGACAGAAGCTAAAGCTGCAGAGTGAACCACCTCGTCACCTGGAGACCCAGACAGAAGACGAGTTAAGGAACAACACTGTTCCTGTAAAGCCGGGTAGGTCTTTCATCACTGTTACAATCATTTAAAAGCAAAAGCAGCACAAGCATTGATTCAGTATACCTTCAGTAGTTAGCGTAGCATTATAGAGCTAACGCTAGTTAATGTTGTGCTAACGTACTCTGCTAATGTTAGCGCCACAAGTTTTTACTTGGAAACGTAACTTTTTAGAACACAATGTTCAACCACGACTAGCTCCAAATCCCAAAAACAGCATTTCACTGGTCAGGTTCTCGTGCCAGGGAGCACTGCTCTATTCTACCTGTTGAACGGGGCATGCTATGCATTTGTTGAAGTATTAAATCCAATTTGCGAGAGCTTTAGTTATTTCATTTCGTTAGTTTTAGACTTGCGTCGACTCTTGTATGGATTGATATCTTGTGTGAGAAACTACAGCGTACATTGTGAAAGGTGGCAACATGTTTGAATATTGCTCGGAAAGCTGCACGTGGCTTTCTCTCTTTGTTTTGGACTTTCTTTCTCAGATACTTTCTCTGCTGAAACCTTCCAGTCTGTTTTGAATTGACTTATTCGCCGTCTCTGAATGACCTCCATCATTTATGTATAAACACTCCTGCAGGTATCTAACACAACCTTAGAAGCACATTTTGTGCTGTCGAGAGTTTTTGATCTTTTTCTTTGGATGACACAAACACTCAACATGTTCGACGACAAACTGGCAACAGATTTCTCTTGGATTAGTCTCATCACGAGTAGGTGTTAATGGATCGAGATGGCTTGCAACTGTGTAGCTCTGAGATACAGTTCACGTCTCCTCAAAGCCCTGAAAGGCATCTCACTTTCTGTTGAGGATCACGGCAGCAGCCAGCAGAAGTGTGATAAGAAGCTAAACCCGACCAAACATACAGCTAAGCCCATCCGGCACGCGGTATAGAAGCCGCGTCATTATTTGGAACGATACATTTTCCTCCACACCAACATGGCCAGTTTCAACTCTCTTTGGTAATCACTTGATACCGATCAGCTGTTTCATTTGCTTTTCACAGAATGCACAATATTTTCAAGGTTTACGCGATAAGCATCTGCAGTATGGCAGATTTTTTAAAGATCTCCAGCTTAGTCAGTTTTTTATTTAATTTTCTATTGATGCAGAAAATAACATTCATTTGTGGTTCATGGTCAGAATTTAAGTTTAAATACGTGGCTGTGCAGTGGTTCTAGTTAGGGAATGATGGCTGATGTACTCTAAAGGGCTGAACAACAGATACCTTCATGTAGGACTGGAGAGTAGGAGAATGGGTACCTGATATAATGGACTTTCAGGTGTTTTAACTCATAAGGAAATAGTTTCTGGGTAACTGACGTTGTTTCAGAAGCGGAGCGTTCTGCCTGCAGACTTCATTTATTTGGAACGCGGCACAGATGCGCTCCGTGGGATCCTGAAGTGACAATGAAATGATTATCATCTCTAAAGACTTGGCGGTAACTGGAGCACATTTACAGAATGAGGGGTGGCATGACCCATTTCCCATTTCCTTCCCGTGTTTTTGGCGTGTGTTGGTAGACTGTGGCGTGCACAGTGACTGAAGCAGGCTGTTTTTATCCCACCATTGTATTCTCTGTGGTAAATGTGCCCTCTTTTAAATCACAGCCCCTTTCAGCTAGCGACTCGTAATTAAGCCAGCGGTGGCGCTTTACTCCGCTCCCTTGGAAACCGATGAATGTTTTATGCTTTTGAACTCCTGCATAATTTGCTTCGTGCAGTTTACTGTATATGCAATTTCTATTGTATTATTGCCTTCACTGCACCTCTTTTTGTTCCTTTCGGCAGCAATCTTTATACAGCTAAATTACATCTAGAAGTCAATCTGTTGTGAGTTGCTCTGCTTTATTTAGCCCAGTCGCCGTGAAATTGTACATTTCGGCAGGCGTGATATGAAGCTGATATGAAACGTGTATGAAAAATATTATTGGGTTCAGAAACATTCAGCGTATCCCGTGGCTTGAAGACATGTACAATGGCAACATTTCTTACGATAACTTCTCAGCATTATCTTTCCCACAGAGGCCTAAAGTGGTTATCTTCTTCTGAGTAATGGCGAGCCGGGCTACTTGTTGAGTTGGCTGCTCTTCTTTCTTTGTCCTCACATAAAGCAGTGGATCCCATTGTATGCATGATGGTCCCAGAGAGCTGATTAAGCTGTTTGCTCCTATACTCTATTAGAATATTGTTCATTGCCCGGAACTCACAATCAGCGTTGCTTGCGGACAGTGTGTCCACTGCCATGACCTTTTTCACCTTTTTAGGAATGCTTCTTTCTCCTATTGTCTTGTATTTAGTAAATCCAAGGTGGGCTTCTTCTAATCCAGATGTAGGACCGAAGACAAAGCCCTCACCTCATCTCCAGATTGAGGATTGTGGTTCCAATTGTCAGGGTTGAGGACTGACATTTCATTGATGACTATTGTAAGCCGCTCTTAAGTGGAGGTAGAGGGTAGTAAAGGGTCTTTCATATTACCCGCCATTGCTTGGATGAACTGAGCAGTGTTGTTAATAATGGGACTCAAAGCCATCTCTCAACATCTCTCCATCGAATCCCATCACTTCCTCCTGGTTGCCTCCTGATGCTTTCTATGCGTTTGACATACATTGTCATGATGTCATCTACCTTTTGGGAGTCAGAGCTTCCTGTTCTGGGAAGAATTTCTGACAAGTTCTGTCAATATTCCGAAGACATTTCAGGAGATTGAGGGAGCATAAGTTAAAACGCAGCACTCTGAATTTGGCCCTCTCTGTGCCGTCCCTTGTATCATCCTGGATAATAACAGTGCCCGATGAAGAAGCTACCCAGCGAACACAGCTGCCAATCCTCCTGAGGGGGATGTGGAGGTTGTGAGCATATCAGCTCCTGGATGTATTTTGGTGACTTGCTGTATGATGAACATAGGCTGTCAAGGAAGGCCTGGAAGTCTTTTGTTCCAGCTGTCACATTGGAAAGCAGTGCCACAGTACAATGCCTGGGAAGTCAACCTGGAGCAACTTCACAACACCTGACTTCACTCCCAGCATTACCCTGGCCCCATCGCTGCTAAATCCAATGAAGACTTCCTGCAGCAACTCTTCTTAAACAAGTAACCCACAAGCTATTCCCTGACATGCACAGTCCACAGACTATCCAGCTTAATCAGCAGCGACGTCAAAGCAATGGGCTCCATGATCATCAACACTAGAATTCAGAAACAACACTGGTTGACTCATGAGCCAATACTTTGATCCTGTTCTCTGTTATCTTATTCAGTAATTCCTGTTTCACCTGTGATGACACATGACCAATTCTATCAACAAGGACAGTTCTGCTGTGAAACATGCCATACATCAGCAGAATTAGCACGCTGCAGGCCAATCACAGGCCAATGCAGGGAAAACAATGCAGGGAAAACAACACTTGAGGATGCAATTCCCCTCTTGGCAATTTCTTTAAAAAAAATGCACATTTGCAGTAATATTCTGGGAAAAGATGTTAAAAGTACATTTTCATATTGTTTCTTTTTCTCAAATTAACCAAAAACGGAGGTCCTCACATGGTTGGAGTGGCATGCTAGTCCACTGTTGGTTTTATAGGAATGTATGTGTGTGTGTGTGTGTGTGTGGAGTCAACATTAGCTCTCAAAGCCTTGCTGTTCACTTCACATCTTCCTGATCACCATGGTGATAGCTCAGTCTTACTTCCCCGCTGTATTTGGGGAGAAATAACAGGAGTTTGCTGACAAAGACTGACAGTGTGTGTGTGTGTGTGTGTGTGTGTGTTTGTCCGCATTCATACAGGCAAACATGGAGCATTTTACTTCTTTACACTTTATTAATCAGCCGCTTTCTCACCAGTTTTGTCTCTTTTCTTGTTCTCTACTTTTCCGTTTGTCATTCAGTCTCATTTTGAGGAAAACATCTGAACTCCAAGTATAGATTCATGATTCATTACTCGCTGCTGTTTGTTAGCTTTAAGAGCCCTTGATTGATATAACGTTGCCGAAGGAGACTCTGAGTAATATATCTTTAAGTTGAATGGAAGTCTGAGAGGCCTTTGGGTAATGCATCTTCAGTTCACTGATAGATTAACAGATCAGCTGATTTGACCAAGAAATCGATCAAAGCAAGATTGAATCCACTGAATTGGAATGTGCTTCAGCACAACTTGGGGACACAGGCTGGACGTAATCATGCTACTTGCTCTATCTGCCTTTGAATCTCTTTGTTGGTTCATTGCTGTGTGTGTGTGTGTGTGTGCATATTGGTTAGACTCCTGCATTCAACATCAGCTGCTTCTAATGTTGCCGATAGATCATTTTAAGCTTGTAATTGTTGCAACTCCCGCAGAATAAAAGCAGCGGTTAAATGTGTAAACCAAACATTTAGTTTGTGCGCTTGCTTTGTAAAAACAGTGTCTGGGGTTCAGGATTCATCCAGGCATGCTCAACAATAATCCCCCCATGAGGTCACACTAATCTCTTTCATCACCTCTTCATCCCTCAATCCATCCAACCCACCCCACTGTTCCTCTCCATCCTGCCGGTCTGGAGTGCCGGGTTCTACCGTGGCTTTGTGAACACAGGGAGAGGCTGTGGAAGGCTGCCAAACACTCCCCCATGCATCCTCCTCGCACATGCACGTTTGTGTGTGTGCACACACACACGTTTGTGTGTGTGCGAGGACACACACACTTGCTTGGCTAGCTCACTCTTGCTGCGCCTTCACCAGGGATGTTCCCTTCTCTTCCGGACCCTTGTGGCGATGCCCTGGTCCAACCAGGGGGAGGGGGGGCCCTGCAATCGATCCACACATCCTGGATACCCCCGTGGAACGCCTGTTGATATGGAGGTAAAGGGAGAGAGGGAGAGCCGTGTGCATTAGCCATGCTAATCTAATTAGTGCGGCCATGATTGAATCCTGCAGGATTCCGCCGCCGCTGCCAGGAGAGACGGAGGAGCTTGTATATTATTAAAGGGTTTGCTCTGTCGACGGGGATGTAGAGGCTGGGAAAAGGGAGATGGGAAGAAATAGATAGTCAGAGAGAGTCATAGAGGGAGACAGACGGAGTAGAAAGCCACATAGAAAATAATTATATTGAAATGCCAAAAAGGAGAAACCAGTAATACCAAAACTATCGTTATAAAAGACCGCGGAGAGTGAAAACAGGCAAGTGAGAGAGTGAGGTTGATGAGAGAAAACTGATTAAGAAAACAAAAGAAAACGAGCTTTGCACAGCAGGATAGATACAATGGAAAAAAAGACATCTCTAATTGCCCAATTACAGCAGTAACAATTAATACGACTCCTAACGTGATGTTACAAGCTAAAGAAGTGCACCAAACAAACATGCTCAGTCACAATTAAACAATATGAAGTGGCAAAATAAAAGTCAGGAAGGAAGGAAGGGGAGCGTGACTGAATATACTGCTGGCTTGCTACAAGCTGAATCAACACTGAAATACAAGAGACATGAGCTTTAGTCTCTTGAAACAAAATGTCCGAACCACCTCAGCTGGATCCTTTCGACGCGAAAGGGCAGCGGCTCTCGTCCGAGTTCCCTCCGGATGGCTGAGTTCCTCACCCGAGCCCAGCCAACCCTACAAAGGAAGCTCATTTCGGCCGCTTGTACCCGCCATCTCATCCTTTTGGTTACCACCCGAAGCATGACCATAGGTGAGGGTCGGAACATAGATGGACAGGTCATTTAAGAGCTTCCCCTCAGCTTTTTCTTCACCACAACAGTCCGGATCACAACTGAGCGTGAGATACTTGAACTCCCTCGCTTGGGGCACTGACTCACTCCAACATTGGCAATACACCATTTTTGGGGTGAGAACCATAGTCTCAGCCTTGGTGGTACTGACTCATCTAGACTGCTTCACTCTCGGCTGCAAACCGCCCCCAGCGGAGGCCATGAAGCTCTCGCTCTGATGGAGCTAACAACACCACATCATCTGCAAAGAGTAGAGACGCAATTCCAAGGTCCCAAAACACAACTATTTGCGATGTAAAGATGTAGCTGAGTAACGGCTACCTGAACAGAGATGGAAGTCACTCTCCCTCTGTTGTAATCCGAGCTTCTCTGTGCTTTGTTTGCGTAGCCGGGCTGATGCTAGCTCACGGCCGATGCTAGCTCACGGCCGATGCTAGCTCACGGCCGATGCTAGCTCACGGCCGATGCTTTGCACTGCGCTCATACGGGGGTTAGCGCTGATAACCCCTCCCCGACCAACGGCTTCTTCGCAGAAGTCCGTCTGTTGTTTGCACGCTTTGCGCTGTTAGCACCGTTAGCTGCTCTCTCCATGTTGAGAGCCACGTTGGAGGCAATAGATGCTCTGAATTCCGTGAGGAGAATCCTTCAAGCAGACCTCACCTCCCTAACATTTATCAAAGTGAACTCTTCTGGTTTTATTCCCTCTGTCTGCCTTGTCACTTCATGGCCGTACGTCCTTTTACAGCCTCCCATGTGGAACCACAGTACAGGATTGATTTTGGAAGCCTCACTAGACAGTCCCTATACATTTGTGTCTGTCCAAATGAAAACTCTTTTCCTCCATTTGTCTCTCATCCATTCTTCCTAACAGGCTAAGGAGTTGTCATAGTCAACCCTCTCTCTTTTGCTGGTCAACCTCTTCTTTTTCTCTCGCCTCCCTGACTTCCTTCCTCAAACCTCTTCCCTCGTTTATTTTCTTTCCACACTTAATTTGTTCCCCATCTAACTCTTTGTGCCTCTCAGAGGAGCTTCTTGTTTTTGCTGCTGCTCCAGTGGCTTCTAACTCTGCAGTGTTGGAGTCATCGCCCAGGCAGACTGTTGTTTTTACTATCCATGGTGTGCTGGTGTCTGGGACGTCGACAGCTTCACTTACTGTGGCAACTCGGTCTGAGAAGTGTGTGTGTGTGTGTGTGTGTGTGTGTGGGACTTTGTTAGTGCTTGCTCTGTGTGCTGTGCTGTATCTTATAAGAAAAAGTCAAAGCTGCCTGAGTCCTGCTTCCCCTCAGCCCTCTATTCTACTCTTTGTCCTGCACAATATTGAAAGAAGCACAGCTTCTACATGGTTTTTAATAGAACAATTGTTTGAATTAGCATACCTAATAGATGGTCAGTTGTAATATTGATCAAAGTGCTTGCAGAGTTTGTCAAACTCTGAGTCAATATGTCATGTGAATTTGTCGGATCCTTTTTTCTTTGCATGTCATCAATATCACACGCTCACTCTGCTTTTCTCGATCACGTACACCTTGTCAGTGACTTCTATAATATAATATATCATCAGGATTTCATCATCACAGATATTGATGCTTACTGGTAATCATTCTCGGATCAAAATCCCCTTTATTTGGCTGTAATTCAACCAGAGGCTCCAATGTTCATCCTCTGGTTCTGCCGAGTGAAGCCGATTTGGAAGTGTCTTAAAACTTACATTGACTCTACTGACCAGCAGGGGGCGACTCCTCTAGTTGCAAAAAGAAATCGGATTGTTTAGACGTCTATGAGAAAATGACCCTACTTCATACTTGATTTATTACCTCAGTAAACTTTGTAAACATGAGTTTATGGTCCAGCCTCCGTTCATTGGTTGCGTAACAAACCAACACGGCGACTGCCGTAAATTCAAGACAGCGACGACAACGAAATCGTCAAACTCAAGGCTTCGAACATCCGTCCACGAACCAACGGGTGACGTCAAGACCACGACGTCCACTTCTTCTATACAGTCTGTGGTTCCACACTGCTCAACAGACCTGTCTCTGCTAATACTTCCTTTTCCCTTTTTATTTCCATCGCCCTCGATCTCCTGACTCCTTCCCACTTTACATCGTCTCTTTTCATTTCCCTCACTTTGTCACACCGATGACCTTTTGTCTCTCCTTCGTCATTCTCTTCCTTCCTTTACCTGTCTTTTGATTTTCTCTCTCGTTCTGTGTGTCTCTGTCTCAGGTGCATTGGCTGATATCTTCCCCTTGTCTTTGTGTTGTTCCTCCGTCAGAGGCCAGTGCAGGGATCCGCAATCTCCCCGTTATGGCTCTGTAGCGAGGGCGTCGACCCTCCAGTCTTGTATAACTTGGCTTTACACATTTTGGGGTTTTATTTCGATTTATGACGTCTGACGGCATTTTGGAGATTGTGATAGACGGGGAGTGCTGTCCTTTTCTCCCCCTCTGTATCCTCGCCTACCTTTCTTGTGTCCGATTTTAAGGTTTTTAAAACACAACACATTCATAGAGATGATAAATTCCCAGATTTAAAAAAAGCCAGATCCTGTACCAAGTCTTCATTCCCTGGAGCCGCCGTCCTGTGAGGCCCATGTCGTGTGAAGTTGTTCCAGAATCGAATCTGACAGTGATTCTGGCAACAACCGATGCCAATGGGTCAAGGTGGAGGAAACGAAACGAGGCAAGGAAATGTCAACGCGATCAATCACTACCTCTTACAAATTACAGTAATTGTCAGTTTGGCCACTGTCTCTGTATCGGTGGGTTAACGGAGGGTTGCCGATCCGTGATCCGTACGGATCCGCCCTCACAGTTCAGCGCGCATGTGAACGGCAGATTAATTACACAGTACTCAGTGAACATGAGTACTGGCTGAAGGTAGATCATAACGTTGTGACGATGTGTTCACATGTCATCTCTTAAACAACATAAATAGATATTAGAGAGGGAATTATGACCTGTTTACACTACATCTAATAATACATCATTAAAACTACTAACGACAAGATTTGTTTTTGTCAATAAAATATGAATCTTTTATTTCCTTATCATTTGAATTGTGTTTTTAGGAAGAAAAAAACACGACAGAAGACTATAACAACATAAAAGTACAGCATTTAGAATTGTCGATGGTTCACTGACTTCAGAGCGTTGAAATGATTTTTGGGACGGCGGCAAAACAAACTTATATATATAATATTCTGCATCCTAGTAAACCAGCTGCTGTAATCAAACCACAAAGGGATCTGTATCCGTTAATAAGGATCAATGATCAGCTGATCCGATCCGTGACTCCAGTCCGTGCCACCTCATCAAGGAGAAATTTAAATTCCTAAGTTTAACAACATCTTACTTAGAAACATGTTTCAGGGATTTCTGCTGATTCTGCTGAATTCCTCCCCATCTACAGTATTTAGTCCTTCTCTCACTCTCTCCTCCCCTCATCTCCTACCCTTCATGTCTTCTCCTTTTCCCATTCCCTTCCCTCATCTGTTGGTGACTCATTCATCCAGCCAGTTAATTCACTTCAGTATAATGATTCACTCTCCTTCTGTTTCACCCGCTTTCTTTCCTCTTGTTCCATCCCGATCTGATTTCAGACGAAGCTGATAACTCATATCTGAGCTACTAATCGCTGCACCTCCTCCCTCCTTGTCTTTTCCCCTCATGTGCTCCGTCATAACTCGTGTTAAATGTTACGGCGGTAAACTGCGGTAGGAACTCCAGCACACGGCCCATTGGAACCCACCACACTACGACACGTCATGGTTGGATGGAAGCGTTTTAGCCGCCTGTGCTCAACGTTTAATGCGTTGTTAGCAACAAATGCTGTGTACTGAGTCAAAGCATTCTGATATGATATCTTACAAAACGTTGCTCCTCATTTTTGGTGCGTTTTCCTACAAACACCCAGCAACACTTGTCAATTCACGCTCGTAATGCGCTTGCATTCTTTTCCAAATAAGCATAAGTGTGTGTGTGTGTGTGTGTGTGTGTGTGTGTGTGTGTGTGTGTGTGTGTGTGTGTGTGTGTGGGTGACACAAACACCAAAACTCTGCTTCGACTTCCAAGAGATGTCTATGTTCTCAAAAGGCTTCATCAGAATCACATACTGCCGTCAAAAGAACAACTACGACTATTCTCCTCAGTCCAGACTTGGACAGATGTTCCCAGACGCCTTCGTTCACACGCCGACGTCACAGCTGCAGATTCTAGACTCTTATTTTTAGCAATGTAGCCGAACCCGGTGCGGCCCTTTACATGTGACTTCATAAAGGTTATTGGTGAAAAGGTTTTGTACCTCTGCATATTCTGAATATTAATCAGACACTGTTTGTTGTTATTGGTGTGTTATGTCCTCACCCTCCTTTAAATGCACAACAGTTTGTAAGACATCTTGAAAAACGTTTTCCTACGAAAGTCCAGCAACACTACGTGCTGACAGTCAAAGTAACAATAAGCGTCCGTCTTTACAGGAAACAACTTAGTTAGGTCTAGAAAAAGGTTGTGAAATACTTAGTTTGGAAGTTACGTGACAAAAAAATCGAAAGTTTTTGTTTTGTCATGTCCCTTCTTATTTCTCACTTGCTGCTTCTCACTCTTTTCTTTCCACGAGTTGCCGCCTCCTCCTTAAGGGTCACTGCCATCCATCTAACGAGCAGCAGGCTTGTTCTTGTCCCGGTCGCCGCAGAGATAGAGCGAGAGAGCGATGCCTGCACAGGGGCGTACGAGACACCCGGCCAGCCGCCCCCTCGGCGCCATGCGTGGAGGCTGGCCGGGGATGATGGAGATCCACCATAGTGTCGGCGCTCCTGCACCTCTTCAGGCGAATATGTTGCATCTGGAAAATGACAAATCACATCACCTCAGCAGAACCAGTAAGAAGAAAGAGCTGGAGGGTTAGGGTTACTGAGACGGAGCCGGAGAGACGGTGGAGCCACAAGGACACCTTCACGTGTGCACATCTTTACATCATTAAATGCATCCGCCAGAGGTCAATGTTTGCAAGAAATCCCAATTAACCAACGTGTCCAACTGAGCGAGAGGGATACATTACATCTGTAACACGTGTTTGCAGCGTTTGGCTGTTTTCTCTGGTTTAGAGCACAATTAGCCGGCAGTATAACATCTGGTGAGCAGATCCTTTAACTGCTCAATCTGTCGGGAGAGGTTGAGGGGAACGCTTGTGGAAAACAGGTGGCGGGAGCAGAAGACAAAGCTGCGAGTGTAAATGAAACATTTGTGGCGATACATCGCGGCGCATGTTGTCGCGTTGCTCAGAGAGCGTGGGACCGACGCTGCCAGAGGCCTGACAGGCTGTCGCAGGCGGGCTGCGCTTGAGCTATCTGGCTCCGCTAAACCCAACAGTGATGATGCAAATGACGGATATCTCACAGATGGTTGTCAACCGAGATGCATCCACACAAGATCATCTCCACATGAAAGAGCAGAGCTGTTTAACGACTGGCCGACGAAAAGGAACAGCCGCAGCGTATTTAATAAGATCATGCAAAATGATGGATGTTTGTGGGGAGATTATTGATCATAGTGGAAAACAATTGGGTAAAATACAGATTTTCTTTTTATTACTAAAGCTAATACAAGTATAGTTTGAATATGGAGATCATTACAGTGACAATACAACACCGAACCAAAGAACAAGATTACAAAAAGGAAATTATATTGTTGTCTTCTGATTATAAAATCTCATACAATTGTTAAAATATGTACACAAGAAACGACACAGTTGAGGCTCAACAGGCCTGTGTCCGTGCAACGGAACTGTATTATGATTTATGAAAACATTTGCTTTTGCTGTTACAAATACGTTTCAAATGAGATGATTCAAACAACAACCAAGTGCTTTGGTTGCAACATATCAAGTGCTTTTTTTAGCGTTTTTTACTCGAACCACATGTTTCAGATCCGGAAGAGAAAATATGTTTCGCTCGAAACGTAATTGAGAATGCAGTTTAGTTTGGAATGTTTTGCAGAAGCTCACGTACACGAAGTAAGAGATTACGTGTATATGTTGTACTTGTGGGAGGACCATGCCAGGACCCTCTTGAAAACAGAATAATGCAGCTCGAGGCACTTGTCCTGTAAACAAGAAGAGAACAAACGTTCAGAATAAAAGGAGACGTGGAGAGCATGTTTAAACTAACATAATAATTTACACGCAAGACACGAAATGCTTGGAAGAAGCTACTTACGTGAATGGACGTAGGACGATGTTGAGGTGAAAGCTCGTACTGTGCCGCAGAGACGCTCAAGCAGACTCGGTAGTCGTAACGACGACACACTGACTGTCTGCGCCCGTATCAAATATTCATGCGTTCACAGTGTGATCTGATGAATACAAGTGAGTGGGACATGTAGCAGGGGAGACAGGTCACAGTGGAGCAGACGCGTATCATGTTGGCTTCAGCGACAGATTCACCAAAGATGCATTTTGTTGTTTGGCTGAGTGGAGACCACTGGTGTCCATTTTGAGTCTTGACCTTTAGGTGAAAGATAATTTACTGTATATGAGCGCAGAACTGTCGAGGGAAAATACATCGACAAGAAACTAGAAACCAAGATGGAGCACCCTACCTGAAACCAGGCGGCAACCTCCGGTTCCGTTGAGCGCAGTCGATGCGTCATGTCCTAAAGCTGCATTCTCTCTAGTGACCACCAGGGGGCGACTCCTCTGGTTGTATAGAAGTCTATAGAAAATGACTCTACTTCTCTCTTGATTTATTCCCTCAGTAAACATTGTAAACATGAGTTTATGTCTCAATCTCTAGTTTCAAGTCTTCTTCAATACAGCATGATGTTCATTTAGTACATGATGGTCCATTTAGAGTCACACAGACCATGAAGCAGGGGATGCTTTAGGGCGGGGCTACTGTGATTGACAGGTGACGTATACGGCGTCTCTACGTCGCTCCTCCGCATTCCAAATATGGTCACTTCCGTTCATTTGTTGCTAAAAAACAAGATGGCAACGGCCGTATTCCAAGATGGCGACGGCGAACTCAAGGCTTCATACCAACAATCCAAACCAATGCCTAAAACCTTTTTGTGCGTTTGCATAATGTTGTATTTCATTGACAATAGTATGCAATTTACGTAAAGTTGGTTTCATACTGAGATTTTGGAAATACCAAAAAATCTCATTCTGTTTTGGCGTACTAAATAGTTCGTATGGACTCTCAGACTCAACTCTACTTGAGTTAACTTCACAGATTCTAATTGACACTTGAGATGTTGTACCACATGAACTCATTGAATGAGTGTGATGCTGTGAGGATCCTTGTTTTTTACGTCGAGTTCTCAAATAGTTTTCTGCACAGAAAAAGACTGCTCTCCAGAATTGTATTTTTTAATGAACTCATTCCTCAGTCGATGAAACTCTCAAGTTCGTACATTTCTGGATTCTGCGTCCATCTACGCCAGTGACAGAACAACAACAAGACAAAGCACAAACACATCGTGTTGTCTATCGAGATAATTGGTTACACACGTGGGTAATAATGGACCTAATAGGACACGGGGGGGTCTTTACTCAGCTCAAGTTATCATATGCAGCTCATTAAAACGATGACACATTCTGTAATGAAGGTACACAGCTCCTGCTTGATTGGTGCATGAGTAATGCATGACTCATCGTCCGCTAATGCTTGAATAAATATCCGTGACCTCCTGTGGCTTAATGCAAAAACACGGTCAAGTCGCTGTTAGTTTGACGGGATTACTGAAAAGGTCAAAAACATCACTCGTCGTCACTTTATGAAGCCGGAGACGCAGTTCACTCGCACATTTAATCACCGTTTGCTGCCAGCAAACTAAGTGGCCCGAAGCCTTTCAGACCGCAGTGATTTTTACAGCGTCACCGCGACGTCTTCTGCTGCGACCGTCCAGCTCCCGCGTCTGGTTGCCGGGAAAAGACGAGGGGCTGGAAACGGACACGGTGGAAAGAAGATGTGTGGAGAAAGAGGGAGAAGGGGATGAAGGTTGACAGAGATAGAGGGGGATGAGTGAGAGACGGATAGAATGAGAGATGTCCAGTAAATTGGTGAGGAACATCAGCCATCCAGATCTAATATGGACTGTGGGTATCTGGGCTCACCGGGCTCAGCCGTTCAGCTACAACACAACAAACACTGGATTACTGGTGTGTGTGTGTGTGTGTGTGTGTGTGTGTGTGTGTGTGTGTGTGTGTGTGTGCGTGTGTGTGATTATCTCTCGTAGCGGCACCAGCTCGCTGTCTGCCACGCTGACTCGCTGGCCTGCAGACTGCATGACAGTTGGAGAAACTTTGACTTTTAAGTTGTGTGTTTTAAGGCTCAGTGATATTGCTCAAGCCAGCGCTTCCAGGACCTCAACATCCTCCTGATCTACTTAGTTTGTACAGTTGCCTTTAACTAAGATTAATGTCCATGTCGGGGTTTTTTTTTTGGGGGGGGGGGGGGGGTAGTTTATTTTTGCTGCTTAGATTCTTTGAGAACTGTGCCTTTTTCTGCCAAATGTAACTGTCAAACCATTCGGTGACATTTCTCTGACTGAAACTTTTGTATTTTTGTTCATTTCTCTGAACTCCGTCACATTTTACTCTCCGTGGCCTCGTTTTTCACTGCACTATATAAAAGTCCTGCACCGCTATAGAAACAGAACAATCATGGCTAGAAGGGGAGAGAACTAAAAATAAGAAGGTGTGCAGTATAACACAGTTACAGACACTGGAATCTATTTCCCAACATTCTTCCAAGTGCCCACACGTCTTACCAATGTTAGGAGGCTCTACATGCTACGTATATATGGAACTGTTTCCATGTTTCACCCTCTACTTACAGCCTCTCCTCTCTGTGTTCATCAGCCTGCAGTTCAGTCTAAGTTCCACAGAATCTTTGTCAGGTGACTGTGTGTGTCGGGTGAATCAATCATGACTTCTTAGTTGAGGAGCTCAGAATTTAATATGTTCTTCTGTTAAAGGTTAAAGGTTTATTTTGGGGCGAGTTTTTAGAGATGGCATGAAGAATAAAATGTTTTTAATTTTAAGCTTCTTTTGGTTACTTTTTCTGCAAAAGCGTTCGTCACACGTGATGTGTTAAAGGACCGTTGGAAAGATGCTAATCTGATGACAGTGACGTTTTTTACAGCTTCTAGCTGAGCAAAAATGATGTCTTATCATATCATGCACAATGCTTCATGGTTAAAACATCACGATTCATGTTCAAGTAACAACGTAATGCAACAACGTAACTACAGCGTGAATAAATAACAACCGTCCTCAGCAAACCTTCTCACGTAACAAGAGTAACACCGTTACGTAACAACCCCAAAGTCAACATTTCCTTTTGGATTCACAACAGACACGAACAGCGGAGTCCTGGGTGAAAGTCCTGTGTTCGTTCGACAGCCCAAAGTGGACTTTCCTGCTCGTTATACTCGCGTATCATACCGTGTAACCGTCTACTCACCTGTCTTTCAATGCCAATCTCTCTCTGTTTGTCAGTTGCTTTGACCGAATGCAAAAACATTGCTCTTCATTGATTCGTTAATGGTAACGAAATGATGTTCTTTGTTCCTCTTCCTCCTTTGATTCTGTCTTTGTGAGAGTTCATGTAGGATTTCCAGATCTCAAGATGCTGGAAATCCAGGAACGCACACTGTTTTTTGCCCCATCATCGAGAGTACACGACTTCACAATGACTACAGTTTTCCGAATGTGACACGATGTGGTTTGAACAGATCCAATCTGTAGAAAAGCAGAAAGAACATCTTAGCGTTGCCACAGGGTCTAAATAAGAGCTCAAACTGTCACAATGTTCCTGCTGGTGGGAAAAACAGGGAGTGTGTGAGGGGGAAAAGACAGAATGATGAGGATATTCAGAAATATACACTTTCTTTAGAGACCACAAAGAAATCCACATCAGAAAGAGGATCCTTCACTAACTCTTAATGGTCTCCATTTCTATCCCCTCTCACTCCTTCTTTCTGTCAGATTTCATCAGCTGGCCTTCCCGGGGCTGGTCTCTTGCTTTCAGATTACACGACTCCCCGAAGGCCCGTCCTTCCTCAGTCATCTTCCTCTGTTCATCCCCCCCTCTCGTCTGTCTTCTGCTCTCCAAGGGCCCGAAGTCTCCCCTAAGCCCTGTCATCTCAGGGCCCCTGTCTCGTCCTCTTTCTTCTCCTCCTTCCTGCCTCCGAAGACCGGCCCCATTGCTCAGCCCTCTGCTGTTCCTCCTCCCACAGGGAGGAAAGTTCAAAGAGAACTTTACAATGATGTCACTGTCGGATGAAAAACCCTTGCATCTCCATATTTGGTCATTTTTATTTGTTTTACACGACTCAATGATATTGGTTTTTCAAATATTAAAAGTCTTAAAAAGAACTGCGACTAAGTCTCGCAAAACCTCATAACTACTGTTCTCCATCTGCTTCTTTCCCATCTGTTCTTGGGTTTCTCCATTCATGTCTGTTGCTCCTCCCTGCCTGTACTCCCCCCTCTTCATCCTGAGGGCGGAGATGAATGTGCAGAAGAGGGAGAGAGACTTCACAGCAGAGAAAGACCTGCAGAGACTTTTCATTGGGCGTCTCATTTAGCCCAGTGGTGTGTTCTTGCTGACTCAGCCCTCAGAGCCGGTTAATGACCGGCATTAATGAAGCTCCCCGTCTTCATTACACACTCGGAGGCGATGGACACGTGGATGGACGAAGACACACACTTCGACTGTCTCTGCATCTATCTTTCTGTGTGTGTGTGTGTGTGTGTGTGTGCACATGGGAACCTTTGTTCTCGGCCCCCAGGTTTAACAGCACATGATCACTGCTGCCCCCGAGGCTGAGAACACGTCCTCCGTTCTCTGCAGGGAGCGGACAGGCCGAGGAAAACAGAAGGGAAGGAAGAAGCTCGGGGGTACCAGGGAGACAAATGAATGGAAGAGAGAGGGAGACGAGGTGGGAGAGAGGGGGAGAGGGACGATGATGGATTGAAGATTCAGAGAAGGAAAGACGAGGAAAAGCAGGAGAAGACGGAACGCGGAGAGTCTTCAATCTTACTCAACACACAAGCGAATGTTTATGGACCGCAAAGCGGCTTAGTGCAGCTTACATGTTGGTCACCTCCAGATTATTCAGCTACCCAGCATTAAAGATTCATGTTCGGTGGCGGCGGTCAGTGCAGGAAGCAGGGTGACATTTACACAGTGATATGAAAGAGTTTGGTTGGGATGCTGCATGTGTGCACTGGTGTGCACTGGGTTCGTGTCTTGTTCAAGATCTTTTATCTGCATTAACATGTCATCTAACCACGAAATAATCTTCACATTATTTTAACATGTTTTGCGTTCCTTTAACAACTGTAGTTCAGTTGTCACTGAAGTTACAGGAGCACTTGGTCTGTAAACAGCGACGCAGGATGATCCTCCCAGGAGAGTACGATGACTTCAGGAAGACCCATTTATCCTTCCCAAAGCACCAAGCCGTCTAGAACAACGAGGCCCAGCATACAATCAGCGTTTATTAAGCAATCGAGGCTTTACAAGATGTAACCACGAGTGCATAATTTGCGAGTAGAAAAAGCAATTTATGCTTCGCAGCAGCCTGCAGTGCAGCAGCCTGCATAGTAACAGGGCCGTTTTCAGACACACACACATTTAACTCGAACCAAATGCAATTTCTACGATCCCTCAGAGGTATAATAAGCAAAACAATCTCACAAACTCGGAAGGTGGAGAGGAAAGTATAGGGAGGGAAATGTAGAGCATAAGCGACGAACACAGAGGCAGCTGGAAGGAAAAGAACTTAAGTAACGAGGGAATATAACCAGATGCAGGAAGTGGCTGGCGGAGAGGAAAAGGAACAGTTTAGACATACTGAGACCTGGACAATTAGCCTGGGAGGCACAAGAGGCTTCGCTTGAATCACCATACCGTGCATTATTAGCTCCGTGCGGCTCCCTCGAGATCCCCGGAGCAGACACGCATCTCATATATACGACCGCTCGCGTGCAAAGTTCAGCTCCCAGGTGCAGTTCACAGCCTGTGCCGTGGCTCGCAGAGTCGGTGGACCGGTGAATCCCGAGGTTCCAGTAAAGAGCTCGGGTCTGGAGCCTGGTTGCAGACCCGTCACTCCAACGGTGTCAAGTGATTCAGAGGTCTGGAGGTGTGCTGCAGCGAACATGAGGCCATTGTGTCCTGGTTGCATTGAGCAACAACTGAGTTTCTTTCCTTAAGATGTATCATTGAGGGAGCTCCACTTGGGTAAACACGTTAGGAATGCATTCCTGCAACAAACTGATGAATATTTTTGCTGTTCCATGAACATCTGATTGAGTAAATCCCTCATGGCACGGTGTAGTTCACACAGCAGCCAGAGTAAATTGGACATACGTCGGTAAACACTTTACTCACAGAGTGCAGGCTTATTTCTGCTCATTAGAACCACACTGACCTGTAGCTACTGTTCTGCACTCAAGAGCTTTTGCATCCAGCAGTTAGTGCATTAAGGCTACAGCCACACCAATATGTTTCCGTTTAAAACCGGGGTTTAATAAAAGAAAGGTTGTGCTTGATACCGAAGCTCTTCCTCGATAATCTTCCTCTATAAACTCAAACAGACCTGTTTCATTTTTCAGACTTAGTTACAGAGCTGCAGGTCTTGCTCTCTCTCTCTCTCTCTCTCTCATCAAATTCACTGTAAAATAAACACTTACAAATCAAAGTTTCACTGGATTATGGTTCAAAGAATCCTCGCGTGTTTTCTTGGTTTCGTTGTCGTCTGATCTCACTCATAGCTCTGCTTGTGGCTGAAGTCTCTGTCGCACTGCAGAGCAGTTTTGTTCTTTTACAGTTCACGTGTGGACTTCTCAATACAGTCGTTGAGCAGAAGAACATAAGTACAGATAAGAGAAGGAAAGTCCTCCGTTTTGTGTCCATGGCCGTCCTCAAAGCGGCAAAGCGTGACTTCAAGCGTCCGCAGCGTCCGCTCCGTCGGGCCGATGACGTCGCCGGAAACGCCGCAAGTCGGCAGTAGAAGGATTATAAAATGCAGAATTTAAACTGCGCAACAGCTGCTAGTAAAGACAACATGGTGAGCAACACCTGTAATCCATAATCCATGTTGAGTTAACCTGGTCCAGTCATCAAGGCTGACATATCAGGGGCGGACATGCCGTGACTGCTCAGACGTGGGCGTCGACTTCATCGTCTTCAAAGGTCTGTGATTCCGCCCGTCCACGGTACGAGTCGACCTTGGAGCTTTCAAAGGAACAGGCTGACAGTAGCGGTTTCAAACCCCTCCGGTTTTGGAGCAGGGTTAGGGTCAGTGTGAAACATTGACATTGACAGGGCGGTCCTGTGTTTGCTTGAAGCCAATGTCAGTGTTGCCAGACGTGGAAGTTATTTAACTTATTTACTGCAAGTTAATGCATCTAGTGGCTGTCAGGAAGAGGATGCTGGATACAACGGTTGAAGTGATACCACTAAAACAATGAGAGAAGCATTTAATATTCTGTTTCCCAAAAAAACATCAGATTTAACGGCAGATTATGTAACGTCCCCTGGTTGGTATTGTGAATATGACTGAATATAAACCTGTGTATATATTGACTGTAGAAACAATCGGGTGCCAGAAATGTGAGCCAAGTGAGAAAATGCCATCATTTATATCAACCTTTAGAGAAATCCTGGTGATTAAACTTTTCCCCTGTTTTTGGAGCACGAGAACATTCAATTATGCAGAACAAACAGTGCTCCCCGATGAGTGTGCTTCCAAATGACATCCTTGGATGAGCTCAGAATAACCTTCTTAAGAGAACCCATGTGATGGTAGAAGGCGCCACAAAGAAAAGTTGCCATTTCAAATCCCCAGAAAAGACGAGAGCCAATTATAAAGTGAATTAATGAGACATATTCGCGTCTCCTTCAGCTGCTAATTGTCCCAACAGAGCTTAGCGGCGTCCAAGAGTAGAAGACTGGAGTTGTACTATCAGCCTCCCTGTTGGGAGTAAGGGGTACCGCTGAGAATTTAGACGAGGGTGTTTCGCTAAGCATTAGCCCCCTCAAGTTAAACGGGGTGGAAATACATTTAAACTGTTGTATTGGTTTTAAAAAACACTTTCACCCGTGGAAACCTGTCAAGAAGCCATGTCGGCATTCCAAACACATTAACCTTGCATCGTCCATCACCTCGTTAAAGCCTCTGGATCCCATTTAGTTGAGTGGAAGCAGGTTTTCATAAGCCTGTACTTGTGAACCTGCCTACACAGGGAAATGCACCAATGATCCACCGAGGGACTCCTCACCAATTAGCTCGAGAGATCAAAGACACGCAGCCAATGAAACGCATCGCAAAGGCCATGGAAGCAATGTGAATGAAGTTCAACATCTTAAAGGGAAAGTGAATAAGTAGCTTCAGCTGTAAAAGCACTACAAAGACGCATTACCGAGGTAATAGCACATTAGGAATAAGTACGTTAAAAATGAAACTTCAGGCAGAAACATTTATGCTATTAAAATCTGTTAAGATTCCATTATTACTATGTAATAAAGGCTCGACATAGACCTTGTTATATCGCAATAGATGCATTCCAGATTACACTGACTGCTCCCCAAACTACACTTACCACGTTGTGAACATGAAAGTCAACTTAATCTTGAATCATAACAACTGTTGGTTTCGGCAACTAACTACTTGGTTCGGTTTCGGGAAAGAGATTGTGGCTTGGGTTAAATGCTTGTTACATCACTTCCGTACTTGCCATTACGTAAGTAGGTAAGTTATGTACAAACCTGTGATGAGAAATATTTTCTCGAATGACTGTAGGAACAATCGGGTGCCAAAAATGTGAGAAAAATGCCATAACTTATAAAAAACGTTCAGAGAAACCCTTTCAACAGCTTTTGGAGCACAAGACATTCAATTATGTATAACAAACAGGCAATGCGCCCCAATGAGCGCGGTTCCAACTTACATCCTTGCACGTGCCCAGAATAAACTTTTTAAGAGAACATATTGATGGTAGAAGGCGCGTGCGGCGAGCTGCCGACACTCAAAAGGAAAGTTGCCATTTTGAATCCCGACGCTACGTAAATACGGCAGAATGAGTGAGCGTTGGCTTTTGGTTTCACTCGGGACACTTCCAAGGGTCTGCTGGGTGAAAGTCCTGTGTTTGTTTGACCCTAATTGACACGACCGCCTCCCTACGCAGACTCTGTCGCTCTTTATACAACGTCACATGACTTCCTCCTACACTAGTAGGGGTAGCAGGCTCCTTCCCTTTCAATCGGCTGAATCGTTAAATTATCGTTCAATGACCTTTCTCTTTCATTTACACTCGGTGTACGTTTGCACACACAGTCCACAGAGCAGCGGGGGGGGGGCCAAAGGTACCGACCGCCACTATGGAAACACTCGTCTGGTGCCAGCGTCACAGTTGCCATGGCAACACAATACCTCCGTGACCTGGTTCAAAGGGTCTTTGAGTCATGAGGAGAGGAAATGTGTTGGTGTGTGTGTGATAGACTGAGATGAGGAAGAGTTTGATCTTTGTCAGCAAGCTGGATGGATGGCTGGATAGATGGATGTATGGATGATTGATTGATTGATTGATAGATGGATGCATGGATGGATTGATAGATGAATGAATGGATGGATGGATCAATGGATGGATGGATGGATTGATAGATTGATGGAAGGATGGATGGATTGATAGATGAATGGATGGATGGATTGATAGCTGAATGAATAAATGGATGGATCAATGGATGGCTGGGTGGATTGATAGATAGATAGATTGATAGATGGATGGATTGATAGATGAATGAATGGATTGATGGATGGATGGATGGATTGATAGATGAATGAATGGATGGATGGATTGATAGATGGATGGATTGATAGATGGGTGGATGGATAGATGGGTGGATGGATTTCCATTCTTTTGTTGGAGACATTGAAGCCCATTGAAGGCAATAATAAATGTTTGACCTCCGAACAAAGACCAGCAGCTCACCTCTTATAAATGGCCTTCACCTCTTTACCATGACTCATACTTGTTCAGGGGGAAATGTGAGCGGAGTGTTTGGCCCTCTTCCTTTTAAGCACCAGGGACTACCCATAATCCATTGCAGCGCAAGATGCAGTCCACCACTGAACAACATAACTCATCATTAGGCATCATTGTCTTTCACTATATTTAACCAGATAGAAGTCTCTTTGAGATTAAATGGGCACCAAGAGGGCAGTGGAAACTGAATTGCACAGGACAAACAGATTTAGAGACTTTTGTTTTCCATTTTGTGCCAGAACGCACAAATTATTTAGTTCTGAATGATCCCCAAATCAGCTCGTCTTGCTTTATGATCTGGTGAGCGAGAGCGCGTCCTTATCTGCTCACCGTGCAGTTAACGCTCGGTGCTTGAGGCCCTGAGTGACGCCTCCTCTTTGATGCCAGTCCGTCTTATTGTGCTCCAGTATGCAGCTGCACACTTTGTGTGTGTGAGTGTGTGTGTGTGTGTGTGTGTGTCCATGTTTATTTTGGAATATATATTATATATCCATTATCATTCCCCTCGCACTGCACCCGCCATGATTACCTTCCAATCACCTTTGTACACACACACACACACACTCTCTCTCTCTCTTTATCTTTCTCTCTCTCTCTCTCTCTCCTTTATCATCCTCTCGCTGCCTGGAAAGAAATCCGGATGTATACGTGTAATGAGAAAGTTTAAGTCCCTGAAAGAGGATTGTACCACAGCGTGTCCTGAGCTAATCTTTCACAGTGTGTGTGTGTGTGTGTGTGTGTGTGTGTGTGTGTGTGTGTGTGTGTGTGTGTGTGTGTGTGTGTGTGTGTGTGTACGTCCTTGCATGTGCATCTATGTGTGTTTTTCAGTGTGCATGCATTTGCATATCTTTGTTGAGGAGTGTGTGTCTGTATCAGTCCATGTACTGTCATTTGCACATTTTCCTTTTTTGTCAGCAACGTCTCGAGTGAAACCTGCAGCGTATTTGAAATGGTGCAAACAGCTTTCCTCTGACCTGACCAGACAGATCAAGCCCAACGAGTAGAGGCCTGCTATTATAAGTGAACTCCTAAAGTTGCGTGAGATGAACATTTCCCAGATTAGTCGTTGAAGTCAGTCCTTACATCAGAGACTACATTTAAACTTTGCAGTCTCCTTCATTTCTCCACAACCCTTCCAATTACTTCCACCCGGTCTTCCCTTGTCCTCTGAACACATCTCTACTTCAACAAGACGCGAGTCATTGATCTGCATGAATATGTCGGAGTATTTGTTCCATCTCTTGCCGGCGTGTTTCTGACCCCGGCACCTCTCACTGCTGATTCCAGTGACAGAACTTCAGCCCATTCTGCTGTAAACCGCTCTGAAGTAGATCACAGCTTCTGCTTCATTTCTGAAATGCGATTGGACCGAGGGGGGTGTGAACCACCGTGACACTCCGTGGTGTTCCACCTGTGGTGAGCAGGCTTCCCTTGATTCAATCATTTGTTTTTGCATATCGTTTTTAAAATACACGAGAAACCACAAAGTGAAAAGCAAGAAACAAGTCTTGTATCAGAATAAAATTACTTGAAATCAATAGACACATTAACCCGTCTAGGGTCTCCAAAAATATATGTTTTTATGCAATTTCTTTTTGCAAAGAAATGATTTGACGGGAACGCTGCTATCGTTAGTGCGACACTCTGTTCCTGGGTGGATGGTGGGCGTAGACAGCAAATATAGTTCCCTTGTCCTCATGCTGAACTTTCAATCGCTATCGCTCTCTCTTTTATTTTGAACTAAGTTTTATAACTCCAGAATATAACCATCACGTTTCCATAATGTGCAGTAAATGAAACGAGTCCCGTGCTGCAAACAGACTTCTTTAAACTTTGGCCGTCCACGATGACGTGAATGAAGCTGAAGAAACAGTTGATGACGTATCGATTATGGCATTTTGTCCTCCTTGAATAATAACGAGCGACTTCGGGGAGAAGAAACGTCTGTTTTCATCACATTATTTGTGCTTTCCAGAGAAATGTATCTGATTCTATTAAATCTTTATCCGGCATGGACAGATTTCATTCTCCTCCAATCAATTATATCCGTTTCACTAATGTCCATTGGGATGAACGTTGCTGAATCCCGTGTATGAAAACATCAGCAGGTCGTGTTTGTTGTGGTACTTTCCTCTGAAACATCAGTAGCTGTCTGAACCCCAGAGTTACGCTTCTGTTGTCAGTTCTTTGACCAGCCGAAGAACATGGTGTTCACTTTCACACATCACAGAAACCGCTGGAAACACAAAGGAAGAGGCATTTCAAACGGCCGCTGTAGTTCTCGGTGAAGTATCAACAACGATCTCCGACGGGATTCAAACCTTTCCTCAGCAGCACTTTAATCGCCTGTTACAGCTGAGGAATGACTCCGCTCTCACCCCGTACACGCCACCTCACCGGTCTGAGGGATCAGACCGGTGCCCTTTAGAGCAGCGCCATCAACACAGGCCTAATTATCCCCCCCCCCCCCCTCATTGTTCTCTTCCCTCATTGTTCCTTGTTGAGCTCGTGAGCTGTTGCTTCCCAAAGACATCCAATTACCGCCCGGCCGGATGAATTAAAAGTCATCTGTCGTGCCAAATAGCCAATTAGTGAGGCTGGAAGCTTTGACCCGATCAGAGAGCACCGGCCCCGAGGGTGACGGGGTCATAAACGCAGAGGTCACACGCCCCTCGGCCTCCTGGGAGTTTCTTTCTTACAGTGTTGCTTTGAAATGTAGAGATGCAGAGTGCATAGTTCCTGTGTGTGTGTGCGTGTGCGTGTGTGTGCGTGCGTGCGTGTGTGTGCGCGTGTGTGTGTGTGTGTGTGCGCGTGTGCGTGTGCGTGTGTGTGCGTGTATGTGTGCGTGTGCGTGTGTGTATGTGTGCGTGTGTGTGTGCGTGTGTGCGTGTGTGTGTGTGTGCGCGTGTGTGTGTGCGTGTGTGTGTATGTGTGTGTGTGCGCGTGTGTGTGTATGTGTGTGCGTGTGTGTGTGTGTGCGTGTGTGTGTGCGTGTGCGTGTGCGTGCGTGCGTGCGTGTGTGTGTGCGTGCGTGCGTGTGCGTGTGTGTGTGCGTGTGTGTGTGTATGTGTGTGTGTGTGTGTGTGTGTGTGTGCACTGTAAGGTCTCCCATGAGTCGGACACGTGAGATGCTGATGTGGTTTTCTTGCACTGAGAAGTGGTCTGAGATACGCTGTGTTTGAGGGAGGGAGACTGTGTGTTACGATACAAAGCTTTAGTTCTGAATCCGATCCAGTGAGGAATCAATGAAAGTCTCTACAGTTACCAAAGAAAGCCATTAAGGCCGTCGACATTCATCAGAACATCATTTAGGCTTCTCACACATCATGCATTCTCCACTTTCCACGTGTCATTTAAACGCCACGGGGGTTGACGTCGCGCGGTTCTGTTGAGGCATCATGGTGAGGCTTACCATGAGGATGTGAACTAAGTCAAATACGTACGTGAACCACGAAACACAAGTGCAGTAAACACGTCACAGACGTCACTAAAATAACGGCCTTCTCCTGGGCCTACGTCCTGTCTTTGCAACAGCACTCCTCTCTCTCCTCCGTCTGCTCGTCTGTCACCAGTCTGTGCATCCTGCTCACCCGCCGCCGTCTCATTCTCAGATTTGTATCACTTTACCCCCCCCCCTCCTCTTCCTCCTCCTTCCTCATCTCCCTAACTTCTCATCACTTTGCTTTCACTTTGATTTTCTTAAAAACGGTAACTTTGGTTACCAGGCAACAAGGCCACTGCGTGTGCTGGTGTGCGTGCACATGTTGGTGGGTCCGGGCTCACGGGTTGTGTTGGTTGACAGCTCATGCGTGTGCACGCTCGAAGCCTGTACGAATGTGAGCAGAGGCAGCGACTGAGTCAGAGAGACTCTGGACTGCAGGCCGGGGACAAATGGAAAGATGGAGTTTGTGTTCAAGGCGTGCGGTGTGTGCTTCTGCTTCACTTCTCTTTGTGAGGACAAGCTAGCGAGCTTCTCAGGTCTTTGTCTTTCATTATGTTCAATAATAATCACTTTATTCATGGAGTTATTATTATTGATTATTATTCATGGAGTTTATTCTGCTTCCTGCTCTCTCTCCGCTCGTGAACGTGCCCTCAGCTGCCGAGGAGGAGGATGAGGAGGAGGAGGAGGAGGATGAGGAGGAGGAGGAGGAGGGAGAAGAGAGAGCAGATGCCCCCCTGCTGGTTATTCATGATCCGATTTGGCTCTGAATATTCAGTGTGTCAATTTCTGCACGCACAGGTGTGTGTGTGTGTGTGTGTGTGTGTGTGTGTGTGTGTGTGTGTGTGTGTGTGTGTGTGTGTGAATAAACTTCATTACAATTCCCACCTTGACTTGTGCACCAAAGAAGCAAAGATAGATATCTGAAAAGAGGAGCCAGACATCCTCCTCTTCCTCGTGCTCTCTCTGCTTTAGTCCGACACTATTCTCCTTTTGTCCTCTTCTTCTTCTTCATCCATCCATCTTTCTCATCCTTTCATTTTTTTCCATCCTCGCATCTTTCTTTTCATCACAATCAGTTTTTATAATCATTCTCTCCTCACTGGAACACTGCTGGATATTGTTTTACTATAGCGTTGCTCCTTCTCTTCTTCCCTCTCTTTTCAGCATACTGTAGTTGTCCCCCCCCCCCCCCCCCCACCTTCCACGTCCTCCCTCCCGTACAGCATATGGACCAAGGTCTCCGAGCTGGCTCCCTCTGGACAGAGAGTCGTGCCGGTCGTGTTCTGGACAGAAGCTATAGGACTCGGAGAAAAATGAAGAGAGGCGGGGGGAGCCGGGTGGGGGAGGGGGGGGGTGCTCAGTCACGACTGGAGAGGAGGGGGGGGGGGGCAGGAGGAGGGTGGGAGGGAGGAGGAGGCTTATTGATGGAGGTTGTTAGAAAAAGAGTGGCGAAGGGTGGAAGAAAAACATGTAAGAAGCAGAGAAAAAAGAACAGGTGATGTGTAGACTGGGGGTGGACAGGTGGAGGCGTATTACCCACACACACACACACACACACACACACACACACACACACACACACGCTGCTTTCAATTGTCTCGCTGGGTATTGATCCGCCCACCAGCGATGCTTTTATGAGGTCACTGGTTCCCATTACTCCAACAGACCTCAGCAACGTACAAACTGGTCCCTTTGCTGCTCGCTGGTGTACGCAGCCCTCGCCCAATCAGGCGCTCGGGTTCAGAGCCAGATAACTCGGCTGTCACCGCGCGGGCCTCGTTAACCCGGAGGCCGTGGGATGATTCGTGTCATCGTCTTACACACAGCCTCGGGCTAAACATCCAGCCGACGGCTGCATCTTTTATTTGACGAGGTCTGAGTGATCCACTCGCTACCTCCCGTCCTCCTGCTTCTCCTCACACAGCGTGAGCTACAGTGTGTGTAATGTGGCGCATGAGCTCCATCTGAAAGGGATCCAGACCCGAAATAGACCAAAGGATATGAATCCGAAGTCGTGCAAAAGAAGACAACAGCAGCATCGGGAACAGCGGGATGTGCCAACAATTAACCAGCAGCCGCGGTCGAAAAGAGACGCCACGTGTCACTTTTCCTGCATTTCACAATTCACACTGTTATTGCCTCTAACAACACATTTTGTCTCATGGGAAACGTGTGCTCAGTGCTCGTAGTGAGTCCGGGGGGTGAAGGAGACCTTCGTCTGATAGATTGAGCCCACATCCGAGCCAGGTCTGGATGATCGGGCGAGATCCGATCTCTCTGAGCGTGCACACAGTCACTGCGTCCCGCGTGGTCGGATGACTAAAGTCCCGTTGAAGAGGCGACTGTAACCGCGTCCCAAGTGTTTCCTCCTCTAAAGCTCTGAGTCTGAGAAGAGAGAGTTCCACCGGCTCACTGCCACTGGTCACTGCAGCTCTGCTGCCATTAATCACACGGAGCGTAATCAGTGCTCGGCTGTTCCACTTATCCACCCAGTGACAGCTGGTGGCAGGTGAGAGAGTCGGCTCACCTTTTTATTTATTTTATTTATAGACCCTCCGTCTGAAAGTCTCTTCCATTACACGCTGCAGCTTTGGGCCAATCCACCCGCAGAGCCAGAGACATCTGTTCACACAGGAACACCCGGCGAGGCCACCGGGCTGCAGGGCCGCAGGGCCGCAGGGCCGCAGGGCCGCAGGGCCGCAGGGCCGCAGGGCCGCAGGGCGGCGGAGTTCAGATGTGGGATCGGAGCGGCTGGCTGATTGGTTGGCAGGATTGGTTATCAGCGTAGAGATGGTGACGTGTTCGGTACGTTGTTCAATAATCTTTGTGTCAGATATCAGACAGAGCGTCCTCTTAACAATGCAGCTTCCCGATTCCCTCGTTCAACGGAGTGATGTCAAACATTACAAAAGCATGTTTTCATCTCTCGTCACGCTCCTTGAACTGACTCAAGCAGAACGAGATGATGTGAAACAGAAAGGCCTGAGGTGATCTGATCAGACGTGGGCAGCGTTTCATATTGATGATAGTTTAAATCCACGTCCTCGTCAGCGCAGCAGATCTGCACCAAATGTTGAAACACTTTAACCCGTTTATTATGCTCGTGTTTATTTTATCAGTTTCGTGCTCGACCAGCAGCACCTCAAATCAAACGCTCGCTGCAACGGATTAAGTCTAATTGAATTGACAGAAAGAAGCGTTGAGAGAGAGAGCGAGAGAGAGAGAGGGAGAGAGGGAGAGAGAGAGAGAGAGAGACACAGAGAGAGACAGAGAGAGAGAGAGAGAACTGGAGAGATGGTGGAGGTGGAGAGAGAGCTGCTCGGCCTGCCTCTCTGACTGTCACCTTCTGATCTCTGTCTCATCTCAGTTGCGTTCTGTTTGTCCTCCTGGTCCTCTCCTCCTGCCGCCGTCTTCCTCCGTCTCAGTCTCTGAAGAATCGCGTTGTAACTCCATCTGAAGCCGAGCGAGCTGCTCCGCTTCACTCCGCTCCGCTTCACTCCGCTCCGCTTCACTCCGCTCCGCTCGACGCGGGGATTCAACTTAATTCCAAACTCCCATTAAGGAACAACAAGCTTCTGGATGGTAATCAAGATCAATCCGGGGCCCGGGCGACGCTATCAGCGGAGAATCTTGATTGTTCGCCGAGCACTTCGGAGTGTTTGAAAGCAGAGATGAGGCGCTCCCAAACTTCTTATCTTGTTTCTGCGTGAAAAGTGGAAGGAGGCATCCACCTGGGGGGGGGGGGGGGGATTACAGGGGCAGAATCCTAATGGGGCAAATTACACAGGCGAGTGATGACACCTGCATACTGATACCGGAGCGCTGTGAGTCAAGTCCAACCCGCAGAAGAAGAGCCCGACAGTAACGTTTGTGTTCTTTGGTTCCTTCCCAGAGTGGAATGGCTGTTTCAGACGTTCCAAGCATGAAGAACTGATATCTGATGTTTGCTTTTATTCATAAAACCTTGCACCATGTTGCTGTATTTGCCCCAGATGAATAAATAGATGACTGCAGAAGAATTTGACTAAGCCTCACACAGCTTTAATGGTTCGGAAGCTACAGTAGGAGCTGCCCGGGGGGCCAGCGCTGCATTCTATCATCACTAACGAGCGGCTCCTCTGGCGCTGAGGAACGGGAAGACAGATTGTAATTCCTTTCCTCATACTGCCTCAAAGTTTGCCAGCTGGTGTTCAACCTGTGGGCGGCTGGGCAGCGGCCCAAAGAGCGGTAATAAAGATGCTCAATTGAACTACGTGCGCTTCCTCGTCTTTGCTGTTGCTGCTTGCATAAGCGTTAAATATCATCACGTCCTGTTCAGCAGCGGACTCTTCTTCACCGTCTTATTGGTGTTTTGGTCGAAATCGATACCTGTATGCAAATCCCTCACAGTGTTTACACCATGTGGGTAATTGGGTTGTTCTGTGAGCAGAGAGCTGGACTCTGACTGATGGGAGGTTTAGGACTCGGATCGTCTTGGACCCATTTCTCCGGCCGGCCTCGTTCGGCTGCCTCCTCGGATAACCCCGAGAGAGGCTGACGTTCAGCCATCCATCTTCCCTCCGCTCGTCTGCAGTCCTCTTCCCCGCCAATCCATAAAGAAGGCAGGGAGCGTACATCACTGTGCAGAATGTTGAACATAAAGTCTGAAAATGAACTTAGTTCCGTGATGAATGCGCAGGTCACTCCTTTGCAGTCAGTGTCGCAGTATTTATGTCCAAAGTCAAGGCCCGCTCCTTCAGCGCCGCCTGCACTCTATTTCAACTCCCACCTCACCGGCTCTCACTTCCTGTTTGTCTCTGCAGGGGCTCTTACTTGCTTTGCTGCCGGTGTTTCCAGATGCTGTTGTACTCGGGTGCATGCGTGCACACAGGTGAGCTGATGCACTCACGCTCATGCATGCACACTCTCTAGATTCCTTGCTTCTCGGGTGTTTGCGAGCCTTCTTTTGGTAAAGCCGTGACACTTCAGCCTGAAGACTCAGTTCAATCATTCAGTTCAGTTGTTTGGAAATATACGTTTGCAGGAAGCGGTCTTTAAGATGATTACTCGGACTCGGGACACGTTTTTTATAGAAGCATTCGGTCAAATTTTAGCCGTCAGTCTTGCAACATGCAGCAGCTTATTCCTTCAGTGGTCATTTTGAGGTAAAGCGGCCTGTAACTGACTTAAACAACACTCTCACATTTTTACATCACAGACAAACGAGCCGTATAATCGTCCATAACCTGCAGGGGTCTGATCCACATATGAAGACATGCCAAACCCGGGTTGTGATCCTAGTTGGAGCCTCAGACTTCAGATGTCACACGGCATTTAATTACCAAGAAAGTCTAATTCTAAAGACCGACAATAAGCCGCTCCGAATGAGCAGTTCCTCCAAAACGGAGTCGCTGGTGTTTGAAAGTCAAATATCTCAGCAGCCAGCGAGGTAATCACTGGATTCCTGGATTTAATCAACAATCCTATCAAACTCCCACGCAGTAAGTACGAGCTCGTGCTGCGGGGGAGCAACTATCTTGTTGAAGTGGGATTTGGGCAGCGATGTGAATAATTATCCAAAGTAAATTTGCCGATACCACAGAGAATCATCAGCCTTTAGTTTATTTGACGAAGGCGGATTTACAACAGCCTTCCACGTACCAAACCAATTAAGATCATTACAATACGCTAATAACAGCAACCTTTGTTCATACGCCTGTTATGAGGTATTATAATATGATATGTCGTAATGATTCCCATGAGTCTCAGGAAGTCATATTTAAACAGCCACGGTCAGAGATGCTCAGTTGATTTATAGAAGAGGAGCGTCTTGTTGTTGTGCTGTGAATACATACAGTAAACCTATACAAGTGCACTTCCCGATCTTTACACAGCAGCAGCATTAAAGTTTGTTCCAACTGCAAAGTGTCCACCGGCAGTTACACGCACCGGTTGTGGGTGTGGGAGGCTCAGCTGGTAGAGGCGGAGGTTTTTACAGACGGTTCAGACGGTCAACACATGACCGGCTGTGTGCCAGCATCAACAAATGATCGACACCAGTAAGCGATAGAAGGGGGATATATAGGTAAGTAAGTTCTATATATATATATGTATATATATTTTTGAACAGGTTACAGGTAATCACAGGCAGGCTCAGCAGGTGGACGCTTGTGAATTTGTGTAACTTGGCGTGATCACATGACTCCAACACATAGTGAGCTGATAAAAACACCATTTCGATGTCTCGGGATTATTCTAAGAAGGCCAATGCGCTTTAAAGGAGCTCTTAAAAATCCACATGTGAGTGAATACTTTGCAGCCGAATCAAAGAGTTTACAGGATGTTCAACCTTTGTTTCTTTATAGCACATTTAATACTGGACTTGTTTCTTTACAGGGTTTGCATGAAGGTGATAAAGTAGTCCATGAATATGAGATATGAGTTTATAGACAATCCCTCCTCCTCATCGTGGAAGTTGGTTTATGGCTTTTTGCCGGTTTCACCTTCAGTCTATGTGCATATGTTCGACTCTTTTTTCTTCTTCTTTTGTTCACAGTTCATTCTGTTTGTACGCCTTCAGAAAATAATGCGGCGCATCGAGTACGAACGCCTCCGTTCCTGCTCGGAGCTCGCTCTGTAGAGCGCGAGTATCAACAGCTTTAGTTTGTGCAGCTTAGAGTCCATGTCCACCCCTCGGAGCTGAAGAACCAGGAGCTGAACCGCGTGGTGTACTGATGAGTCCGCCGCGCTCTCCGTGGTCCTGAAGTAGCAGATCGATTTCTAATTGCAACTTTTTCTCGGCGTCCCTCCCTTCTGGCGGTTTCATCTTGGATCGATAAGCATTTGATGTTTGCGTTTTAGATTTAGATGTTCACGCTGTTATTGGTGCCTGTACCATAATTGCTGCTGTAGCAAAAAAAACTGTCCCCTCGTGGGATTAAGTGCGTAAAACAGGGGAGACGAGACTGGTCACAACTGCATGCATACAGCTCGAGTGAGAAGCAAACCGCAGCCTTCATGTCATGAAATGGAATCATAGGTTCACGTGAGACAGACGACTGAAGCTAAAAGTCTGAAGTCGCCCAGTGCATTGAGGGGCGTTCCTCCTGGCCCTTGCTGCTTTGGAGCCTTGTGATTTAGCTCCGTTTCCCCAGCACGTCGCTCATCCATCCGCTCCCTGCTCCAGCCAATTTACAGATTTTCTTACCCCCTCACTCCTCTGTTCGATTCTCTCCATCCAACCTCCCTCCGTCGCTGCCACGCTCTCTACGCTCCATCCCTTAATCCGTCCTCTTTCAGTCTCCTATGAATTTTCATCCCCCTTAAGACCATCGCTCTGCCTCTCCCACGCACTCTCAACTGTGTCCTCCTGCTCTCTAACTTGTTTTGTCTCGTTCTTTCTCCTGTAGTTGTGCCGCTCTCTTCCCCTCTGCATAACTTTTGAAGTGTAAATGCATCCAACAGGACTCCTCGGCTGACGGGGCGGTGGGGGCTGCTTTAATGGCAGCAGCTGAGGAGATGGAGAAGAGAATAAAAAGAGTAGTTGAAATGGAAGGAGCGAGGCCAGTCTGATGAGAGGGGGGAGCTGGAGTACGTTGTGTTTTAAATAGAGAATGAATGGAACAACAAAGTATCTATTTTTTACATAAAAGGAACGACGTATCGCTGTTCATCAGCATTGTCTTCTGAGGCTGCTTATTTTAAAAAGGTATATCATCACGGTCTCTTTTTGTTGCAGGTATTTAAGAGATAAAAAATACAGCTTCTCTATATATATATATATATATATATATATATATATATATATATATATAGCTGGTTCCTTTGCACAAACACATTTAAAAACATCCCCGAACCAAGATTCCATCTGAGAAAAGTGTTGCAGTTTAACAAAAACGAGCAGAAACGTTGTTCTTTTAACCCGATCCCTGGGAATGGATCCGCAACAAAAGCTAACCGCTTGTTTCTTGGCGCCAAGACAGAAGAAGAGGGAGCAGGACAGTGGCATCCTCTCACTATGTGCATGAAGGAGGAGCACTCCGACTGGCAGCTTCTCTGGACTGCAATGCGTTGAAAGCTCGGCGCTCTTCCTCTGGCAGCCTCTAGATTATGCTAACATTTTAAAAAAAACAAACAGGATATGATGTGATGGAGTTTTAAAGACCTGCAGAGCAGAATCAACCCAGAGTGTTCAGGGCGCCCCGGTCTTTGTGGGGCGCTGATGTGCAGAGGTTGTGAAAAGCAGAAGCACGTGCACAGAACAGTTGCTGCTCCAGCTGCTCTGCTAACGCGCCGACAGACGCGCCGCTCACTGTTAAAAATACATAAACATCTCATCAGTGAACGCTGCAGAACTCATTTGGATGGTAATCATGGTCCAATAGTCTTGTAAATTGAATTTCTCGATGCCAAATTTGAGGATCATCAGGGATTAAGAATGACCAGGATGCATATGATGAAGTATAATGGCTCTGTTTTATGTTTTATGTTTGTTTTTTGTTGCGGTATCGACGTTTGTATTTGATAATTACTTGTATTGGTATCGACTACACTTCTGGTATTGTGACATCCCTGATCAAAGTAAAACAGATTGTTTTATGCCCAGAAACATGTGACTGAGATGGTGTGCCACTCGATGGCTATAACTGTTAACAAGCCGGTCAAAAAGATCAGATTATATATCTTCTGAATAATGAATCCTAATAATAGGAGGATCTGGGAAAAGCTGGCAGAAATATGTGAGAACATAACTCACGGAAGTGTGAGTGGAGGATGAGAGAGGGATGGACACAGAGGAGGAAACTCACAAGAACTCATTCTCATGAACAGATTTACAAGCTGTGACGATGTAAAGCTGAAGTACATTTGAACAGTGCAGCTTCCTCTTTGTTTTATTAATTATACACCAAGTTGTGTACCAACAAAATGGTTTTAGCTGCTTTAAACATTAATGCAGAAAATACTTTGCTTCCAATTACTGGGTTTGTTCTCCGAGACGACGAAAGCTGCTGAAAGAGAATCCTGATGAGCCAAACACAGAGTAGCTTCAGTCGTCTCACTGGACATTAGAGACACAGCGTTCCAGTTGGATTCTCCTCAAACAATCAGAGCAATGTGAGCAAAATAATCACAATATTCAAGACACAGGAATAAGATCAGTGATACAGAGACTGAGGTGCAACATGGCCGCTGGAGACGGAGGGATGCATCTCGTATGCAGTCTACAGTGCGTAACATCTGGACCACACGGAGGAGAGACGGAGCGGCGGATGGAGATGAGAGAGCGCAAGATGAAGGAGATGCAGCGAGAAGACGGCGCGAGAGGAGAGACGGACGGAGAAAAGGAAGGACGAGCAGAGCAGCCGTGACAGATTTGTGGCTGCATTGAGGCGAGACGCCGGCGAGGAGGGAGGAGAGGCTGAGGACGACTTCTAAGAGCCGCAGATAGAGAAGCAAGGGAGGGGAGGAGAGGAGAGGGAAGGGAAGGGGATTGAGGAGAGTGTGTGAAGTCGAAAAGCTGCTGAAAAGTGTTGCAAAGTTACACAACGCGAGCGTGCTCCTCTCCGAACAGCAGGCTTGTAGGAAACGCAGTAAATTGGCCGTATTAACAGCGTCTCCACCCACCGCCGGGAGGGAAATGCATTATGATCTCCTATTAAGGCTGAAGTTGAATACCGAGATTGGATTTGTGTCGGCGTCCCTGCAGCGAGAGCACGACCGCCGCTGCTTGGGAAAATGGAAAATTAAGAAACGGCCTCCTGTGAAGCGGAGGAAATGTCATCAAGGGAAAATGATTCTGGAGGATTGGATTTTCTTGTATTTACCAAGTTACCCTGATAGTTACCCTGATAGCTATAGTTACCCTGATAGTTACAATGATAGTTACCCTGATAGCTATAGTTACCCTGATAGTTACAATGATAGTTACAATGATAGTTACCCTGATAGCTATAGTTACCCTGATAGCTACAATGATAGTTACCCTGATAGCTACAATGATAGTTACCCTGATAGTTACAATGATAGTTACCCTGATAGCTACAATGATAGTTACCCTGATAGTTACAATGATAGTTACCCTGATAGCTACAATGATAGTTACAATGATAGTTACAATGATAGTTACCCTGATAGCTACAATGATAGTTACAATGATAGTTACCCTGATAGTTACCCTGATAGTTACAATGACAGTTACCCTGATAGTTACCCTGATAGTTACAATGATAGTTACCCTGATAGCTACAATGATAGTTACCCTGATAGCTACAATGATAGTTACCCTGATAGCTACAATGATAGTTACCCTGATAGTTACAATGATAGTTACCCTGATAGCTACAATGATAGTTACCCTGATAGTTACAATGATAGTTACAATGATAGTTACCCTGATAGCTACAATGATAGTTACAATGATAGTTACCCTGATAGTTACCCTGATAGTTACCCTGATAGTTACAATGATAGTTACCCTGATAGTTACAATGATAGTTACAATGATAGTTACCCTGATAGTTACCCTGATAGTTACAATGATAGTTACAATGATAGTTACCCTGATAGTTACCCTGATAGTTACAATGATAGTTACAATAATAGTTACCCTGATAGTTACAATGATAGTTACCCTGATAGCTACAATGATAGTTACCCTGATAGCTACAATAATAGTTACCCTGATAGTTACAATGATAGTTACCCTGATAGCTACAATGATAGTTACCCTGATGGTTACCCTGATAGTTACCCTGATAGTTACCCTAATAGTTACAATGATAGTTACCCTGATAGTTACAATGATAGTTACCCTGATGGTTACCCTGATAGTTACCCTGATAGTTACAATGATAGTTACCCTGATGGTTACCCTGATAGTTACCCTGATAGTTACAATGATAGTTACCCTGATAGTTACCCTGATAGTTACCCTGATAGCTACAATGATAGTTACCCTGATAGCTACAATGATAGTTACCCTGATAGTTACAATGATAGTTACCCTGATAGTTCCAATGATAGTTACCCTGATAGTTACCCTGATAGCTACAATGATAGTTACCCTGATGGTTACCCTGATAGTTACCCTGATAGTTACCCTAATAGTTACAATGATAGTTACCCTGATAGTTACAATGATAGTTACCCTGATGGTTACCCTGATAGTTACCCTGATAGTTACAATGATAGTTACCCTGATGGTTACCCTGATAGTTACCCTGATAGTTACAATGATAGTTACCCTGATAGTTACCCTGATAGTTACCCTGATAGCTACAATGATAGTTACCCTGATAGCTACAATGATAGTTACCCTGATAGTTACAAGGATAGTTACCCTGATAGCTATAGTTACCCTGATAGCTACAATGATAGTTACCCTGATAGCTACAATGATAGTTACCCTGATAGTTACAAGGATAGTTACCCTGATAGCTATAGTTACCCTGATAGCTACAATGATAGTTACCCTGATAGCTATAGTTACCCTGATAGCTACAATGATAGTTACCCTGATAGTTACAATGATAGTTACCCTGATAGCTACAATGATAGTTACCCTGATAGCTACAATGATAGTTACCCTGATGGTTACCCTGATAGTTACCCTGATAGTTACCCTAATAGTTACAATGATAGTTACCCTGATAGCTATAGTTACCCTGATAGCTACAATGATAGTTACCCTGATAGTTACCCTGATAGTTACAATGATAGTTACCCTGATAGCTACAATGATAGTTACCCTGATAGTTACAATGATAGTTACCCTGATAGCTACAATGATAGTTACCCTGATAGCTACAATGATAGTTACCCTGATAGTTACAATGATAGTTACCCTGATGGTTACCCTGATAGTTACCCTGATAGTTACCCTGATAGTTACAATGATAGTTACCCTGATGGTTACCCTGATAGTTACCCTGATAGTTACCCTGATAGTTACAATGATAGTTACCCTGATGGTTACCCTGATAGTTACCCTGATAGTTACAATGATAGTTACCCTGATAGTTACCCTGATAGTTACCCTGATAGCTACAATGATAGTTACCCTGATAGTTACAATGATAGTTACCCTGATAGCTATAGTTACCCTGATAGTTACAATGATAGTTACCCTGATAGTTACAATGATAGTTACCCTGATAGCTACAATGATAGTTACAATGATAGTTACCCTGATGGTTACCCTGATAGTTACCCTGATAGCTACAATGATAGTTACCCTGATAGTTACAATGATAGTTACCCTGATAGCTATAGTTACCCTGATAGCTACAATGATAGTTACCCTGATAGTTACCCTGATGGTTACCCTGATAGTTACCCTGATAGTTACCCTGATAGTTACAATGATAGTTACCCTGATAGCTACAATGATAGTTACAATGATAGTTACAATGATAGTTACCCTGATAGCTACAATGATAGTTACCCTGATAGTTACAATGATAGTTACAATGATAGTTACAATGATAGTTACCCTGATAGTTACCCTGATAGTTACCCTGATAGCTTCAGCATCAGTTTCTTTCTTACAGTGTTGCTTTGAAATGTAGAGATGCAGAGTGCATAGTTCCTGTACGTGTGTGTGTGTGTGTGTGTGCGTGTGTGTGTGTGTGTGTGTGTGCGTGTGTGTGTGTGTGTGTGTGGGGAGATGACAGCAAAGCAGAGAAGACAGTTGTGTGCCACCATGCCTGAGCAGACATTTACTAGATTGGTGGTAAGAGGCCTTTGTGTGTGTGTGTGTGTGTGTGTGTGTGTGTGTGTGTGTGTGTGTGTGTGTGTCTGTGTCTGTGTGTGTGTGTGTGTGTGTGTGGGATGATGTTTATGTGATGTGCCAACGTGCGATTGCAGCTGTAAGTGAAACATTGCAAGTAAGCGGCTGCTGTGGGGGTTCTTCAACTTCTTCTCCTCTGAATCTCCCCCGTGCACACGCATCGCACTCTCACTCTCCCACATGCACTGTTACACTGTGGCTGCACATGTCATGATAGCGGCGTCTACTATTCATCTCACGCGCTGCTGTTACTTGTGATGCGGTCGCCACGGTGAGCCTTTGTTGCTCCCGTTATCTCTTCTATATGAGTTGCTCATCTGGAGAGGACTTGAGGCAGGAAATGCCCCCCCCCCTCCCCCGCTCTCCACGAGAGCCTCTTGTGCCTCTCTGTGGCTCATTTACATCTCGAGCCCATCGACTATTTATACAAGCCATGACTGCTTTTCCCTCACTGCGTGCGTCAACAAAAGCATGTCACAAAGGAAAGTGTCACATGTCCGCTATTGTTATCTGTGTACAATATCCAGAACAAAAGAAAGGGTTCTGTTCATCCCAGCCAGAGGCCCGTTTCATCCTGTGTGCTGTTATGCAGACATGCAGGAGCCAACAGAAGGAAGAGCCACGTGACCGAGAGAGCGGCAGCAGCCTCGTATCTGCAGCGTGAGTAACAAATGACAGGGATACGAAGAAGCTGTCTACACCAGCAAGCATGCGATTGATTCTCTTTTATGAGCTTTCATGAAGAAATGATGAAGGTCTTATAATGAGAAGAAGAAGGGAGGCGCATCACCTGCGCTGGCACTGAAGGAAAACATCATTCGGCCTGAGATTTAGTTTTGGAGTCATGGAAATAAGCTTACATCGATACGTCATCCACTTCAGTTTCTCTCCATCAAATCTGCAAAAATAAATCGCCCACTTTGAATGTTATTGGACAATTAAATGGCCGTCGTCTCATTCCCAGGACATCAAATACAGACGTTAGGTCCCGCCCCTCAGCGTCTGTATGAGGACTATCTGAGTTATGTAAGAAGAGAACTCGCTGACTCTGGTGGCACGTGGGATATGAG